>VZTA01016835.1:373533-444743 GCA_013398855.1 Mohoua ochrocephala
GGACGGAGGATGGGGGCGACAGGGGACGGGGGGGGGTGGGCGGTGGAACACATTATTTGAATAAAAGTCTGTGTTAATTTTGGTATAAATCATAAATCCTGCTCCCACGCTACTATTTTGAGTCAAATTCAAACTTTGACTCTAAGTTTTCATTCTCTTATCGTTTAACTAACATAAACAATTGATCCCCAACCTCATCTCTGAACTCTTTTAGGTGAAATTGAGCATCATAAGAAGCAAAAATTAGGATCTCCTGCTATTCTCTGGCCACAGTATTAAAGGAGAGTGCCAGAGGCAGAAACACTTCAAAACCTTTCAGTCAATGACTCTTTGTAATTAAGTGTCAAGAATGAGGAATAAATTCCCTCAATAAGTACCCTCATGGTACTTCACTGCACTGTTCCTTGTAGGGTCTCTGGTTTAGACAGAGTTCCAACCCCAGCCTGGGAAGGTATTCCATGGTAAATGGCCACTGAAAGTTGTCTCTGCATGGTGCTCTACTTCATCAGACTGTTTTTTATGAAGTCCCATACTAGACAACTAATTTAGATATGAAGGAGTAAGATAATTTAGATGGTTTTATCAATATCAATTCCTAGTGAGGAGTGACGGTGAAGACTACAATGAATATTGTTGATATTTTTTTAAGATTTCTCTCTCACCACCTTCTCCCTTCTCACAGTACTACTTCTCTCTGAATTTCCTTCTTTTTGATTTTATCTTATTTTTGTCCATTTTTACCGCTTTGATCTCATGAACATACTGCACTTTGCACAACATTGGGATTACAATGAAGTTAAACTCTGTACTTCTTTTTTTTTTCCCTAGGATAATAAAGACCTAGAACTCGATATCATTCCAGCAAGTCTTTCAGACCGGGAGGTAAAGCTGCGAGATGCAAATCATGAAGTCAATGAAGAAAAAAGGAAGTCAGCCAGAAAGAAAGAGTATGTTCCCGAACACTCTGTCTGCATGGCACATTATCTGATAAAGAATGATTCTGTGATACTTGCATGACCAGAACTGACTGACAGTCCTATAGCTCCTTCCAGCTGCAGAGCTATTGACATAAGTCTACAGGTGTAGGGCAGAAGTTGTTACTTGTAGGGTAGAGAATTTCAGGACATAAAGGTTGAACTTCTTTTGGTTTTAATCAGAAGTTACTTTTGGACAGGGAAAGTAGCGAGTCAAACACTTGGCTTAAACCTGATGTTGTGGAGTTGCTAAGTTCTTTCTGGTTGTGTGTAAAAAGTAAAATGAGCAGGAGAAAATAGAGAGCATCTTTAGAGGTCTAAATATTATCTAAATGTCAGTGACACAAGAGTGCACTTGAAGTTTAGGTTCAAATTTCAGCGAGCGTAGGACTGAGAGAACTGGAAATAGTTCATGCTAGAAGAAATACTTGAAAAGTGCTTGTTGCACTTAAATCTATAAGCAGTCTATTTTCACGTTATTTTGTCTTAATTTTTGTGTAAGAATA
Organism: Mohoua ochrocephala; assembly: GCA_013398855.1. Lineage (NCBI taxonomy): Eukaryota > Metazoa > Chordata > Aves > Passeriformes > Acanthizidae > Mohoua > Mohoua ochrocephala. Next base: position 375,014 of record VZTA01016835.1, read on the forward strand.
TTGGAAAAGTATTTCTCAGCCCTCTGAAATTGTCACTACAGTGCATGATTGATAAGAAACCACTTTTACTTTTGGAAATGTTACACTTGGTCTGCCTGTGGCAAATTTGCAAAACATTGGGAATTTCACCTTTGAGGGGCCTAGCCTGAGGCTCTGCAGATGCCATTGTTGCATTTCCCAGCGTCTGGATTTTCTCTGGTCAAATACCAAGCTGTTGAAGTCTCTTCAAAACAGTGGTGTCTCCTAAATCCATCTGTATTGCCTCTGAAGGTAAAGTTTTAGGGTGACTTCCCACTGGCTGTCAGCAAAGATGCAAATGTTGTTGGTGAATCACAAATCCTTAACCCTGGGCGGAAAAAAATTCTGAGAATCAGCTGATAGTTAATGATGGACATGTAGATGGTAAATTCCATGGACTCAGGGTTGCAGAGATACAACTTAATAGGATTTCATGCAGAAAAGATTTTTAGAAAATAACCCTACAAGGGACTGGAGTATGAAGTGGCATTTCGGTCGTTGACCTGAAAGGTGCAATGTAAGGCAGCTGAAGGTCTAGGGTGAAAATACCCTTTTTCCTTAAGGCAACAGGAGGATGTTTTGTTTCCTGTTCATTGTAGAAATGACGTCCAAAGCACCTAAAATACTCCCTTTTTTTCAGATTCATTATGGCTGAGCTGCTGCAGACAGAAAAAGCTTATGTCAGGGATTTACACGAATGTTTAGAGGTAAGTTATGGCCCAGGAGGCCTCCAGTATTTCCTGGAAGCACGTGTTGTCCTCTGCAGTGGGGATGTTCACTTTACTGCCCAGGCTGTGCACATTGATTGATGGAGCATTTCCTTAAGGATTCAAATCCATTCCATTGCATCATCTCATACTAGAGAAACTTCTGGATTTGCACAGTCACACACCTTGCCTAGCTGTACAGCAGGGTGTTCCTAAAGTGGATGGTGATATTCAAGGCAAAAACCAGAGTGTAATTCAGTGAAATCTGTCAGCTCTCACATTCCTGCAGTCTGACAGAGATTTTTATGTCTCTAATGCTACTGAAGTGGCAAATCTGGCTTATCTTTCAGCTGTTTCTGCCTGCAGTTTTTGGACACCATCAGGTGGACAGCAAAGACAGGTGTTTTTGCCTTGTTTCTGCTTTTTTCTCAGACAGCTTCAAAGTGTCAGCACTTTGAATTTCTCTGGAGAGCTTTCTGTAACACTGGAAAATTTTTTTTTCTTAGCTTGTTTATTTAATCTCAAAGTACACAGTTCCTTTTCAGCCTGTGCCTTTGGCAATGAAACAGGGAGATCTATTCTTTTCCACTGCATTTATTCACAAAATTAAGAGTTTCTGTTGTCTTCCAGACTTACCTTTGGGAAATGACAAGTGGAGTGGAAGAAATACCAGCTGGGATCCTTAATAAAGAACACATCATCTTCGGCAATATTCAGGAGATATATGACTTCCATAACAAGTAGGTTTTCCTAACAGTTCTGTGAATGTTTCAGCACTTATGCATCTGCAGAGAACACCTACAGTACAATGCACAAAGGAGTGTGAAGTAATTGGTCCAGATTTGCAAAATAATGTTTGATTTCTTGTTTTGTTTCTTTTACAAAAATGAATTGCCACAGTTCAAACTTCCCCTTCAGCTGATTAACAATTTTAAAGTCATATTATACCAGTGCTTTGCAGTCTGAGACATGATTTCCATCTCACAGCTCTAGATCTAGTCCGGGTACTTGCCCGTCAAAAATATGATCTTGGGAAACATGAAGGGGAAACAGTGGAATTGTTGGTGTGAGCTCAGTTAATAAGCAGCTTTCTGCCACTTCTTGGAGACTTTCTGTATTTAATCTGTGAATAACAGTTCTCCATCTTGTTAAGATAACACCGTGTACCAGATCAGCTTAGAGGACGTTGTTTCCATGGCATAATGTGAATGCAACAACAGTTATAAACTTAACCTTTAGGGCTGCCGAATCCAACAAGTTCAGTCTGAATTTCAAATCTGTCTTCAGGTTACATGTCAAAACCAAAAATGGTTTTAAAAACAGACCAGAGAACATTTCCCTGTTTGAGTTCTGGGACATTTCAAGTGCTCCAGCCAGATAAATATGCCATTACATAAATATGGCCCAGCAGAGTGTGCCATATGCATGTGTTTGTGCAAGCAGCTTCAAAGCATGTCAGGATTGTAGATTTAAGCTACATATTACATTAGAAAAGCCTTTAAATAATAGATGAATTGACTACCAGCCCACAAGAATTGTCATACAGACAAATATTCTCTTCCCATTTAAAACTATCTTATGATCAACCAATTGCCTTCCCACTTCCCCTTTCTTTGTGGTGCTATATTTTTTGTTTTGGTGACCCTCACTGATGCCATCTGATTACCCTCCTTTTTGGCTTTCCCCTGTTCCCAGCCACCATCCCTCCAGCCCTCAGTCATGTCCCACAGCTTCTCACTGCAGTCATTTCTCCTTCCTCTGACCCCTCCTCCTGCAGCCTGCTGCTTCTGTGCAATCCTTTTTCCTCTAAAACTTCTTTCTAGCAATGCTAAAATAAATTTCCCCCATCCCCTCCACCAGTGTCCTCCACAGCCTTCTCCTTTGGCTGGTGATGTTAAAGCATCCTCCAGGCTGATTCAGAATCTGTGTCCAAGGAAGGTCAGCAAAGCTGGTGAAGGGTCCAGGAAACATGTCCCAGGAGGAGCAGCCAAAGGAACTCTGTTCCACGTTCCTCTTTCCACCCAGGCATTGTACAGGGCTCTATCTGCAAACAGAGGTGTCCCTTGCGGTACAAGCTGTTGAGAGAGAGTTGATTAAAATAATCCATATTTTGGAAGTTTGCTATTTACCTCTGAAATGCTGAGCTTGTTTAAGTTGTTGTCCTTTGTCCAGTGTGCTGAGTCAGGTGTTGGAAATCTGGCATCTCTGGGCTTCCCTTTTTGCTCTTCCTCTGAACCACTACACAACAATTCTTTGAAGATTCACGTTCAAATAGAACTGTCCTGAACACGCTGACTCCCTACTAGGGATTGCCTCTTTTTCCTTTCTAGTGGAGTCAGGCATGACTGTACTCAAAAAAACAAAGCACACCTTGGCAAGAGACTTTTTCCACTGGCTGGACACTTGAGTAGCCTCATAATCAAGATACAAGTATTGATCATTAGCACTGATTACCTCATTGGTTATCCTGCATCTCCTGGGTATGTGACTGTAACTGATTACATCGGTGTCTTCTTTTTGCAGCATTTTTCTAAAGGAGCTGGAGAAATATGAACAACTGCCTGAGGATGTGGGTCACTGCTTCGTCACCTGGGTAATGAGGCTGCTGCTTCTCATTATTTATTCAAATTAATTCCTCCAGCACAGACGGGAACAAGCTGGGAATAGGCACAAGGGTTATGTCCCCAGTGATAAATGAGATTAGGAGCTAGTCTGGAGCTACAACTGCTTTGTCCTTCACCTGCCCCAGGGTGAAAGGCTCCACCCTTCTCCTCAGCAACAGTGTGAAGGCTTTCCAGAGCCTCTCTGCTTGTCCTGCACTGACCAGCACAGCTTTTATTTACCTCTGCTGGTTTCTGTTTAGCAGAACTTCATCAGCCAAACCTGGTTTTAGGGGTGACATTCATTTCCCTGTGAAAGGGCCTGGGAGGACAGACATTTAAAATCTTAATATACCTTCCTTAAAGAATTTTAGTCATGCCATGAGAACTCCACAAAGGCATGAAGAACGTATTTTATCGACTTTTTTCCTCCAGAAATTAGTGTCAAATTTCTGAGCCACCGTGCTGTCTCATTCCATTATGCAATGCCAGGATAATTTCCAACAGGACTTTGAAATCTTGATGTGAAGAGTCTTTGTGAGCATAGGAGGCTCTGGGAATTGGCTACAGTAATTTATCAATATGAAAGCTGTTCCCTTTTCGAAATATTTACCAGTCAAGTCATCCATCTTTGTGTTTTGTCTGATGATTTTATTCGTATATCAAAGCTAGGAATTAGAATTTTAGGAGTAATTATGGAATATTTTCACTTATCCAAAAAATTAGCATGTTTAGATGATTTCAGATGGGTTTTTAATTTAAAAACATGTCACAGGTCTTGATGAAATGGATTCAGAAATTTTGTTTACAAAAGAACAGGTTGCCTGTTTAGGAAAGATGAATGCATTTCTGTATCATTCTGTGCACAATCTTCATGATTCTTTTAAGATACTGCTGCACCACCTCAGCAAAGGTACATGTCCAGAGCTGTGTGTATGCTTGCAGACATACATACAAAGCTGCCTGCCCAGTTACAGGATCCTATTGTTTAGATATCTGGAATAAAAATGCAATAGCAATAAAAGGAAAACATCCTCCTCTTTTATTTGCCTCCCTCTTCTTGAGACCAGATTACAGTAATAAGAGGTGGGAGTGCACAGATGCTTTTAATTTCTGCTTGAAAGTAAACAAATTAGGAAATAAAATGCAAAACACTCCTAGCACAACATAAAATTTGAGCCATTGAAGTTTGAACCAAGGTAGGAAAGGCGAGTCTGGGCCAAGTGTCACAAATTTCAAGTAAAAAATGTTGGCTTGAGCCAGTTTAAACTGGATGACTCACTTGCCCAGTTTCTAGACTGATTTTATCTGCAGGTAGGTGATAGAGTCAACACTTCATGACTGAGTTTTGAGACCTTCAAACTCTTGTGTAACGCCATTAGAGCTCATAGAAATTACTTTACAGCTGGATTAAAGTTTTAGGCCTTCCCTCTGTGATATTTGTTAAAGAAAGCCTCCCACAGCCCTCAGAGCTGCTCAGGTAAGGTATGAACCTTAAAGTCTTCTGTTCTTAATTTACAGTTCCTGTGTTTCATGGTGGCAGGGTGTGAGGGCGGGGGGGTGGTGGTGGGTGTGTGGGAGAGAGTTGTCACCTGTATTTATCCTGGTGTGCCTTAATAAAAACCTGTGGGAGCAGAGAAATAGCTTACCTTGATTTTCCCTTGATGTTTGTTTTCACAGGCAGATAAATTTCAGATGTATGTCACCTACTGCAAAAACAAGCCTGACTCCAGCCAGCTCATCCTGGAACATGCAGGGACTTTCTTTGATGTAAGCAGCCATTACAGTTTTCCTTCCACACACCTGGTGCAGCTGAAACAACTTCTTTTACACTTGAGGAGTGGGCTCCTTTCTGTGCCTTGGCATTTGGGTTTTTCATTCCGCTGCAAATATCTCATGCTGTGAGAACTGATCGGCTGTGGTGTGGTGTGTGATCATCCGTGTGCTGAGGCGTGGAGACACACATTCTTATGGGAACCTTTGGATGTTTTTCAGACCCAGTCCTTCCTAAAGACCTGGTTTAGATGTAATCTCTGTTTCTGGGCTTAATGGTAAAATGAAAATCTCAGATTCCATTCTATTTTATGACCTGAAATCTCTAAATCTAAAACGAGATCCTGTCCTCCTGTTCTGCAAATTCTACCCAGCCTATTCTACATTAACTTTGTTGTGCTAATGAGGAACTCCATTGACTCCAATCAGACTGTTTCCCATACAAGCTCTACAGCCGGGGATAAATGATTTTAGGCTCCACTTCCAATTTTGTAGGCTGAGAAAAATCTTTACAGTTTTTGAGTACCTTGAAACTAAGTTCTTGCTCTTATTCCCTCATCCATTTTGCCATGCTTGTCTGCTACCTTATAGCTTTAATTAGTTGCCTTTCTGAAAAAGAAAAAAAAAAAAAAAAGTGCAAAGACCTCTCTTCCAAAGCATCGAAACTGTTTACAAATGTAACAGGATCAGCAGCATCCAAGCTGTGATGGAGCTGGCAGCTGACCTAAATCAGCTCCTCTGGGGGTTTGTATGTGCCGGTGGCTATAGCCTTTCAGTCTCACTCGATGCTGAAAGGTCTCACACGAGCCGCAGGAAAAGGGATGAACACCTTTTTCTTTTGCCTTGTTACGGAATGGTCTAAAAGCCGGATGGAACTGGAAGAGGTTTTCCAGGAGGTGGCGCTTGAGCCTGTTGAATGGTTTATACTGGTCGGCGACTCGTGGAGGAGCTGCCTTAGGTGTCCATCAGCGTTGTTTGCACAGGTTAAAAGCGTTTTCTCTGCTCAGCTTTTCCACTCCAGCTCTCTGTATGGGCTTGAAAGCTGCCTGATATTGCTTAGTAGTGAATATCCATGTGCCAGCATCTGCTGTTTTGCCAGGGGGAGGTGTTTGCCTTCCGTGGGTGCTGGGCCACCCAGTGATGCCTGTGCAAAAAGAGAAAGCTGACTATCCCCCCGAAAAATCCTCAAGGAGGCACTCAATCCGAGTGACTCAGGTAATGCAAAGTACCTGTAAACCCTTCTTACCTTGATCCTCTTTCAGCAGTCGTTCAGTGGCGGGACAGGACAGCCTGGTACAAGGAATACAGAGAACATAGTTGGTTCTTTTCTTCCAGACAGAACCTGGAATTTCCCAAAACACCCTGATGATGAGAGGGAATTATCTAGAATAAGACCCCTCAGTAAGAAGCCTGCCTGAAAACAACAGGTGTTCCTCAAATTGCATAAACTTTCATAGAAAGCCGCCTTTGAGTTGAAAACAGTCACAGCAATGTGTTTGAACCCTTCAAGCCCATGGAAAACTTGCAGCTACAGGGCTTATTGCAAGGGTTAACTAGTTAGGAGAAGGAGCAAAGATAGGTGACACATCTCATTTGAAACCTTGAAGAGAATTACGAGCGATGCTGAGAGCTGGGATGTTCTCAGGATGTAAATGAAGCCATGTATGTAGAGAAAAGCAATTTATTTTATTGAACCGGTTGAGACAGGTGGGAAACAATGCACAAACTCTCCACTATGAAACGTGCCTAGTTTATCCTACAGCATTAGTCTAATAAAGCATGAAGATGAGCATCTTCCCTCCCTACAGATGGTGCTTCATTTACAAAATTCAGAGGTTGTTGGTATGGTTATGTTAGCTAGAAATTGCACAGGGAATGAAAATAGTGTGCTTATTCTGACTTAACTGCAGCAGACTTGTTAATTTCACTCTTTCAGTTTCTGTGTCTGTCTTGTTCATCATTACTTAAACTGTGTTCTTTATTCCGTAGTTTCAAAGATAAATGATGCCTGCCATGTTTAACAAATTTTAATATTTGTAATACCATATACTTCAGCAAGGTATATTTTTGATTACCAACATATGTTAGCTGTCAACTTCAATTGGTAGAATCAGCATGTTATTGAGGCAATCAAGTTGATTTCGGTGTCTTTATTTAAGCAAGCTTTGGTCTTTGGGACAGAGTTTAGTTGAGTCATGTACATGCTTTTGCTATTTGGAATACTTTTTTTGCCTTGAATCTTGGAAAAGACCTGGTTTTGTATTCAGGAAGCCACAGGGCACTTTTGGTTTGCATGACCAGCATGGAACATGGTAAAGCTCATTGACTTTGGTAGCATTGCAGAGCATGGTGTTTCTGCATGGATGAGGGTTCTTGGGCAGTTTCTCACAATGTCCCTTAGGAAATGAGCAGAGGCACAAACAGGGGCTCAGTTTCTCCTTACTGATATTTTTTTCTGAAATTGCTCATCGTGTTTGTGTCGTGCATCCCAAAACCTAAATGTTTCCATGGGAGTTTTAGTGTTGAAGCAGTCTACTTGGCAAGTCTTTGGTCTGTACACCCAGTTCAGGATGCAGTTTGTTCTCCTACCAACCAACTGTACACAGTTAGATGACATCTAAATTTGTGAATCTCTTTAGATATTTGATACAAAATTGGGGCATGTTATCATTGCTTCATGGCCAGTGCAGCAATTCTTATGGTATGAAATTGTATTTAAGTATTCCTGTCTCCATGTTGTCCATCCAAGGACTTCTGAGGGTCCTGTGCTGCCCTACACAGAGAATATTTTTGGTGTTTTTCTGGGATTCATGTCGTTACATGTTCATCCTGCTGTGCAGCTCACCTGGTTTGCAATGCACAGCTGCCAGCACACGCTGTCTGTCAGATGCCTTCATTTCTTCCAGGCCCTTGGGACACTTTTCCACCCAAGGAATAAATAAAGTTGTGAGCTATGGTGATGAACTATAATGTGAACCAAGCTTGCTTTAAACAAGAAGCGGGGCAAAGTGGAGAGCACAGAGCCCTGTGTCCAGCTTCCTTCTGAAACCTGCCAGCTGCTTTAAGGCTCAGACACCTCTGTGCTTCCTGTTCCTCAGAGGTGTGTGAGACATCTGCTCTGCCTGCTCTGCACTGCACAGACCTCTCTCACCTCCATGTCCACCCTCAGTGAGTCCAGACCTCTCCAAATGTCACAAAGCCAACGCTCCAAGACACACTCCAGCAGGCTCCCTTCTTACTCCAACACTTCAGGGACCAGAGGGAGGAGCTGCAGGGAGAATGTCCCTTCCCAGCAGTGCACTTGTCAGATGTCACTCCACCAACCCGCCGTGTCTCTGTGCAGTCTGACCAGGGAGCATCCTGGCAGAGCAAGGAGTGCCCAGAGGGGAGGCATCTTGCTGAGAGCATGCCCTGCTGTTCAGAGAGCCGGAGGGAAGGAGCAGTGCTAATTCCGTTACTTGGATCCTACAAAAACAACTGTCCTTTGCCAGCACCAGGAAACTCAGAGATGTGGCCGAGGTCTTGCTGGCTCCTGCAGTTATGAACTGAGTCCCAGCCATGTGCTCTGCAGGCACAGTTCCTGTGTGAAGTCAGCTATGACTCAGCTTCGTGCAAACTCCATTAACCCCCAAACAGAGCCCCTTCCCTTTTGGGTCTTGATCATGGCACCAGAGCTGTTTAAAGAAAACCAAACTTGTCTAGTAAAAAAAACCAAACCAACAAACCAAACATCTGTTGGCACATTGTGTGATAACTGGATGCTTTTGCATCCCAGCATTAAGACAAACACTGGAGCTAAAAAGAAGGAGTAACCTTGCTAGTACTCAGGAGAAAATCAGATTGTATACAGAAAGAAAATCTCTGGTCTTGGCAGCTCTTCCCCCTTCATCTTCCATAACTTCTTCACTTTATAGTCTCAAATTTTCACTCCGGTAGCTGGAGAAAAGTCCTGTTCCCCTTTTCCATTTGCTTCCTTCGGAATCAAGGATTTCCTGGTGGCCAGAAGCAAGGCAAGGCATGCCCAGGGCCTGGCAGAGACAGTAGGGTTCCCAATCTGTTCTATTTCAGCAGAGAATTGCCCCTGTAGGGCATGAGTTTGGAGTCTTTTAGATGCTAAATATGTGCATTAGGGTCCTGTAGGATTTTCGGGAGCTCTTAACTCCACCTGGAACAGCTGGGAGAGGAGGCAGCTGGGCCCTCTGCAGCCCTCAGCAGGTGCCTGTCTGTGATGTCTCCAGAAGTTCATGAGCACATCACACTGATCAGCCCAGACATTTTGGGTGAGGTTCAGGTGACGAAACAGAAGTGTTCAGTGCTGTAACAGATATCATGAGGGTATCTCTCCTGGCCCCCATGTGCTGCCTCAGAGCAGAGCAGGTCTGTCAGCTCTGTGTCAGACCTGTTATTCCCATGTGGATATTTCAGCTACCCCAGGGCTCTCAAATGGGACTCGATGCCTATGTTTAGACAGCTAAATTACACCCTACTCATGCAATTTAATTTAATGTCACTTCATTTTAATTGAATGCTAAGACTCTACTTTCAGCCTTCATAGCTAGGGGAAACCAGATGACATGACAGGTAAGTCACATTTAAATCAAGGCCTGTTTACTCAGCAGAGCTATAGCTTGACTTGCAGAGGGACCCTGCAGTTTAAGTGGCCTTAGGGGGACTCTGCAGTTTATTGCCAGCCTCTCTGAAACCACACTTATTTGCACGCGAGCTTAAAGAGAGTTAAAAAACTAAACATAGAAATGCAGGGATCCAGAGCTAAAATTAGTTCTGGGTGGTTCTGTCTGGCAGGGGTTAATAGTTTTCCATGACTGACTTCTGTTTTTATCCCTTCTAGGAAATTCAGCAAAGACACGGGCTGGCCAACTCCATCTCTTCCTATTTAATCAAGCCTGTCCAGAGGATCACAAAATACCAACTCCTACTGAAGGTACCTCAGTGAGCTGCACAGATCAGCTCGTGCAGAGCAGTTCACAGGTGTCAATGAGTTACCTTATGCTTAAGGGAGCTGCTTCATGACCTGTGAGCTTAAGTCCGCAGAAATCTTCCAAGTTCACAGTCTCCCTTGAGAGCACCGTGTTTGGTCTTGTGTTGTAGTTGTTCCCATTTGACCCCCACCATTTGGGGTTTGCTGCAGTTCAGCTTCCTCCTGTCTCTGGAGCGGCTGCACGTACTAAACAGCACGGTTGGGTCTGAAGGCAGCACGGTTGGGTCTGAAGGCAGCACAGTTGGGTGTGAAGGCAGCACGGTTGGGTGTGAAGGCAGCATGGTTGGGTATGAAGGTTGGGTGTTGGTCAGAGATGGTTTATGGGTGTCTGCATTTCTTCTTAGGAACTGCTGACCTGCTGCGAGGAGGGCAAAGGGGAGCTGAAGGATGGTCTGGAAGTGATGCTCAGTGTCCCAAAGAAGGCCAACGATGCGATGCACGTCAGCATGCTGGAAGGTGGGCAGGGGACAGGGCAGGGAAGGGACCTGCTGAGAAATGAGTTTTGTTTGTAACTTGTGGTGAAAGTTAGTAGAGGTTGACTGTAGCAATACTGTTGTTTCATCATAATTTTTAGGTACCTCCTGGCTCCTTGCTGATATTTCTGCAAAAGTCTTGAAAGAATAAAGCTAGGAAGTTTTGGGGTGGGGGTTATTTATCTACATCTTCTCTGTGTGTATAAATATACATATATGTTGTGTGGACGTATGCATATACATATGCAACATATGTGTGTGTATATATATATATATATTTAGCTTTAACATTCCTTCTCCATTAAACCCAAAAATCCCCTCCTGAAACAGTATCAGTTTAGCTGCTGGCAGCTGTAACAATTATTGGATGAAAACATTTCTAAATACTGTTTCAACATTTCAAAAATTCTGGTTTTCTGAGTCAAAACAGCTTGTGTTCCAAAATGTTAGCATAGTTATGCCAAAGATTTAAAAAGAAGTATTAAAAAAATACTTTAAAACTACAGGAAAAAAAAAGTTTGATTGGCACAAAGTGTAGTCTTTTATTGTCTTATTATTGTGCGGAGTATTTCTAAACTGTAAAAATTTTATGCTGGACTGAGATGCTTTATTGTGTCTCACACGTTTTCTTGGCCTGGGAAAAGAATTTCCAGCCTGGCTTGAGGAAAACCAAGAAACAAGCAGAGTACTAAAACAAGTGAAAAAAGGAACTGGTGCTGGTAGCCAGGCAGCACAATAAGCCCAGGTAACTAAAATTGCAGGAGGGCAAACTGAATTTGTAATGAAGTGCATAGGATTTCTTGCAATGCAGTTCTGTGGGCAGTAACCACCAGTGAAACCTTCATAACATTAATTTTTACTGCATTTCATCAGTAGCCTCATTTAGCACATTTGATGTATTTGCGCCCAGTGAAGTAATTACATCATTGCAATAGGAAAAAAAAGGAAAGTATTTTCACTGGGGCAATGGATACTTATTATTGTCCTTTCAGAATATGAAGGGGAAAAAAAAAAGAGAAAGACCCTTTTATTTCAAATCCTTACTGCTCTGGTGTTTCTGTGAATTGCTCATCCCAAGAATAAATACGAGTGATTGTATTTTGTGGTTTTAGGGTTTGATGAGAACCTGGACGTCCAGGGAGAGCTGATTCTTCAGGATTCCTTCCAAGTGTGGGATCCGAAGTCTCTCATTCGGAAAGGCCGTGAGAGGCATTTGTTTCTCTTTGAAATCTCTTTGGTGTTTAGCAAAGAGATCAAAGATTCTTCAGGACACACAAAATATGTTTACAAGAACAAGCTACTGGTAGGTGTGGCTGCAAAGAAAATATTCTGGGTGTTGTGTTTTTGTAGGTAGAAGTGGAGTTTAGGAGGCTCACATGTCCCCTGCTGGGCTGGGGATACTCTTGCCCCTGGAAGGGCTGGCCCTGAGTCCTGCAGGACTCACCTGGAAGTCAGCCTGCAGTGAGTCTGGAGAGATTTCAGGTCGTGAGATGTGAAGGGTGGGGGGAAACGCGAGCAGGATCACTCCAGCCGTTCACTTCCCTGCCACCCCAGAGGTTTTCTGTTTCTTTTATCTGTGTAGCAAACAGATACAACAGATCCTGTTCCCCTATCCATCCCAGCCTCCCCACTTCTTCCTACAAGTCCAAAGTTTTCTGGACTCATGAAGCTTCATATGTATGAAATCTTTCATCATCTCTCCTCCACACTAGACCTCAGAACTGGGAGTGACTGAACATGTTGAAGGAGATCCCTGCAAATTTGCTTTGTGGTCTGGACGAACACCATCCTCAGACAATAAAACAGTGCTGAAAGTAAGTCTCTTCTGTTTGTTTTCTTTGTCTTTAGCACTTCTAGTTCAGGCCTTGGGAGCCCTGAATGAAAGGTCAGTTTCTTCCCTCCTCCCATTCACATGGCTTCCGTGTCTGCCAGTGGTGTCATGCCTGCATCAGGAGCAGCTGAGCTCCAAGGCTGCAGTAGGAATCGGGACAGTTGTGCAGCCCTGCTGGAATTGCATCTCCTCTTGCAGCCTGGGTTGAGCAGCTGCATGCTGACACAGGGCAGGTCTCAGGGTGTTTGGCTGGGAGGTGTAATTCTCTTAGTCCTTTGCCACTGGGCTTATCAACAATCAACCTCTTCCACAGACCTCCAGAGCTGACAGCCTGTTCTGTCAAGCGCGTCTCAGCTGAAGAATTCATGTTACAGTTGTTTTGTCTAAGGAAATCCCAGCTGTGCACTGATAACCTGTTTCCCCTCTACAGAGCATGCTTTATTGCTGGCATTAAATGTATTTATCCAGAGCTTAGCTGCTTTGCTGTTGCTTGCCAAGTAGGTCTGGTCAAAATGCTCTCAGTTCCCCTGGGGTTTCCAGGTACTCCAGCAGCTGCAACGGTGCAGCAGAGAGGCCAAACAGTTAATCATGGCATTCATCAGCCGACCACGACTCCTCTACTCAGGAGGTGAGAACATGATAAAGTCTCTGTCTTTCTGCCTTGTGAAACTTTAGGCATCCAGTATTGAAACAAAACAGGAATGGATCAAAAATATCCGGGAAGTTATTCAAGAAAGGATCATTCATCTGAAAGGGGCTCTGAAAGAGCCAATTCAGCTCCCCAAGACACCAGCAAAGCAGCGAAACAACAGTAGAAGGTAACTTCAGCCATTCCCCACAACATGAAATCACTAGCGTTTTCTCAACCCACAGCAGTGTAGTGTCTGTGGACTTTTTACTGGTTTTTACTGTAGTCAAAGCAGTTTTCATCATCTTTCCTTTTTATATGTTGTCTTGGCAAAAGTAGCTAGAAAGCTTTTTTACGATATACGTACAAAGACCTTTTATTTTATACTCCAAAGTATAAAGAGAAACAGTAAAAATTCTTCGAAGTCCAAGGTTATGGTTCTTTCCTAAAGTAGATTTTACTTCTTCACATTTGAGTAAAACCAGACTTTTTTTTCCTTGTTTGGCGCATTTAATTGTTTGACAATGGAAATCATAGTTGATCCTGACAATATGTTGAAGAATATATAGTGAAGAATCTGTATTTTATCATCAAATACAAACTTGTTTCAGCCTGTTAAATAACACTACAATTTTTTTGTCATCTTATTTCAATCCTGGATTAAATAAAAATTAGAAATAATGAATTGTTCTTTTTCTATTGTGGCATTCCCAAAAGCCACCTGTAATTTGAGCATCTTCATTTACTCGTCAAATTTTATCCCTCTCTTACTTCAGGCTGTGTTACAGAGACATCCAAAGCGTAAATAACCAAGGTCACCCAGGAGACCTGTAGCAAAGCAGAGATCCAGACATTTCCTCTAAGAACATGCACCAATACAAAAGTTTTCTGGCGTAGAATGGAGACACTAATTTTTTTCTAATTTGTCCCTAAGTATGTATTTTGTATTATTTAAATATTTACTTTGAAAGACCAATAAACATTTATGAGAACTTTATCTATACAGCCAGAGGGAAGAAAATACCCTGTGTTAGCAGCCTCAGAGAGGCAAATATGTAGAGCTCTATACTGTCTTTATCTATGTTTGGATAGCATCTTTATGGCTTAGTATTAAATTCCTGAAGAAATGTAAACAAATGTTGTGATTATGTGCAAATCCAAACCCCATGGCTGAGGGTGACATCATTCTAAATCCAAGAGCTCTATAGCATCATGGGCTGCCTCAGTGGGGTAATTTTGGCACAAAGCCAGGTCTGTCCTGCTGGCTCGGCACTTCTCAACTCCACCTGTAACGTTGGGCTCACTCTGGTGGTGTGTTAAGGAATGTCATTGATTCCCTGTTCCATCTCTTGCAGAGATGGAATAGATGATGCAGACAGCCAAGGGGATGGCAGCAGTCAACCTGACACCATTTCCATTGCCTCCAGGACATCGCAGAACACAGTGGACAGTGATAAGGTAGGACTGAAATGTGAAAATACGTGGCGGGTAATTGCCCCCAGAAAAATGTAAGTGAAAAGCAGAATAGAAGGTGAAAGAAAACAACCTGTCTTCTGCTTGGTGAGCTGAGACTTGTATTCCCCTTTTGTGAGGTTATTAAAATCCCATCTGTTTCTGTGTGCTCATCAGTACTGCTCTTCTACATGGTAGCATTTCTGTTACTGCAGCTTCTTGGTGGCTAATACACAGAGGTTCAATTGGCTCTGAAGAAACAGCCCAGAGCAACCTTTTCTTGCCTAGTACAGCTCGTCCTGTGAGATCCAGCTTCTGAATGAGCGAACAGCTGCTTATGTTACATATTTCCCTCTGAGCTGAAATCAGTTGCTTGTTGGAGGGAATGCAGGTACTTACACACCAGTTAATGCAGCAACATTGGGATCCTGGCTGGTATCTTGACAGCCTGGGAGACCTGCCATTTCCAGAGACTGTGATTGTGGATCCCCGTCCTCACAGACTTATGGTGGAGCATATGGATGGCCCTGAGACATGCTAGATTCTGTTGGAATGCTGCACGCTGTCGGCACGTATGTACTTGTCATTTTACTTGTCAGACAGCGCCGCATGAGATCCCCAGCTTCACTAGGATGCCTCGCTTGAATTCGTCACCCTGATACCTCCAGTTGTGCTCTTCCACTGAATTAGCAGTTGATTGCAGGAGAAAATGGATAGTTAACAATTACCCTCACTACGCTGATGGGGTTTGTCATATTCCCCTGAGAGAATGCCCATATTCTCTTCATGTGTTGTTTTGAAATCACATGTAACTTTAAAAAAGATGAATTCTCCCATGCCTTTATGGATCTATCTGTTTGTCAGGGCTTTAATTATGCTTCCACTTAGACAAGGTAGCAGGGTGTCTTCACAAAATCAGAATCCAAGTTTTGGTTGTAAAGTTCACAGGTAAGGTTCAGTGCAGATACTGTTTTGAAAGCTGGACTCAGAAATATAAGTTAACTGCAAATAAATTACCTTTGCAAGACCATCTGTTGTATTTATCTTAAATGCATGTCCCCGTGATTTTACTTTTTTGTCCAATAATGTGTATTAGAAAAGTATTAAGCCTTACAATCCAAAGGCCACTGTAATGTATGCAAATACTTTGCCCGATGTCTGAGAAGTCTTCAATCCACACGGACTTGTCTTACTTTCTGTGTTTTTCACGTTTATCATTCCTGATAAAAGGCCCTGACTTAGTGCAGTACTTGAGCTCATGCTTAATTTTAAGCACTCGTCTAAGCTTTGCTCGTTTGCCCCCAGCCCGTTGGCTCGATTGCATGAATTCTGGCCACGTCTAGGTAAGATGCTCCGTGTTGCATGCTGCAGCTGCATACAAGGGCTATGGTGCCAACCCAGGCTGTGTACCCTGAAAGACAGCCCGTCATGGCAGGAGTTGGTTTAAGGATGCAAGACTGGAAACGGTTATAGGAATTTCTATCCAAAACCTTGTTTGAACTGAACAGCAAATGTGTATGAGATAAACTGAGTAGAGCTCGTACAGGGAAAAAGTTGTTACCACTGGGGAAAGGGTTTTGCCATGCCTTAAATTTTGTTTAAGGTGGGTAGGTTCACTTGCTGATTTAAGACTGTGTGTTTGTGTGTTCTGTTACACATTTAACGAATAGAAACAAATTTGAGTGTACAGCTAAGGCTAAAGGTTACTTGTAGGTGCTTTGTTGAATCTGAGGTAGCAGTGTATCATCCTTAACCAGAGAGGCAGTTCCTGCTGGACGGTTTCCTTATTGTCACTGATGCTAATGCCAGAATACTGTCTAGAATTCAGCTCCTGGAGTGCTGCATTATCATCTCTTTGCTCCAAGGAGGATGAACGCCCTGCATCTCTTTATAGTTCTCCCATATTTTTCTGCACCATTATCGCGCCGCATGGGTTGGCTGGTGGAGGAGCAGCCGCTTGTTCCAGAGGGGTCCCTAGGAAGGAACCCCTGGCAGTGCCCCTTGGCACATCTGCCAGCTTGCTCTGTCTCACCCGTGCGATGGACGCACGCAGCTGCTCTCACACGGGGCTGGCTTGTCCAGGCGCAACCAGAGGAGAGAGGCGGCCTCCATGTGGAATTCCGACGGTGTTTATTCGAAAGAGTCCAGGGACAAAGACAGAGCGTTTCTGGTCGGGACTAACTTATAAAGGGGTCCGGGGGGAGGGGGGGGTAATACAACAACAGCCAATGGGGAAAAGGAGAGAGGGGAGCAGGGGGCTGGATTACATCCTTGTAAGGGATCTACACAGGATCACAGGATTTGATGAGAGAAGCCATTCTCTCATCAAATGAGAATGAAGAGGGGGTCTTAAAACCTTGGAGCTGGTCCACCAGCGGGCCAATGCTGCACCTGGGCCTTCCAGCCCCTCAGCTACCACGGCTGTTGGTTCAGTCGCTGCAACATACCATGTTACCCAGATTAGTGGCAGATGAGGCTGAGCTGCCTTACCTCCCGCTGAATTGGCACGGAGTCACACCTGTGTTCAGTGTCCACTCAAACATCGGCCTCACCCGCTGGCACAAAGCCCTCAGCACCTGCTCTGAGGGGACTGTCTGTCAGCGGATCCAAAGCTTTGAAATGACTCCTCATGGTGACATTTTACCACATGGGATGTTTCTCCTTCAGTGTTTAGTTGAGCTTTTCTGTTAGGAGGATGTGAGTGAATGTGGTTGCACTGGGAGGTTTTATATTCCCTCATGGAGCGGTGCTAGTCACCAGCACTGGAAGACTGGTTCATCTCATGCTCTCCAGGTAGGTTTTCTTGGCCAAGTTGACAGTGCTTGGCACACACTGTAGCATACATGCTGTAGTTAACTCGTGTGGGACTGATAGCAGCTCTGATAGGTACAGGGTTCAGCACTCAATGGTTTCCCTGTCTATTGAACTCCAGCACAGTCAGCAGAGTTATTCCTGTGAGTTCAGATTCAAGCCTAGA
Organism: Mohoua ochrocephala; assembly: GCA_013398855.1. Taxonomy (NCBI): domain Eukaryota; kingdom Metazoa; phylum Chordata; class Aves; order Passeriformes; family Acanthizidae; genus Mohoua; species Mohoua ochrocephala. Next base: position 392,472 of record VZTA01016835.1, read on the forward strand.
GGCTTTTTGCAGCTGCAGCCTCCATGGGTGACTTCTCCATGTGCCCCAGTGAGATCTCCATCCAGAGGAGCCAATGGAAAGAGCTCCTACCTTTAGAAACTCTGGCTATTCACAGCGGCCTCATCTGCAAACCCACGCCGAGAGCTTTGCAGTGCCAGCGGTGTGCCAGGATGGCAGCAGATTAATCCTGCATTGGGACCATCTATGTATTAACTCCATGCCAGAAACAATTCTCAAGTAACATGTAAAAGTTGATATTACTCTCTGAAGGCAAAAGAACTCAAAGATTTAGCTGACACACTTTGTCCTTTCCTTAAACCTTGCTATTATGCCGGAGGATAGCCTAACGCGTTACTTAAATGTTCAGACAAGAATGGCAAACAACATTTTAGACAAAGAAAATCACAGCTTCTCAAAGATTCTCAATTCCAAGTAGCACTTCTGCTTAACAGCACTCCTCCTGCCTCGAGTCATATGTATTTCTTTCAACTCATTTGTGAGTCAACTCCTCCTGAGTTGTAAGCAATTTCTGTGTTCTCTCGCCATGGCACAGCCCTGGAGCTAAGCTTTACTTTAGCATTTCAAACCCCTAAAAAGACAAAAGGTTTTTTGTTGTTAAGAGGGAATGAAATAACATTACTGTAAATTCAGCAAGGTTTTCTCTCTAGACACGTGAACGTAGCCACAACATTTATCAGGGGCATCCTTTGGTGCGGAGGATAGAGCACTTTGAGTGGGGCTGAGTCCTAGTTCTGCCCTCTCACTCACATGTTGGGTGCCGTTGCAAAGTACATTTGATGGCACATTATCCTTTCCTTTTTTTCCCTTGTTCGGATGAGGAATTTGCAGGGGGAGATAGAAATTCTTGCAAACATTACATTCGTACATTAATTACAGCATTGTTCTCCATTGTCCCAACACATGATGCAGAGCTGAATTCAGACCTGTTTTTGCAGCCTTTATGGTAGCAGACTCTGCTTTGAAAATATTCTGAATTATGTGCCTGACTCCAGAAGTGTTATTAAGCCTTTAAATATGCAGGCTTTCCTGACTGCAGGCAGTGGTCAGGTGATTCTATAAGACTCTCCAGATTGTAAAAAAAAAGTAATAGTGTCTGTGTCTGTTTAAATTAAATACCTGATTAGGTAGCTTCTTAAATCCGAATATGACTATTTAATATCTTTGCTTTCCTTGGACTTTTCTCTCTCAAAAATATATAGAGTAATTATCCCCAGGCTCAAACATTCCATTTTCATTAAATACTATATAGTGGAAACGCAGACTTCAAGTAAGGTCTGTAGGTCTGCATCTTTGTAAAAGGAAAGAAGGAGAGAACATAGAAAGTGTTTATTCTTCCATTTGCAATCCATGACTTCTTCTATATGCAGTCTGTAATCTAAAATATTTCATACACAGGAAAAGAATTATTTGGATTGTCGTTTGTATTGTGTAAGTTTTATAGAGAGGGGGAAAAGTGGGTTGATGACCCAGACTCAGTGCTAAAGAATCAATAGATAATGAATACTATTACAGTAATTGCAATTCCCATTGAGCATCCAGGTCAGGTCCTAGGTAACCTACTACATAAAATTTCTTCATCCTTTTCCAAAAGGCAGAGGAGACAGCTTTTGTTCTATGCAGCAAGCCCTCTTCAGCGTGCTATCTAAAAACCTCTCCTTAGAGAGAAATCCTTGCACTATTCACAGCAGACAGGATTTCAGTCTTTATATTTGGATTCAAAGCAGTGGGGAATTGCATAAAGGAAATGTTACATGCAGGGCATTCTCATTTGTTAAGCCCATTGAGCTGTTGGCTTGTGAAACAGCTGTTTCTGGCGATACTGGTCCATCTTCCAATGGCCTCCTTTTTGTTGGCTTTTGCAGAATACTGAGGAGAGCAGTTCTCATTTCCTTCTGTTGTTTTTGGATGTGGAAAAAGGCTCTGAAATGTGAACTGAAAACGTTTTACTCTCTAAAAATAAATCTACATTATACACTTTTATCTTTTCCATTAGATACTAGATTCAGCTCATCTTTCAGCAGTCATGAGACTGAGATCTTGACCTCTTCTACATTGGTGGTATTATATAAAATCTGGGAATAATCATTTTTCTAATTGAAGGTAATTTGTACAAGAGGGGAGATTTTAGAATTAGGGCTTATTGGAACAAGTCACTTAGGGGCAAATTCTCTTTTCTTGAGAAGCTTCTAATCAAGGTAAAATAGCTTTCTCCCTATGATATTGTTGCTGGAGGAGGAAGTGCTCGCTCACTGATGGTGAGCTCGGTGTTGAGTCACGTGCAAGAGACACATTTCTACTGCAGTACTTGGGGGAATATCAAGGGACAGGGGGTGCTGACCCCCAGCAGTCCTTGTGAATGGCCAAAACATGCGTCACCGTGCACTGGAGTCTGTGCAGCACCTGAGCACTGGGACTGACCTGAACAAACAACACCTGTCAGTAGAAAAATCTCTCTGCCAATGGTTAGTGGGTGCTATGGATTGCAGCTGACGGGAAGGAAGCTGGGAGGTGCAATGTAAACTCTGTGGCAGAGCCAAGGCAGAGCAGGATCACGGGAATAAGGAGTGGGTGGTGAAGCAGGGAGTCACTTAACTACAGAATCAGGAGTATTTAGGAATCTTCCTGTTTTCTGGAGTGCTGTGGTAGGTGCCAGCAATTTGTCTGCCGCACATTGACCTGAAGAGGTTTCTTCCTCCAAGCAAGATATTTTACTCTCGGTAAATTGGATTAGATTAAACGACTGTGAGTTTCTAAAGGGCAAAGGAAGGGATTGATTTGGTCTCATTTGTGTAAGTATTGTTGTGGTTATTCTGCCACTGTCCAAGCAAGGGATGTGCCAGAATTCAGTGTACTGAACAGAGTGCTGCTTCTTTGCAGGGGCTGATGAGTTATGGGACCACGAGTAAAACTAAATTTATGTACTAGAAAATGACTGCTGACTGTTAAGTGAATTTTTCCTGTGAAGGTATGATAAAGAGGAGTGAATTATGGCCCCAGAGGATATATTTCTATTGCTTGAATGCTGTCTAGCATTAGAGCAGTTCTCACATTGAGTTCCTACTGCCCTCACCTGTGGAAAAGGGAAAACATGGTAGAGATCAAACGAAAACCTGACATAAAACATTTTGACACTTTAATTAGCCATCTTGAGGGCTCACTAGCTATAGGTGGTTAACTCTTTTCAAGATATTGTCATGTAGTAGCAAAACGTTTATCTTACCAAAGCAATAAATTGTTCAGCCAGGAGCTGACATCTCTCTGTCTCTCTAATGATAGTTTCTTAAAATTTCCTTAGGCTTTGTGAGACTGCCTTCTCTCAGTTCTGGCTCTGAATCTTGGTTAGGACCCCTGTAAATTCAGCTAATCCCTGAGAAAAATCTACACATATATGTATCTTTTTTCACTGTGAATGGTACCCTGAAACTGAAGTCATTGAAGTGACATTTGGAGCTGATAAAATGAGACTGGTTTATCTCTGCTGGCAATGCCTTATTTGGCGTGAACTTGCCTTTCTAATCGTTGATGTTCAGTAATATTACTGTGGCGCTTTTCTTTTTTTCTCTCTTTCCTGAGTATAAGTAAGGACTTTGCCTTTGCTTCCTGTATTTCTTATCAGGAATGCAGCAGTGCCAACATCATGAAATGTTCCAGCTTTTGATTTGCAGAGCTCTGCTTGTCTGTCTAAATTTGGTATTTTTCAGTCTTTTGGAAAATTAACTGAAGGCTCTTGGAGTGAAATATAACACACTCAAACAGACAAGGTATAAATTGCATTTTTAGATTTCCAAATGAAGGAAATCTGGACTGAAGTGCTACACTTACTTTGAATTGTGCAAACTTTCATGGGCACTCACAGAAAACTCGGAACCTCAGAGGGGATCCAAATAATTACAGCCATTCTTTGCTCAGTGTTGGGCCTGTGCTCTGCCTTGGTATAACTTAATCTGTGCTTTGGGGACTTGGCTGATAGGTCTCACAAAGCCTTTTTTCATCTGTACACCAGTCACTATGGCTTGTAGCTGTACAGGAATTTACCCACCTGCTGTCTGCAAGCAGAGTCATTTGACAGTTCTTTTCTTAGTGATTTATAATGCATGTAGCACGGATTCTCCAGCTCAGGTTAATTAATATTGGCTCTGCCTTACAGCACAGATCTCCCAGGACAATTCTGAGGCTTTTGGCCCTTTTTTTTTCTCTCTGAACTTTGAAAAAATGGACTTTGGTCTTCCCTGGGTGGGAAGCAGATTTCAAAGCAATCAAAAAAGTAACTCTTACCAACCTTGATTTTCAGCCAGGTTTAATCCTGGCTTGAATTACATGTTATCTGTCTTTCCTGGCACCCATTTCTAAATGTAACAGGTAGGTGATCAGGAGATTTACCTCTGAGAAGAGATCTGTCAAGGGTGCAAGTGCTGCTGACAGTAAGGACGTTTGCTTTCTGTTCCAACAAGTTTTTGCTGCAGCTGTAGGTGGAGGCAGCACCAGGCACAGGCTGTCTTGTTTCACAGAACCTTCTCAGAAAAGGTTCTTTTGAAAAACAAAATAAAATATGACCAGCTGCTTTTAAAATATAACACTTGTGGGAAGCACTTGCAAACTTCATAGTAATTATTCAGGGGACTTTAGAGAAAGTCCTAATCAGGCAGTGGAGCCTTATTCATTTTTCTTGTACTGCATGGCTGGACAATTCCTCACACCCCTACCGAGGAGATGATGACAATGGATGAGTTTCCCCAAAGGCCCCTTTTTTTTTTATCTAGTAGTTGAATTTTACCAAGAAATTTCCCAGAGATGTGAGTGTTTCACACTGTGACGATACAGCAAAGCCAAAACATCTGCAGTGCCCATGGAAATAGCAATCATGTTGTTCATTGGGTAACATTTCCAGGAAACAGCTTCATAAAAGACAGGCATGAAATTTGCCATGCATCTGAAATATCTCAGCTGGGATTTCTGAAAGTGCTTTTGAACTTTAGTGGGACCTCTGCTCTCATAATTCTTGGACACAATTCTTTCCCCAAAAGAAAGCCATTGCTGTGGTGGTCAGGCAGGGTCACTGCTCAGCACTCACAATTTTATTTCCAGACCAGTGCAAGAAGCAGCAGATATTTTCTTAACACCTCTCCCTCCCAGGTTTGGTTGGGTTTTTTGGTGGCTATAAATGACCACGGATATGAATCCAGATTCAGTTTGGTGATCAGATGCTGAGAACAGATTCAACTAGAAGTCCCTGAAAGTGAAGTCCTACAGAAAGAGGTTCTTCAAAGACGTCTTTTCAGCATTTTCCTCCATGCAGAACTGGCAGTTACATCAAGGGCAGGTAGAATATGCTCCACGTCTTTTATAAAGTGCATTATTTTGTAAATTTTCATTTCTATTGCTATCCATTCCATAAAGAACATTTGCAATTGACTTTAATAATTTTTTTTTCCATTTAGGAAATAAGGGACAGCATTTAGTATGCTTTCAGTCTTAGATCATTTCAATCTAAAGCATCCTTTGGTGGAAAATAAGTAAATCAGTAACACTTGAAAATATAAGTCAAGTCTCTCTATGATAAAACAAATGTACGGAACTCCTTCAGACTGAAGGTCTCCTGAGCACATTGTAGGTGTAAATATCAACACATTCCTGTTGAGGGTATTTCAATGGGATTTCTGTGATGACCCACTTGATGTCTCCTTTCTGTTCTGGCAAGCAGTGTGAAAATCAGATTCTATACTGATGTGCTGATGGACACGTTCCCCAGAGAGGTGCAAGGCCCACAGTTAGAGTTTGTATAACCGTAAAATCTTAGCTCACATGATGAGTATCCTAAATCCACTGCAAATGTGGTGTCTCTCAATCACAAGACACTTCTGAAGCACATGTGATCCTGCTCAGGCAGAATGGCTGTAATTTTGAAATGTACAGAATAAGGTGGAGAGTGCTGCCCTTTAAAAGATGGATGGAAACTCAGCTGTGGACAACACTGTGGTCTTACATGACAGGAAATAAGCTCCATATCAATAAATCTATATTACTAAACAAACAAGAAAAGCTATTTTGATGCCTGCTGCGAAGAAAGAGGATGTTTAAGTTAGGGGGATGTTTAAGTGAATGAGTTCCATGCAATCAAAACAGACTAAGAAGGAAGGAAGTACAGTAAAATCCCTGTCTTTATTTCAAAGACATGACCAACCCCAGTGATTTTAAAATAGAAGGATTAAGATAAATTATTGATTTGCCCAGAAGAATTAAAGGATATTCTGTTTTTCAGCTCTAAAGAGGGACCAGCTGTTGTTTGACTTTTCTAAATGTGCTGTGATTTTCAAAGAATCAGATGTCAAAGATTGTTGCCATTTACCTTGCATTAGAAGTTGAGTTGGACATTAGATGGGAGAGGAGTTTCTGTCTCTGAACTGGTCTTTGACTGATTGGGAAACAGTTCAAATTGATTCATGTTAGTCAAAATTAGTATTTTTTTCCAGCAAAAATGGTTAGACAAAAACATATGTATTTGAAGACATCAAGTGATTGAGCTCCTTCTTCCTCAATATCTGCTAATGTGAGTGCGAGCTGAGCTGTAAGTCATTAAAGGCCATTTCCTCATTATTGCTTATCAAAACTAACATTGTGTTCCTTCCCTTTCTCCTCGTGAACGATCCCTTTTCACCTTTGCTCTTGCTCTTCATGCACAGCAGAGGATGCCAGTCCTGGAGTGGCACTGCTGAGGCGATTCCTCACCTCGGGCTGTCGCAGACTGACCTGCGCCGTCACCCCTAACGGGGGCACACGACACCTGCCCAAACCCACCTTCCCAAAAACCTGGCACCACTTTGGAAACCAGCCTGCTCAGGACATAGAATGGACACTCCTGGCTCAGCCTTGTGCTGGTGCTCCAAATTTGTCTGTTGATTAAAGGGACAAAATGGTTAATTAAAAGTGGATAGATTATGGTGTCCCCCCCAAATGAGGACATAAATAGAATAGGAATTGTCCATCAGTGTTCTGGAGTTGTCTCTGTATCCATTCTTGGGCCAATAGATCATCTCAAGTGCTTGGCTTGGAAAGAAAGGAGCAAACATTATTCGGAACTTGTTTTTAAAAAGGGTATTTTTATTATTTTTTTTGTATTTCATCTCAAGTTCTACTTTCTGTGTTGTCATTAAGCAAGAAGTTGTTCCTCATCTAAATCCGATCGTTCTCCTCCTGTTCTTCAAAGAACTTGAGTTCATGTTTATTTTTCCTGTGCTGTTGTTTTGAGTTGTTTCTGGGGTTTCATTCTGGTGATTACAGTGTGTTTGTTTGATTTGGATGTACAATATAAAATATATCCCTCTGGAGGAACAATATGTTTTCTTTCTGGCATAGGTTTTCTTTCATTTCAGAATTCATCATTCGTGTGTGGTTAATGCTTGCTAGAGGTGCCAGGTTTGTTCAAGAAACTTAGAAAACCTTGGAACAGATATAAAGGGCATATAGGGATAACACAGAGTAACTGTCTAGAAATGAAGAAAAGTTTAAGTGAGATCAGAACTTAGTGTTAGGAACTGACCTTTGAATAACGCAACTTCATTGATTCAGGACATTAGAGGACATTGGAGATCATTCAAGTTCAAAGTTAATATTAGCAAGAGGTTTGATATTGGAAAAAAATTTGTATGTGAAGGAGGGGGACAAAGGGAAACAGTTCCCAATTCCTTTTTTCTTCATATCAAGGGGATCAAGTGAGGAAAATACAGTTCACAAACAATATTTATGAGAACACCTTTAATTAAAGCATGGAGGGTTGTACTGGTGAGTAGCAGCTTTTAGGTGGGTGTTCAGAAATCCTGTTCAGGGGTCCCTTCTTTCATCAGTGTACGTGTACATCTGCAGCAGCAGCCACTGCCACCTTGTCTCTAGTCTGAGTGATGTTGGTGTGTGCTGGTGGCCTTGTCCAGATTTGGCTGACTCTTGGTGTGCTGAAGTTATCAGTTCTTGGGGATTCATCAAGACTGTGTGTCTCCAGAGCTCATCAGCTCTTGGGAAAATCTCACAACCTCCCATCTCAGCTCATACTTCTCCTCTCTTCACCTTGCTGTCTGCTGGTAATCATTTCTCCATCCAAACCTGTAGATAAAACACATATAAAACTCATTCACACATTCTCCTGTGGCATGTCCTCGTACAAGGTGGAATGCCTGATTATGGGCAAGAGGGAGCAGCCAGATAGTGAGAGAATTGATTTTAACTCTTTAACCTCAGTCTTTGTGTGTTGCCTGGTTGAGCACAGCTGTGCCCATGGAGGACCACGAAGTGTCAGAACGCAGGTACTGGACTGGGAGGCAACAGAAGGAGGCATGGGAACATGGAGGGCAAGCCACAGGGAAGCACAGAGCTGGGCAAGTAGCTGAGGGAAGTGAAAGCTTTCCTGAGAACTGGAGACATTCCATGTGAGGGGACTGGAGGAAGAGATCACACCACACAATATATCATTATTTTGTCTTCTCTTTCCCCTTAAATCCCGGTAAAGGTTTACCTCTTCTCACCCCTAGGTCACGTAGGTAGGAAAAGGCTTTGAGTTACGGGAAGGGCTATTCTTGTTTCTTCTGCTTGTCCACAAACTCACAGCCTTTTCAGTGATCTGAGGCAGTATTTATTCTGGAGCCAAGTATTTTTGCTGCAGGATGCCCCAGGGGGCACTTCCCTGCCTTGGAGTCAGCATTCTCCCCACCTTGTAAACCACATGCATGCCTTGCTACTGGCAGCTAACGGAAGGGAGAGAGACATCCAAAGCTTCCCCCAAGCCTCCGTGTCCTGGATCCAAGTGCTGCTGCTGTCCAGATCAACTTTATTTTTCTGTTTGTATCTTGCATTAATTTAAAACCCACCAACAATCCAAATCAAACTCTCCCTCCTCAAACGTGTGCGGGCAAGAAGCATGGGAGGAGTGTGAAACATGGTACAACTCCACAACCCCTGGGTTCATTTTTCCTGACACTACAGCATCACTTCCTGGTCATAGTTGCAAATAAACAATTATTGAAAGGCCAAGGCTGGACCACACATGCGTGTTTTCCACTGGCATGGAGAAGAGCTGTGTGTTGATTGCTGATTAATTATTTTCACAAGTCAGTTGGGTTTGTTGTTATGTCTTTAGGGCACCATCTCTTGAGGTGCTGAGCCTTCTCAGCTTGCAGGAAGAATTGAGGGTGGGAGCCAGCTGTGCCCCACAGGTCCTGGGCCTCAGTTGGCATTATTACTAGAAGTTTTCCAGTGTTGATGTTTACTGCATGATCCTGAGGAGTCAATAGGAAAGGACAGCAGGGGTCTACCCAGCGGAAGGAACACTTAGCCAAGCCATGTGATTTTCCTTTAAAACTGGAGTTGTTGTTTAACCATCAGTCAGAAGTGTGACATTTATGTAGAGAAAAGAAGGGAAATTGAAATGCACACAGAGAAACTTCAACTTTCTGGCTTGCTGCAGGTAATGCAGTGAGAGCTGATTTTTGTGTGAATTTAACTGATTGTCCTTAGAAAGGTAAAGGGCCATGTCCTCTATCCATTGATACCTGTAAAATAGGCAAGGTGACTGGTCTTTGCCTTCACATCCTGAACACTGCTCTACTGTGCAGGCTTCCAGCGTGTGCTGGGGGCAGTCGAAGGGCTGATGGCCCCCTGCCCCTGAACCTCCCCAGCAGCAGATCCAGACTCCCCCAGCTTTGTATTGGCTTAAACGGCTGCTGACTGCGGGGGACAGGCTGGGGCTGAGGCTCTTGAATGACTTTCTGGCTTTCGTTGCAATGGCTGAGCAGACTGTGCCTGCACCCCCCTCCCTCTGCCTCTCAGATATAACAGAGGTGTAATCCAGGCCTCCAGCGATTGTTTTTGTGGGTTGTCTTTTGAAATCTCTGAGGTTTCACGTTCTTTCTTAGGTCCCGGCCTCCGTGCAGTTATTTTGCAGAAACTCCCTCCAACTCTGAAGTTCTGCTGCCCTCCCCAGCAACTCAACCTTGGGTACCTTTTGCCTCTATGAAACCTCTGTCCTTCAGACTTCCAGGGAGAGAAATTTGAGGTCTGAGAAAGGACTTTAAAAATCAACCCTTTCTCAGGCTCATCGAGTTCCTGCCTTATGACCTTCTCTTTGTGTGATGCCCATGTGTTATTTATGAGCACTTGGCTGCTCATTTCCACAAAAAAAAAAAAAGAAAAAAGATAACATTGTTGAAGTTGAAATGCAATTAGTTATGTGGCACTGCAGAGAGCAAGAAAGAGGATGGTGAGTGCTGTTGTACTGGGTTAGGCAGCTGCTAAGGTCAGAGGTGCAAGGATGCAAGGCGCAAAAGGAAAGTCATTTAAAGAAATGCAAAGAAAACCGGGTGATCTGTAAATCAGTTTTATTCGAAGTCAAGGAAAGCACCTCACTGTTCACCAGGTGAATATGTAGCTCTGAGCCTCTCGTAGCTCCACACCACATCCAGCCTTTCAGGAATCCATCAGCTGCTCAGGGTTTTGTTTCAGTAGGAGCAGGATTTGCCTCCAGCCTTTGAACAAATCACTTTCCCTGTGAGGGGGGAAGTAAAAGAATAAAAATAGTTAAGTAAGAGCTGGGCTGAAGCGGATGTCTTTTAAACAAATATACAACTTATTTTCCATCTGCTGGTTCCCAGTCCTTGATGGCTGTGAGAGAGAAAGAGCAGCACTGCTGCATTGCAGGAGAACCAGGATGTGCTCCCCAGGTGCAGATCTGAAAGGAGGCCGCTTGCATCCATGAACTTGGAATTTTTGTTGATAGGAGCAATACAGTAACTGCTAAAATTGATCCTAATGAGTGAGAGCGTTCCTTTGTTTTTCTTAATGTTATAACTGATTAATTCCCCAAAGAATTCTTCTGGGCATCCCATCCCTATGTAAAGACTATGGCTAAGTGGCTTAATAGGATAAGTGCTTTATAAAACAGCTCTGTAATATTTTAGTTGTCTCTTTTCATTTCAGTAACAAGCATAAGGGAAGCTAATGTCCCAGTACACAGGGATTTGCAATCACCATTAATGGAGATAATTCCCCTCATGGGAAACAATAAAAAATACCATTGCAAGAGCTAGAACACTTTTCTATCTTTGCATTTTCATCACAACAGATTGTGTCTCTCTTGCTAAATGTCTTTGTGCTCTAGAGGAGAAAATAAATCTGGCAAAGAGAAGCAACTTTAATTGTTAAGATAAACTCATGGTGGGGGACAGTAAGGGTTTCTGAGTTTCCCAAGACAGCATCTGTATGGTTGAGGAAAATAAAATAAAATCATGGCAGCTATTAGCAGTTTAGTGAGTTTTAAATGAGCCTTGAATGATGGCAGAATCAAGAAGAGTTTTTGCCTTTTTCACATTATGGTCACTAACAGAAGTGGTCTCACTTGCTGTTTGTTCTATTTTGATGGTAAATCCTGTCCTAACAAAAATGCTCACAAGCTGTGAGAGAGCAACTGACTTCAATTGCATGGGAGGCCTGTCTCATATTCCATATTCATAGATCTCAGACTATTGCAAAGCAGTCAGTGTCAATTTATGGCTGAGAGAACCAGGTCACAGAGCAGCCGTGTGATCTGCCAGAGCTCACACTGCTGCCCAGCATGAGGAGAAGTCCTGTTTCAGTCCCACCTCGTGCTGAATCCACTGGGCACCCTTTCTTATGAGTGGTCAATGGACAGTGCTTGTTGGTGTTGGTTGTCAGGGTGGTGGAGTCTGCCAGACACCATTGCTCCACCACAGGGGCTGAGAGAGAATCTCTTGCAGACTTTTTTCCAGGTACTTTATGTTTGTAAGGAAGCACTGGGCAAAGCTTGGTTTGACACCTCGTAGATCTAACCCTAAGTCTTTAAGTACGGCGAGAATCTTTTTTTGTTCCTGGAACATTTTTTGGGAAAAAACCTTTTATTTGTAACCTGAATGCCAGGTTACAAATGAAATGTGCTGTAAGAATGAGAACATGCAAAGGAAGGAGAAGCCTTTAAAAAGCTGATTTAATGTTATTTCTTCTTTCTTTTCAAAATGCGGAAGCAGCTTGTGGTGCTCAGAAGCTCTTTGAATCTGGTTTTCAAGTCTTTAAAATATGCAGCAGTGGAGATTAATACATTGGTTTGATATTTAATGAGTGAACCTTGGATTTGAATGTTTGATGCAAACTCTTTTATTTAAATGCTTTCTTATTTATGGCGCCATGCTTAGAATGTTATGCGTAGCATTATCTGACCATTAACTCTTGTGACAAGATGGATTTTGGGATTAAATAAATTGTGAGCATTCCTTCTAAATTGCTGGAGCCAAAGGGGTTAGGAGTGTAGGAGTGTTAGATCATCCAGCTGCAGGCATTCCCCCTGCACAGCCTCGTGATGTGTTACAGGGGTCTGGTGGCCGAGCAGGAGGGAAGAAGTCGGACTGCACATCCTCGACTCACCACACAGGGCAGGTGACCAAGCTCTTTCATGAGCAGCAGGCAGAGAGAGGGAATGGTAGCCTTGATTTAGCACAAGATAAGCTCCATGCTGGGCCTATAGTTACTGACCTTTGAAATCAGCCAGATTTGAGCCTTTTGTGCTTAGTCGTGATTGCTATGCTGAATTTTTTTCTTTGCCCACCATTATGAGCTGGTGCAATGCGCTAATGTAAGTGATTATTCCAGGAGCTGTTTGAGAGTCAGCCTGTTTCCATTGTATGATTGGTCTCAGTGATCTTTTTGGTGCAGAAAAATAGATGGTTTCTCTTTTCTTCAACTGCAATATAGCAAATACAGAATTCTCTCATGGTAGAAGTGTTGTGTTAGAACGCACGTATGAGCTGTCTGCATTCAGCTGCCCATCCCACCTGTACAATCCCACCTCCACTTTTGGAAACCAGTTCCAGCCCAAACCCTGTCCCCTTTAAGCATGTGAGGACTGACTTTAGTGGGGCCTGAATTTGTGTCCCCTCTGAAGCAGGTTATTGCTTTGAAACAAGAGAATGTTATGAGCCTCCTACTGGCTTTGAGCCAGCACTAGTCTTTTAGTCAAGCAAGGAAGAGTCTTGTTTTTAGATCCGAAGATTAAACATTTCCTTCCTGCTGTCACACCTGTTTCCATTGAAAAGTGCTGGCTGCATGAAGAGCTGCTACCGTTTACAGTCAGCTGTTCCTTGGAACAAGTCATCCTCCGCACACACCTTTCCAGCTTCCGCTGAAGTGTGTTCTTGGGTGATTGAGTCTTATGCAAACAAACTCTTGACTGGGCGATCATTTCCTTACCTCTTTCTCATATTCATGTGTTATTCCCCTGTCTGCTGCCTAGTGTGCAGTGGTTTACTCCATCTTCAGTTTCTTTAAAGAAAAAAATGGAATTTCCTATCCTTAACTTTTTCGTATATCTAGATCCAACCTCAGTGCTGCCAGGAACTTTGTTCACTGGTGGTGGTTAGTTGAGGAATTGTTTTTGTCCCACCATCTAGTTTTAATTTAAGTCAGTATTTTGGCTAATAACTGGGCCAGTTATTCAGGTCAATATGTCTCAGTTGTATCAGGCAAATATGTAGAGTTTATCTTATTAGGTTGACTTCGAGTATAGCAGAAATCAATGTCAACTTGAACATCACTGTTGGGCGAGGCTTTTATGTTAATGGGATGGAAAAGGGAAGACAGTAAAGAATGAGTTGCTCAGAAATGAAATCAGAAAGCGTGACCTTTGTGTCGGTCTCAAACCGAGACAGTAGGAAAGAACTAGCAGAAGGAGAAGGAATCATGTGAACCTGTCTCTTATGTCAGTGGATAAATTGGGCATGTTTCGGCACAAGGGGTAATGGGAACAAGTGATACTGTGACTTTCTTGTCTGTTCTGTGAGCTTGAAGAGTAGTGTCATTGTTTGGTCTGATCTTACCTGTAAAATGGAGAGCACAGGGTGCTTGTGAAAGCCCTTTGGTCTGATTGCTGAGGTTGTTATTTTGCAAAAATCAGAAACGCTGTCAGGCAGTGTGCCTGGATAGCAAGAGGTGGGAATGGGGCATGGTGCCTAAAGTGCAAATGGGGAGCAGGAGAATGGGAACAGCAGTGAGGCCTAGGGGCTAGGATGGGGAAAAAACAGGAAGTGAGGAGTGTGGAACGGCCCCAGGCAGTGACTGGGTGTTCCAAACTTTGGACCTGATGGGATCAGGTCCATGCACCTGGGACTGGTTGTGCCCAGGTGGCCAAATGGGTCTTGCTTTTCCGAGAGGAGCCTGGTGAGAGCAGCCCATGGCAAGGGGCCTGGTGGGACCCAATTGTTGGCTGCAGCTGAGGAGGACTCTGACACTCCCCAAAGATACCAAGGAGCCTGTTGGGTGAGACTCCTTCTCTAGGAATGAGACAGCATCGGTTAAAGATGCTCTTGGTGCTGTTGTGCTAATGTCTTTCCCAGATGAGTGGAGAAATGGCTGGAAATACTGCCTTTTGGAGTAGGCTCCTTGCAAGCAAATTACATACCGTGAGTAATGAATGCATTTGACAGCAGAGTTTTTGATTTTACAACACATTCATAATACCTTGGAGCACTTAGTACCTTGTTAACCCAATTAGCATACTCTGAAACTGCCAAGGCAATCTGAACAGCTATTAATCACATGCCAAACTATCCAATATCATGCCTTGTTATTACTGCAGAGGCAGCTGGGAGTGGATTGGGAAAGAAGCAGCTTTAAACGTAGAAATGCACAGACAACTGGTTACAGTAAAGCCAAATAATACTGAATCGGAAATTAATACAATAAAACAAGCTATCATACCACAGACTGGCCTGCCTTGTTGGCACTTTAGGAACTATGGTAACGTGTGAGTGGAAGTTGCTTATCCTGAAGCTGTAAAAAGAGCCCTACATGATTTGTGCTGAGTAATGTTGATGGTGCCACTCCAGCCTGGAGGCTGTGCAGGTTTTTTCTAACATGGCCCAGAAAAAGGAGCACAATTGCAGCCTGCAAGCAATCAGACTGGCACCTACACCTGAATTAACGTCCTGGCATTGAGCAACTTCAGATCGTACCCCCGTGAGTCATTCCCAGTCTCCAGGGTTCAGGGCTAACATTAAAGTGCAATTCAGCTCCCAGGAACAGGTGATCCGTGACCTTTGTTGCTGTTAATGTAATAGGAGTGTTTGGTCCTGTCCAGGAGGAACTGGACGGGGGACCTGTGTCACAAATTGGCTGCATTAACATGTCCATTAGGGAGCTGCTTTCCGAGTCTGTTCAAGTTTCCATAGCAGGGTCTCTTATGCTAGAAAAATGTCTAAGCTACAGCAGCAAAGTTGGCATGGTTCTACTGACATAAGAATGGGTATCTGTGTTCCTGCATGAGATATAAATAATACAAAAGATCCTGAGAAACTTTCAGAAATTGAATTTAACCTAAAATAAAAACAGTAAGAGGATTCATAAGTGTCAGATCATTCCACCTCACCTGTGAGCTGATAAAAACTTTGCAGTTTTCAAAATCTGCTGTCTCATTTGTAGTTAATACCACTGAATTGCAAACCTGGAATATTGGCTCTAGGAATAATGATGAAATGACAAATAAACAGCAGGAGTTAATGATGTATTAAACCCTGTTCATGTAGGTAATGCAAGTTAGCATCTGTTTATAGAAAATAAAATTAAGCTAGCTTGATTTTTTTTATGAGGTTATAATTCAGCTAATAGAGGAAATAGTGATAGACTTTTGTGGGCATTTGATTTGGGCCATGTGATATTTTTATTAACAGAGCAGAACAATAGAAAATAAACATGTCATGTATTAAATGATGGAAACCTGGCTAGTTGACAGATACAGATAAAGTGGAATTATTACAGGGCAGGCAACTTTGTAGAGAAATCCTGAAGAGACTTATCCTTACCTTTGTGATAGGAGAAAGTTTTTAACTTAATTTTCTAAGGTAACAACATTTTCTTTCATGTTTTCCACATCTATTTGTGCTCTGCTCTCTAATGACTTTTGTACCCATTGAACAAATTCCAAGCAACTTGGCAGAAGCTTCTGATCTCAAAAATCATTTCTGTGGAAATCAACATAAGGATAGGGAGAGCAACCAAGAATTTGCTCTAATTAGAAGAAATGCAGTAGTAGGAACACATGTATTTATGGACATGCACATTACTAGAGATTCCACGTGGCTGAGAGACCTCATAGATGCTTGACCCTCAGGAAAAGCTTCCACTGTATCTGGAGACTGACCCCGCAGCCCAGATCTGTGGGAAGCTGGCCTGCGCTGGGTCTGCTCCATGGGGACTTCTAGTTATGCGTGAGAAGCCAAAAAAATTAAAAGTATGTCACTAATGCCTGCAGCTGGGTGAGCAGTCAGGAGCAAAAAGAACAGGCTGCTGATACAAACAGCCTGGTTGGCTTTCCATAGGTGAACAGGACCAGCCCTTACACCTGCAGATCTCACTGTCACAGAGGGAAGGACATCGGTCACTCTTTTAGGCTCGGGGTCAGTAGTGGTGTTGAGGAGGCTGCTGACTTCCTCAGCACTGAGGTGGCTTTTCTCTTGCTAGAGGTGTGCTCATCCAGACAGCATGTTTCTTACAAAAAATAACCATTACTTAAATGCAAGCTTGTACTCAGCCTCATGAAAATGCGACTGGCACCATCCCCGTTTCCAAGACTCAGAAGAGATATAGGAGAGTGGAGTCATCCAAGTTAAACGTTGGACAAGAGAGTTGGAGTTAGAGCGAAGATCATTTATGTCCCAGGCCTTCTGCTAGGGTATTTTACCTTCCATATCCGTGTGTTCCCGTCTTTAAGTGGCAAATCAATCCACTTGAGCATAAAACCAGCACCTTTGTTATGTGAAGGTTTGTAACAGCTTGGGGCACTCAGCACTCTTGAGACACAATTATTATGGTCTGCTCCGTTGCTAACGCTTCTGGATTTTAATTATTTTGCAAACACATTTGTAGCAGCATATTCAAAAGCAACAGGGTAATAATAACAATAAAGCTATGTTGTGTTTTGATATAAACTCTTTGATTTGGAGTTTACGATTTATGTGTTCTGGAACTGGATTACTGCCTTATAAAACAATGCAGCAGCCTTTTCTCATTCTGTTAGCCATCCATTTTTATTAGGGTGCTCTATAGAATGCCTGCAATAATATTATAAAGGTGCACAAGGTTCATTATTTCACAACAAGTGACTAGCCAAGACCATTATTATTTTTATAACAGCCAGGCTTTCTATTGAAATACAGTTTGGATTATAACCTTTTTTCCCTTCTCCCTCTTTCTTTTTTCTCTACCCAAAGCCGAGATGTGCAATTGTTCCTTTTCAGATTGCTTTTCCACTCCCCTACAAAACATGTAGTTTTCTGTGAAATGGATGGATTATAATGGGAACAGATCGGTGATAATGCATTGCTGGAATACAGCTATCCCCAAGAGAGCTTATAATAATATCCAGTCTTCCTAAGCTTTAAAATCTGCAGTTTGGACAGCCTATAGCTCTAATATGGAAGCTAGCTCTGAATTTTCACTGCACTTAAAATTCTTTGATGCTCAATTATTGTTTGGGTTCTGCCCTCCCTGCCACATTGCCATGGCAACTGCCTTGCATAAAATCCTGTGCTCAGACAATACAGCTCCTGCTTTACAGAGGGGCTCCGGGCTCAGAAAAGTTGAAATTGTTGTTCAGAGGGATTACTGAAGATTAATGACTCTGTTTCGAGCGCCGGAGAGCAAATTTCTGGAAATCATGGTAATTAAATAAAAAAGGCATGCAGGTGGTGTGTTCTCCGAGTCAGGAGTGTTGACACCTGCTGGGAGTGGTAGAGTTACAGCAAATCTGTAGTAAAAACACCTGTGGGTATTATTCCAGCATATAGTTTCTTCATGCTAAATAGCTACGGTGTGTAATTAGCTGCGGTGGTTTTCCTTCGCCCGTTCTCTGGTTGTAAAGGGAACACCTTGAGCAGGGTTCCCCGCTGGGGCTGGTACAGGTTGGTGTGTCCTGGGCTGGTGCTCTGTGCTGGGCTCTGTCAGCCCAATGGGGGCCCCTTGATGAGGCCAATGCTCTGTTTCCTGCCTCTGGCCTGTCGTAATTCCGTGGGCACGTTAGTGGTTGTAAGGACGATGAAAACAGAGCTGCAAATTGCTCGTGCTGAATCATAAACCAGGACAGGTTTCATGAGCCCATTAAGCACATGCCTCTGATGTTAAGCATATGCTGAACTCTCTTCAGCAGGAATAGAGTTAGGTTAAAGATGTGTTTTTAAGTCCTGCACTGGTTTGAAGGTCTTTAGAGTTGTGAACCTTACTGGGACAAGGAATTAAATACGTTGATTAGATTTACAAAAGTGTTAGCTATTTTCATATTCAGTAATAATATCTTTAATATTGCATGCCACATTAGTTGTAAGCACCTGTCATGCAGCAGGATTTAAAATAATCTTAATGGGAGTCAAGGCATTTTGTCTTCCCCAAAAACAATAGAATACCCTTGGCTTAGATTTTGCCTCCCTCCGAAGGTGAGCAGTACTCCTTGGGACAGCCTCCAGAACCACATCTGTTTGAGAGCAGTATATTACAACCTTATGTTACTAAAACATGTGTACTAGGAAAAGCCTAGCTTAGGAAAAAATCTCATGTGTTCTAAGGGGATACAAATATTAACTCAAACCAGATGCATAAAGCCTAGGGATATCTTTGTTCACTACAGCGGGTCTTTCAAAATCTGTTTCAGATCTTGTGTCTGCCACATAAGATCTCTGTTTGCAAACATTGAGAAACCTGCAAGTATGGCAATTAATGGAAAATCTTAAAGTGTCAAGCAAAGAAGAAATGCATGCAGTCTGAAAGGGAACAATAATTCATTTTGAGATCTAAACCTGTTTTTAGATTGGTTGTATGTTAACTTCCTCAATTCAGAAGCTTAGCCATCTGTGTCAGTGAATTAGTTAGCCCTTGGCTGAAGCCTAATCATTGTAGGAACAAGAGGTAGGGGAATCAGTAGTTCTAGAGGATCCATAGGAACGAGGATCCCTACGAGGCTGAATTTAGCATCAATCCCAGTGCTTAAATGAAGGGTGACTGTGTTGCTGCCCAGGGTAGGAACCCTGCTGGGGCCAGCGTGGCAGAGAGGCTGCTGGGCTTGGACAGCTGCAGTGAAGTGTATTTTATTGCTCCTTGGAGATACTTTGGGTTTGTTCCCACATCCAGGACATGATCCTCTTTGAGGACTACTGGGTTCTCCCTTGATGCAGTGAGAATAGTAATGCTGATAATAAATAAATTTGTACCTCTAAATTTGCTGGCTTGATGTTCATGGCCAAAATAGTGCATTGTTCTCCTGTTTGTGGTGAGCTGCAGGCCCGGGGTTAATTGTAGCAAAAACCTAGGAAGCTTTCAGGCAGCTGGGCCGGCCTTTTCCACTGGGGTTATTTTGTGTCAATTGCTGAAAATTAGACACATATAAATTTTATAATGTGTGGGTGCCTATGCACAGAGATTTAGCTTCCTCAGTATTTACAGAATATAAAACAGTCCTCCTTGTTTAAGGCTGGGATGAACATTTCTGTCACATTAGGAAAGGCAACCTTATTTCATTCTGCAGCTGCTATTTAAATTCTACAAGATCCCTTTTAATCTTAGGCAAAGTTCAAAATGAGATGTTTCAAACATCTGCTAACTATTATGGGTCATGCCTGGCTATAATAATTATAGCCAAGAAGAGAATCAAATGTCTTAATCGTGTTTTTTGTTCGTTGCTTCAAAGTTTGTCCTCTTTCAGTGTTATCTGTTCTCTTTTTGAGCACGGTAGTCAACATGCCTACAGAGAAGACTGTGCTGTGGGTGAGGTGGGTGGGATCGCAGTGGGATGAGGGAGACACCCTCTAGTTTAAGTTAGGGGAAAAACAACAAACAAGTTGGTTTCTCTATTTCAGAGCCGAGGGAAATCTAAATCAATCACAGCAACGCTCCCTCTGCGCTGCGTGCCAAGAACAAGCTGGGTGGGTCTAGCAGAATATGGGAGAGAGGGCATTTCAATTTCCTCCAAAAGGGAGATAACAGATCAGCTTTCTCATTTGTCATGGAAACCTTTTGTCAACCCAGTAACAATGACGTCAAGGTGGCAGTGGCACAGAGACTGGGTTAGTTAACGTAGCACACACCTGTTGAACTGCCAGAGGGGAAGGTATGTTGGCTTTTACGTTTTCCATCCCTGATTCTAAACAACTTTGGTGAAGGTTTAAAAAGTGTTATCCAAGTCCCAAGGCAGTCTTCCTGAGCTGTAGCAGATTCTTACCGTGAGCAGGTGGTGCTGGAGCTTTCACTCAAGGAGAAATCCTGCTAAAAGGCATTTGCTCAAGCAGCGCCATTCCCTCCTCTTTTGAGTATCCTTTTAGAGGGTGGGGAGAGCAGACTTGTACTTCAAAAGAATAGCACCAAATTCTTCCACTGTGTCCGCTTTGCTTGGGAGGAAAGGCTCTGCTGGTGTTTACCAAAGGAGTTTTTTAGAAACACTTCTATAAAAAGACAGCCCCAAATTTACTACACCAGATCTATAGCTATAGATGTATAGCATTACACTGTGGCCCATTTTTGGAATGACAGTTCTCCTCCCTGTTTCTCTGGTGGGTGCTGTGCTTTCTTGTTTAATGTTGTTGACTGGCTACTTTTTCATTTGTAAAGTGAGATTAGATCACTTTTTTGCTTCATTCAGTGTCGCTTCTGTGACTACCTTCCCATTTTTAGTAATCAAAAAATTCTTTAACAATTCCTTAGAAATAAGCTTACTTCTTTTCATGAGAAAAATGTGTCAACGGGGAGAGCAGTCCATCTTTTCTGTGCTGTTCATGTTTACCAGCAAAATCACAGAAGTTGTGTTTGCAGAAGACTTTGAATCAGTTAAAGTGTTGCACTGTGTCAACAGTGGATGCGGGTTCTGTTACTATGGGTAAAGCATGAATTTGCATTAGTTGCGTTTCTTGTCTATGGTAACACATGATAATTCTCTTAAATTAAAGTGTGCCCTTGTCATTGCTAAACAATATGCATGATACAGAATATTTCCTATCATATAGCTTGAAAGAGGAGAAGTAGAACCTATTATGGGGATGATGAGTCAAATTATATCAGGTTGCAAAGTAGAATTTAGACTGAGAAAAATAACAGCATAAAATGACATAAAGTGATCAGAAAGGGAAAATGGAGCCAACCAGTGTAAATGACATTTATTGTACAATTAGGATCCAACCGTATGTAGTGGTGCCAGTGAGCTGTAGAAATTTTTGCAAAGGAACCATCTGGGATTATAATTGTCCAAATAGCCAATGTTGATAACCCATGGTGTCCTAATGGAGACGGATGATGTCAAATGGCTGCCAAGTTTCAAGGAGGTAGAAAAAATAAAACTGGACGATAAACATTGTTTTCTGTAGAAGATGAATTTGTCCTTCATATGAAAGAAATAAGGTTTAGCTACATTGGTATTGTTGCCATTGTGGTTCGTGTAAATACTCTGGAGATATCCGTGAAGAACTATAATTCTCTTTGGCTTCCGTTTGGAAAATGTTGTACCCTCATCTGTGTTTTTTCTTTACACTCGTTACTGGTGATTTCAGCCGGACAGGTATTTCATGTGATCTAAAGTCTCTGTAGTATCATTCAATTTGATTTGTGACTTTCTCACTGGAAGGCCAGAAAAAGGCATTATAGACATTTCGAAATAAAACTCTTCCTAAGTTCTCACCAGCACCGATAGGTTACCTGCCCCCCAGGGAAGGGGCTGGTCTCAGAGACTGGCACATCTCCTGCTGCCACCCCTCAGCCAACTGCCAGTGTCCCCTCTGCCCCTGCCCTCTGTGGGGAGCAGCAGGAGCAGGGCAGTGGGAAAGGCTGTCCTTGGGGAGCCCAGGAGCTCCTCAGCCCAGGAGGGGAGGAGATGGCCTGTTGCTGCTGCAGCTGGGCAGTGATGTGCCAGTGACCAAAACCCTCTGTCTGTCTGCCAAGAGTGAGCCTGCCTCTGAGTGTGTCCCCTGAGTTTTCTCTCTGTTTCCTGCAGGGGCTTCTCAGACTCACTTTTCAGACTCTCTTTGTTTTTTTTCCCATGCCTCAGTGGTGCATATTACTGACAGAAATACTTTTGGTACAGGAGAGAGGCAAATTCATTTACCTGCACTTTGGATCAATCCAGACATTAGTTACAGTACAATACGGAGCATTGTGATAAAGGGTCCCTTTTTTGCTGGAGGGACAGAAAGGGGACCCAGAAAGAAGAGAAGGAAACAGTGCAGGCTGTGATAAGTTAGGTACATGCCTTTAATTAGGGTCATTGCTCACTAATGCCTTGTGAACCCTGAGGAGGAAAGATGATTTACATTGTGCTTTCATTGTTTTCTTGCAGAAATGTGTCATTGAAAGAGCCACCACCTCGTAACCATAGTGTTAGGTGTGGTGATGCAACAATAAATTCCTATTTCATGCCGTAAAGTCTAATTCATTCTCTTCTACTTCAAGCATGTGTTCCCTCCACCTAGCACTCATTCTGGCAAGCAGAGCATTTCAGCAGTTTCTTCTTTAGATTGGGTGGGGATTAATGAGGTTTGAACACACAGCTCTGCTACTGTATTGCCTGGGATAGAGGAAATTGCTTCCTTATTATTTATCATTCTTTTTTTATAACAGGAAACAGATGTTTATGCCAAAAGTCTTACAGCATAGATGATGTAATAGTGAATTCATAAAACAGAATTTGTTAAGGGAGCATAATTCTGTGACTGAAAAAGGAAGTATTCAGCCAAGCAAGTGCCCTGTTGGATATTCAGTTTAAGTAGGATAATACCATGTTAATTGCTACAGGCACGAGCATGGCAGGCAGGCTGTGGATGTAAGAGTAATAAGAAGTGGAGTTGAAGCAAGTGCAGCAAAGGTTAATAGTTTTTTCCTTAATGTTAAGATTCTCCAGTATGCAGTTTGAGAATCTGATCTCAAAGTGAATTAAAGTTGTGTATGGGAATTGCTCGGTTTCATTACAAGGTTGTTTATCAACCTGGCTGCTTATCACTGCTGGTATTCATCATCTTGCTTTGTTTAGCCCCAGGCCCCTGTGTTGCCGTCTGTCCTCCATTGCTGCAGCTCCAGTTCTCCCACAGCCCTATTCCTTTCCAGTGCCTCTATCCCTCCATGCATGGGCTCCCGTTGTCCTTCTCTCCTGAACCTTGGATGCCACAAAACCCCTTGCCATTCAAGCTGAAATAAAACAACTCAGAGCCACTGTCAAGTGCTACGGATTCACTGTCTTTCTGAAGGAGAATTTCTTACAGTTTCTCTTTTTTTTTCCCAGTTACTAGCAAAAAATCAAATGTGGTTCCCCTGAGCACATGTCTTTATATCTGCCAATTAAGGATAAGATGGAGATTTAGTCAAGGATTTGCAAAGGAAACCCAAAGGAAGCAGTGTCCAATTCACACTGAACTTCACTGGCTTCAGGCTCTGTCCCTTCCCAGCAGCAGCTCTGTAACTGAGCTGCCCTGGACGTGCCCTCCACATGGCTTTAGAGACACACTGGATATGCTAATGACAAACATTAAGTGTACTTGGATCTCAGGCTGAAAATGTTATACTCGGCTACCAAAATCTTTTGTTTTTCCTGGACACTCTTGCATTACACGTTGTTAAATATCCCAAGGATGTTGTAAGCTCAGGTCATATCACCTTCCTCTGCATGCATTGAATGCAAAAAAGAAATGTGGTTTTAGGGAACAAAAGAGTACATGTATGAGTGTTGTGGAGAAACACAGACTCTGTGTTTCACTCTGTGAAAACTGAGGCCTCCACATTGGCCGAATTGAGTCTAGGAAGAACAGAAATGAGCATATTCATCCGGGAACAATTTACATGTAACAGTGGTTGCACAAGCCAGAGCATTTTATTGGAAGTGTCTTCGGGGAAAGAAATTAAGCAGGAGCTGGGAATGTGCTTATCAATAGACCTTATTATTCTGCTCAGCCTTTGATAAATGAACCTAGCAAGTTCTTTCAGGCTCCTCTCAATCTTCTACTTGTTTGTGCTGGATTTCATTGATTCATATTTAGCCCTCCCTGATAATGTGACATGACAGCAAATGTAAATGACAGAGTCAATGAGCATTTCCTTTCAGTTGAAACAAAGCGAGTGAGATCAACTATCAAACTCTTTGGATTTACATTCTTTGAAATAGAATTTATTACCTTGTTAGAAACTAAAACAAAACACACCCAAAAAAAAGTGTGCAACCGTTTTTTATTATTGTAGTTAAAGAAGAAAATTTTATGGGAGGAGTGTCCTTTGGGCATGGTTCAGTCAACTCTATCAAACAGAGCGGCCAAAAATGATAAAATTCAAAACCTGCGGCTGCCGGTTCCTTTGGGAGTCACATTACAGTAGTACAAGCACCAATCTTTCATTTTAGAAGGGAAGCATCTGACTGCAGCCAAAGGCCTTTCGATGCTATTTTAGGTAAGATGATCTTCATAAAGGCCATTGTAATCTCTTGTGCTGCTCAGGTTTTAGGCGATATTTTCATTTCATAATACTGTTTCTGTGTCCACTGAAAACATCTGCTTCGACGTGCCAGGCTCGATCGTGCACACTGTTACATCACTTGGCAAGTGAGGTCACCTCAAGTAAATGGCAGTATTATGGAGAAGGGAATGAAAACCCAAGGATTTAACTGTTGGGATTCAAGCTGCAACCCATCATGGATTGAAGATCCTGCAGCAATGCTGGAAAGGCTCAGAGGGTGCAGTGGGCAAGGCAAGCAATAGAGAGGACTCCAGCACAAGTGATCATGTCTCCCAAGTTCCTTTTTCCTCAGTGCCAAACACCATCTGAGGGTATTGGCATGCAACAGTTTTGCAAACTCTCCTGCTCAAGGTCGGCTTTGCTTCAGGCAGAGTTCACCCCTGCAGCCTATCTGCAGCAGCAGTGGCCTGGCTTTATGTGGTGATTAATGGCAGCACTGAGCTGCAGCAGATCATTCGGATGCCCTCAGCCATCGCACGTTCTTCCAGCCCAAAGCCTGCCTGGTACCAAGCACCTTCTAACAGTCATGTTGGTCACATGAGCTGGTTTTTCTAGCATGTACTAAATCTCTCTGAAAATTCACTGTCTTTAGTGTGACACTTGCACGGGGAAAAGGGGCAGGAAAATGTGCCAGCCAGGACCAGGTCTTCCTTTAGTGGCTTGGAGATGAACACCTCTCACTGTCACCATTCCTCTCAGTGCGTTTTCTGTATTCACATCTGCGTTTCTCTCTATGTTCTATTAAACCAACTTAGTACTAAAAATCGTGCAAAGCAACTTGTCCAAATCCACCTTTGAGTTAATTTTGGCCTTAAGGCCCTGATTTATAGTAACGGGACCAAGGGACCAATAATAAGAAAGAAAAATAGCAGCAATTAAATCTGTAAAAAGGAAACGACATGAAAATGGAGAGAGATGCCAAACTGGTCTCTCCAGCAATGGCAGAGGGGAGTCAGACTTACAGGACCATATGGCTTAGACATAGTTTAAATAATCTCCTCCAATTAAAAACAAAGCCAGTTTTATGTCAAACATCTGTTCTGTGAATTCATCAATTTGGGCAAAAAAACCATCAGGGGATATTTTAAGTGCTTCATCATGGTTTTGGTTTCTCTGTGCAGATCCTCACCCATTTTGAGGGGCTAATATCCCTGCAGGAGGACTGCTGTGGTTTCCTGTGATGCTACCAGGCATCAGGGCGGGCTTTTGTTTCTGTGTGCTGGGCTCCCCATCCATGCTGCCTTCAGATATTCAGCATTTATTGCAGGGCGGGTGTTTTAGGAGAGTCCGGAGCACCTGAGGCAGGTCAGTGAAGGTCAGCAGAGTGTCTGCTGGAAGCTGGAGAGGGTGTCTATCCAAAGTAATCAGTCTCGTTTGTGTCTAAACCGCAGTGGTACTAAATCCGGATTCCTGCCTGCTGGCAGAGGTGAGAAAGAGAATATAACATTATCCTTTTTCTGCCTTCAAGCCCTCACTTCTTATAGCAGGACCAGGAAAACATAGTTTTGAAGCAATCTACAACTTCTTGTCTTGGAAATGTCTGCTTTTTACTTGGCAAGGGGAGGGAGCTCTCTTGCAGGTATTGTTTGAAATTATATCATTTTTCATATGTCCATTAAAAGTATAACTGTGCAGACAGCAATGTACCTGTTTAAAATAATTATCCGGATTGTAAGGGAAATATCATCTGGGGATATGTGTATTAAGCAGATCTGATCTAGTGTATAAACTGAGATTTACTTTGTTCTAAAGCATCCCTTTATTGTGCCTTATTGTGCTTTTTTTTTAATTTGTTATTGTATCATTTGTTCCCTTCCCAAGAGGGCATCTGAGGTTTCTCCTCTGGTTACTGTGAACCCTTGCTCACAGTTCTTCAGGTAACTGTTTTCCTTTTGGTGTAATTTAAAAGCTGAGGTGGTTAATTAAGGACCTAATTATTTCCTGATGTTGCTGTTAGGGAATCTGTAGGTTCCTTGCTGAGAAACAAATAGTGGGGGTTGTACTCAGCTGGGAGCGCTGTGGAGGGAACAAAGCTTCTGCAAGATTTTTTGGTTTCTCCCTTAAAATTCTGCTCAGGGCAGAATGTCCCAGTTAGATAAAGACAGATATGCACATAACCCACCCTTTGCAAGGGCTCATTTTCTTATCCCTTGTGTTCCTAAAGCTTCTATGAGACTCAAATCCTCCTTTTCCACCAGTGCCAGGTATGTGATGCCGGCAGCTGGGTTTCTATTTTAAACTCACCAGCTGTGAAGAAAGACTTTTACTGTGCTCACTTGCCTCTGCTGCTTATACCTGAAGGTGTTTCACAACGTTCCTGGCCAGAATACATGATCAGATATTGTGTGCTTGCTAGGAGTGTCTCGGGAGCTGGTGTCTGATGAATCATCTGTGACTGGAACCCTTGATCCCCCAGTTCAGAATTGTGCCAAACATGAAAGAAAACAGCTAGTCAGCCCCCTGATTTCAGTCTATCCTTGCATTTATATTAGCCCTGGGTTTGTTTAGAACATCTTTTGGCTGCAAAAGACAGCAGGTAGGGTTTACCTTGGAGGGTTTCAGCCATCTGCCTTGCTCACCCTCCGAAACCAAAGGGTTTTGGAGCCAGATGTTCTGGCTGTGTGTCACTGTGGAGCACAGATGATATCTGCTCTATTTTGTGTTTCTCCAAGGAAGGGAAAGGAATGGAATTTGGGTACCAGCTCTCTGAGCCAAATGCCATGAGGAAACTTTCAGATCAAACACAGGCATGTTCTGGTTCAATTTGTTGAGCAAAACAAAGTGAATCTGGTTGTCTTTATCTTCAAAAGCATGTTTTATAGCTAGAAATGCTGTTTCATTTGGATCAATTTTAGTCTTACTTTCTGGAAAAAAGGCTCCAGAAATAATTCAGACAGCTCCATTCAAGCTGTTATGCAGATGTCAGCATACGCCAGAGTCCAAAATCCAGCACAGTCAGGATATGGCCATCTAGTAGGGACTCCAGCAAGAGATGCTGGAAAGGCATGTGCTATTTGAGACCATAACACCAGACTTCCTTTCCTTTAGCATATTTACATGTCCCACATGCCATCTGTGTCTTTTCTTCCTGCTGTGGAATAACTTGCTGTGTCTCTATTCATGGTGCTGCACATCCAGATGCCTCTGGAAGAGCAAAGATGGTACACTTGGCCCATCGGATGTCACCATTATCCCAGCCATGTGTGTGATTAATTGCCTAAATATAAACAGACCTTTCCCTGAAGCTGAAGCCCTGATCCTCTCTGTTCAGTCAGACAAAACAGAAAGAGTGGGAAGCACCAGCTCCATCTTAATGGTAGATGGGTGGTGGGGCCTGAGGACTAAGAAGGGCTCATCTGAGTCAGGCATTCTCCACTGAATTTTCAATTCGGAGCAATTCAGTCCAGAGCAATGCTACTGACTGTAGTAGGTTATTCCTGGTTAGCCCATACAGGGCTGAGATGCAGCCTGTCCCTGCAGAAACAGCCCTGACCAGGTGCAGCAGAGCATTCACCAGCATCGCCAGAGCTCACAGCTCAGCATCCTTCAGAGCCGAGAGGCTTTGGAGTGAGAAACACGGGTGACTCAGAGTTCACACTCCGAACAGAGCCTGTGATGGAGTAAAAAAACCTAAAGCAATTCTCTAGCACTGGAATTCCTCAAAGGCTTTTTCTGAATTTGATCTCTCACTTTCTAACCTCCCAGTAAAAAAGAAAATCTCTATGAAATTACAGAAATTTTCACAAAGAACTCTGCAGGGGATAAGATTTCTCATGTCCATCCTCCAGCTAAAGTGACAGCTCCTGGATTTATTTCAGTGCAGACAGAACCAACATCTAAGTGGTTTTATTCACTTTTTTTAATCTCTTGATAAGAATGCAAATCCCATTCTTGCTCCTACTGCCTCTCTCACCCTCTTGAAATAGGCTGTTTATGGTGACTAAATGCTTCTATTCAAAACTGGCCTTCATCCAAAACCAGACAGGCAGAAAGCCTAAAAGCAACAGAAAACTAGCAATTTATATTAGGCCGTAGTGCTGCACCACACAAAATGCTTTGTTTAAACCAGCCGAGCTCTGTGTTCTCTTGGATAGCTGTAAATAACCAGCTCGTGTGGATTTCCACAACAATGTTGGCGTATTTCAAAACACTTAAACAGACTTCAGACACCCACCTCCCGAATACCTGCTCACCCTGGCGGAGAGGAAACCATGCCCACTTTACTTTCACCTGGAGTGGATTTAGTACTATTTAAAATCTATTTTAGGGATCTGTTTGAGGGAAGGAAGGACAACCTGTGACCTGGTAGGTGTTTTCCATCTGCACTATGATGATAAATATGCCTCTGGTGTTCAGCCTTGCTTCCTCTGGCTGCTGCTTTGTGGCTGAAAATGAAACAGGTGCACAGTGACCATGCACTCACTCTGTGGTTTAGGAAGGACAATCTCATGGTAATCCTGCGCTGGCCAGTGCCTGCTGGTTGCTGGAGCTGAGCTGGCTCCTGCTCTTGGAGCAGCCTGGACACCCCCAGGTCACAGGATGTGACCATGCCTGGGATCATTTTGGTTGGTTGTACTTCACCCTCCTGTGGCTGATGGGCACTCGGGTGGGTGTTCCCATGAGCAGAAAAGCTCATGTGAGTGACAAAGCTCATTCCCCAGAGTCTGTGTCTGACACAAACTGCTCACATCGATGCTCTGAGGTGTGTGAGCAGCGTCCTGTAGCAGAGAGGGGAGTTTCCAGTGGCTGTGGCTGGGTCCCTGCCCGCACTCGTGAGTGCGCAGGGCTCCGCTCTAGCTCAGACGCGATCATTAGATGAGAACATCCTGATGAAAACATTTACACAGTAAACGCACAGTGATGTTTTCTAACCCAGGAACAGGTGAGGGTAGAGGATGGGGGATGGTTTGCTGATGGCAGGCACTGTGGAGACAGGCTGGGGTTCCTGCCAGCTTCTCTCAGGACATGCAGCACATTCGCGCCAGACAGCTTGGGGCCCTCTTGCTTCCTCATTGCATTTGCTATTTGCTTCTACCATTTCCTTTTCTTCCTGATTTTAAGGCTGTTGCTTGCTGTGTAATTTGTTAGATCTGTCCCCGTGTCAGATCTTTCAGTTATGCCTTTGTGCTCTGCAAAGGCATGTTGCATCGTTATTTTTATTTTAGTGTGTCTTGTTGTGCCATATACAGATTAGAGTGCTGTCTGGGTTCTGAATATATCTAGTCAGTGGCTTTAATGGTGGTTTTAATCACAGGAATAATAAAAGTGAATGTTACATGTTAAAATGTGAAGCCATTTACCTGTGAAGTTCAACCTTAAGGGCATTCTCTATTTTCTTCCCAAAACAAGTGGAATGTGTGAGAAACCAGCAGTCTATCTGTATTCCTATTTCCATGCTCCAGCATAGAGAGAAGCAAGATATACTTCTCTAAGGCTGGAAAATTGTTCTCTAAAAACAAATTAAGTACTTAACAGCTTGAGTGATCACTTAGTCGGTGAAATGATTTCTGCCATCGGGAATCAGATGTATTTGCATTATTCCTCAGTGGCTTACAAATTGTATAGATGTTCGTATATCCTAAGTTTTCCAGAGAGATTACTTTGCTGTGGGTTAATTCGGTAAGAAAATGCTCTTTGTGGTGTGGTGGTATGTCAGACACGGAACAGGCCTGGGAAATACTTGGAAGCCCTTGGGCAAAAGGAAGGAGCTCCTTTTCTGTTCTTTGGAGCTGGCACCTAAAAATGATCTATGGGCCCTCCCTGAGCTAACTGCTTGTACCTGGCACCTGCACCTGCCTGTAAAAGGGAAGCTGCTTAATTCCACCTGCCAAAGAGGGGCTCTTTCCCTGACAATGTGTTATTTCAGCACTGGCTCCAGCCGGTCAGTTGGAGCATTTGGAAACCCTGTCCACGTTTCCATCCAGAGGATACTTAAGGAGCAGATGATATAAATTCATATGGCTTCAGGGATATTCGGGCCTCCAGGGAGCTGAGGGAAGTGAGCTCCCTCCCTCACACATCAAGGGTATGGTCTGAAGCCGGCGGGGCGAGAATCTCCCCTGATGAGGAAGAACTTGATCCCACCAGGTGCCCAGGAGCTCCTCCAGGGGGTGATTACTTCCTGTTCTCGTTATATTAAATTGCTGTTTTTAATGAATCAAAAACCACAGGCACACAGAGCTGGCTGGTACCCGAGGGTCACGGAGCACACCTGCCTCCTCTGGGATAACATTTACAGGTGTTGCCCAAATTGAAGCATCTGTTTGTGTCACAGATGTTTCGTTATTTTGGAAGGGATGACAAGGCCTTCCATGAACTGATGTCAGGTCAGCTGCCCCTCAGCCCCCAGTGAGGAGGGCAGGGAGCTGCTTAGGGTAGCACTTCCCAGGCTGGTGCTCCCTGGGAAGTGCCTGGTTTGTCCCAAGCTTTCCCAGGTGTCATCTTAACCAGGCCTTTTTCCCTGGAATATTCCCGGGCTGTTTCACCTTTCCTGCTTAGGCAATAAAAATGACTTCTTTTTCAAAATTCAATCTGAACCATCTGCAGAAAAAATTTTAATATTCCGTAACATCCTCTGCCCATATCATTGAAAGCAGTGAATCTGGGGATCCTGTCTGAACCAGCTCCTTCATGCCCAGACACTGCACCTCATTCTTAGCTATGCACCTCGAAGACAAGCAAGAGTTAATTCTAAATAGAAAATCCAGTTGCTGTGTGATGGCAAACACGGACACCTAGTGGTACTCCGGGACAAGGCATGGAATGCTCTAAACAGCTCTCTGGGAGAGAAGCTGATACAGTAGAGTATTTGTTCACATTTTCCCCTAAAAGAAGGAGAAATGTGATTATTTTCAGAGAAGATGTTGTAGATAGCATAATTTGGGGAATAGAAAGTTTACTGAGCATGGAATAGTGGAAGAATTAGGAGAAATTCATCACTTTTGGTAAGCTATGTCTATGTATTTAGCAAGAAGTAATCAGGTTGTTTTTCGTGTCTTAAATATCCCACACCATGCCAAATCATATATCATATTGGATCAGAAAGATTTTCTACTCTTCAAATTAGTCCATAGCAAAGAAACCTCAGCAAATATTATGGCAGTATCTCATCCTTACCATCCCCGTGGGTGTCTGTGCTCCAGTTATGGGGAGATTGTCAGCATGACGGGTGGTGGGTTTGCTGATAAACTGCCCAACTACATGCTAAACTGACCTCTTGTGCACTTCCATCAGTGCACTGAGCTCCTTCTGCCAGGATTAAAGCCAGCACTTTGTCTGAATGGCCTCGAACAGCTGCCGTGGTTTGTTTTGTTTGGTTTTTTCTATTTATTTACAAATAATCTTTCAGAAAAATATTTCCTTCTTCTTCCCCAAATCTAGCATTTCGTCTACGGCAGAGACACAGGACAGGTGAGAACCAGTCCTTGTCCACTGACCCCTTTCTGTAATTGTGAATATCACCCCTGTGAGTGGGATTTCTTTCACATCTGCGTTGGACACAAAAACCCCTATGCCACTGAGTGAGGAGACAGGCTGTTCCCGTGGGAGTGTGTATTTGGAGCTGCTTGGGCTAAGATAAGGGATTTTGAGATTGTACCAGCTCAAGAGTGGAGTCTATAGAGATGTGTGTGCTCTCCTCGAGGGCTCCCCCATTCCAGCTGAAAAGCAGATCCCAGTTTTAACTGATTTCACAATTATCAGCATTTGACAAGATTTCTTCCAATTCAGTTGGATTTACAAGTTGTTCATTTAAAAGGATTGTATATTATCCTTGGTTTTAGCTTCATGTCCTAACAAAGTTTATAGTATTATGCTTGTTTACTATTCTCATCTTAATAACTTCTAAATCAGTGAACTAATTTCTATCAAAATTTCTATCAAATTCGACACTGGCATAAGGACCCCAAAGATTCCTGCATCCCTCAGCAAAGCAGGCAGCACACGGGACAAAGGAGGAGGGCCCCTAATGACAGGCAGACAGCAAGAAATCCACATTGCAGAGGAGCATTAAGAAAGATTCCTCGGGCCAGAAAAACTTAGATTCGTTCTCACACCTTTTTAGACACGCAACAATCCAACTCTGAGATCCAATTCTGTTAGAAAAACCCCGAGCTTTGTTAAAAACAAATCTGTACAATCGCTTCTTCTGTATGTACGCACAAGTGCTTATATTCCCAGTTCCTGGCTATACAGAGACTGTGATTACACAGAGACCAATGTTGTTCTTCGAGAGTCACAGGGTGCGAGGCTGAAGGGAAGCAGCAGTTCCAGCACTCAGTACGGAAGTAAAAGGATACATTTGTTCCTAGGTACAAATCCTGAAAGTCAGCATATAATCAATCACTCTGCGTTTATATATTTACACCTCTGGGTTCCATCAGAGAGCATGGGAGGAGCTTTTCTGATCTGCCCCATCAGGATTTCCGAGTTTCCCAAGAGGTCCCTAGAGCAAGTTTGGGAAGATGAGGGTATGTTTCTTGTCTTCCAAGAAAA
This sequence comes from Mohoua ochrocephala, assembly GCA_013398855.1. Lineage (NCBI taxonomy): Eukaryota > Metazoa > Chordata > Aves > Passeriformes > Acanthizidae > Mohoua > Mohoua ochrocephala. The sequence continues at coordinate 425,493 of VZTA01016835.1, forward strand.
GCGAAGCTGTTTCCTCACTGCGCTGGTGGCAAGTGGGAATGTGTCTCACTCATGCTGTAGAGGGATGAGCTGGAATTTGTCCCACCATGAGGCACAGCACTGAGGCAGCCTGGGCTATTGCCAGTCTAGAAAGTGACCCCAGAAATTAAAGCAACAAAAAAACCCCCAGGGTTTCTGATGGACACTCGCAGCTAGAAAATTCACAACTCAAAAATTCCCCCACAGCTAGCATTCAAAAGGTTACTGGGTGGGTAGCTTTGGTGTCTCACTTCAGCCCAGCAAAATCAATAAGAAGTAAAGGAAACCAGGGCCACAACATGTTGAACTTTGACAAAACAAATTATTAACTTGGCTTTTAAGGAACACAAATCCTGTCTTTGCCAGTGTAAATATGATGCAAAGATGATTGCTTTCATCCTACCCTCGCTAACGTCTATTCTTNCAGTTGTCTGGAGGGTGTGAACTAACTGTGGTGCTCCAGGACTTTACAGCGGGCCACAGCAGCGAGCTGAGCATTCAGGTGGGGCAGACAGTGGAGCTGCTGGAGAGGCCGAGCGAGAGGCCAGGCTGGTGTTTGGTCCGGACCACGGAGCGGAGCCCACCTCAGGAGGGTCTGGTTCCCAGCAGCGCTCTCTGCATTTCCCATTCCCGCAGCAGTGTGGAGATGGATTGCTTCTTCCCTTCAGGAAAAGGTAGGCAACAGTCCAGCTGGTTTAAGGCTGTTTTGGGTTTTCCCTTTTGTATCGTGTAAGTGCAAAGCTGCTTGGGCTGCTCCTGCAGTCAGTGGGTAAAAGGCTGTTCAGTCCTTGGTGAGTTTTGTTCTCAGGTCCCTGTGAATGGGCACAGCACTAGCCTGACTCCATGTCCATGAATCAATGTTTGTACACGTGTGTCTTTTGCTATGTGGTAATCATTGTCTTGAGATTCTGGATAAAAATAAGACCTCTAAACAACAGGGGGACTGTTTGCAGTGCCTAAAGGCCTAGAAGGAGGGAAAGCCATGCTGTCTATACGCCCAGGATGCCCTAAATTGTGGATATGTTATTTTATGACTGCCAAAGTGCACACTGGTTCATGTTCTTTTAGTATATCCTGTCTGTAATTGCAAAGAGGCCACCAGTGAGTACTGGTACACTCTACTACCTTGTGAACTGGAGACATTGTGTGTAATGGCACAGTGCAATGGGGAAAGAATCCTTTACAATCAATGTGGAACAAAACACATCGCTGGTATTATCCTGAGAGCTTGGGCTTCGCTCACAATGAATGGTGAAATATTGTTCGTCTCTGTGGTGTCTGTGGCCTCTTTAGTTGATGTTCTGTTCTGAGCAATGTGTGTCTCACGTACAGCATCCATGCAACCAGGCTTAGGAGACGCTCCAGACTGATAGACCAGGATTGGCTCAGCTCAGTGTGGCCAGAGCAGGTCTCCTTTTGGCTGTGGCCCCGCTTCTGGCCGTGCACAACGCAAGTAAGGTCCAGGGAGGAAAGGCTCCTATCATCCCACTCCCGACTGGAAGCCGGCAACCTGAACTGTCTTTTTAAATTCTTTTTCCACTCAGCATTAAGAGAAATAGAATTTGATCCATTGTTGCTTGAGCAAGTTAGGCTTGGTGGTTTTGTTTGTTTGGAGAAAAAGCACTGAAACTGAGCTGTAGTTTGTGCTCGCTCCCTGCCTGCACTCCCACTGCGGAGGCTGGGAGTGGGACACACGCCCAGGACAGAGCAGTGCCGTAGGGCCAGAGTCTGCTATCAGAGTTTCCCTTCAAGAGGATCTGATCCAAATCCGGGGGAGGAGAGCCCAGCTTCTTTCAGATTTGATCCCTTCAGCTGTCAGCTCTGTCTGCAGTGTGAACTCCAAACTCCTCATGCACTTCTCAGACCCGCTGCCACCTCTTCTCCCCGCTGCGTTCCCGGGGCCCTGCCCTGCTGCTGCTGCCCCGGGAGCCTGTCCTGGCCCTCAGCTGAGAAGTGCTGCAGTTGCTTACATGCAAATTATCTGTGAATTAACAGAAAGGTGAAGCTGAAAATCAGCCTGGTCTGCGTAAGAGCAGTCACTGCCTGGCATGACTCACAGGAAGCTGGGGACGTGTCTGCTGTGTGCATGGTCCAGCAGCTGGGCTTGTGTCTCTGCTCAAGGGCACTGTGAGACATCTCTCAAACTGCATTTGAGAGCGTCAGGTTGTAGAGCTTTTCCTCACATTAAACAAAATTAAACATTGCAAGAGTAGGCTGTGAAAAGGGAGGCAGGAAACCCTGAGGATGAAGACAGGGTGGTGCAGGGGCTGGAGGCTGGCAGGGGACATGAGGACTCTGCTTTTGGCACGATTGTGTGAGCTTCAGGGCACAACTGCACTGCAGGTAGGGCAGGATGGGCGCAGTGCTGGGCTGTGGCTGGTGGACCAGAGCCCACAGATAGCTGGAAGCCACGAGGCTGTGTCAGCAGAGCACCAAGGCTTTGCTGGCATGCTCTGCCTGCCTGTGGGCAGGTTTCTCACCTAACATGCTGCCACTGCTCCCAGGCTGCAGCTGCCTCTTGGCCCAGCATCGCTGAGCAAGTCTGGGGCCGGCTGGCTCCAGCCATGTATTCATGGCCTTTACTTCCTTTATATCTCTTTCCCCTTGGCCTCAGTTTTCTTCCTGCACATACCAAAGCTGTGTCCAGGAGCCTCAGAATTAATGGGATCTCCAGAAGCGCAGCTAGAAATAATAAAAATAACCACCCAATCCACAATTTTGGCCAGAGTACAGCAAATAGGCTCTGTGTCTAATCAGTTCTCCCTCTATTAGGAAAACAGGAAATTGTTCAAACTGAATGAACAGATGCTGGGAATAAAGAAAGAGGAGTAAGTTTAAAGGGGAAAATGCAGTAGCTGCTGAAAGAGCCTGCTGGTCTCATGAGGTGCTGGAAAGATTAGCATGATAAATGGCTTCTGACTCTTCAGAGTTGTGCCCTTCTCTACTTCCAGTAGCTTTAGGCACAGGTCATGTGCAGAATCCCTTGGTCCAGGCTTCCACAATTTCTTGCCCTTCTCTACAACCCAGAACAAAGGCTGGCACATCTCATACCAACGTTAATGATGTTCCTGGTCTGCTTCAAGTATGTAAACATAGACAGTTGCAGAAAAGCAGGTTAATAGCTGAATTTTTCTTGCAATTACCAAGGCACATAATTCTTTGCTTTTACAAGCACTGTAATTTCAAGAACAGAAAGTACCTGTGCTCAAAACTTAACATTTCTAATAATAGAATTTGCCATCTATTTTAGAAACATGCAGAGTTTTGCCAAGTATCAAAACATAGTTACATCTGCATAGAGGGAAACGGCAAATTACTCTGTTTGGTCCTATTATAAGTAATGGTGGAGTACAAGTGTAAATCATGGCTCACAGAAGCTGCCTATCCTTAAAGTGAAAGTCCTTGAAGTGAAAGAGTACAGAAAGTAGTATGTCAGCCAACACCTGAACGGATGAAGGCTTGAAAGATGTGGTGGGATCACCAGAACATTTTGTAAAGCATCAGTTCAAGTCCTCATCAAGCCTTTCTGAACGGTCTAACTGAAAGCCACTGGAAATGCAAAACCAAACGTCACAACTGAACATGTGCTCTGTCTGGCTCTTCCTCACTCTTTTACACTATTCCTTTGAAAATAGGTGGTGAATTAACATAAAATATTGCAAAAGGAAAGGCGTGGTGTGAATATAACAGGAGAAACCCAGAAGAGAACATTTCCTACTTTTTGTAATGAAATATCTGTACAGATCTCTCTTGTTGATCAGTAAGAGTGCAGAGACTTTAAGGACTGGTCTCACAGCCTTCCGTCTGACTCTTGGCTGTGTTCCTTTGGAGGATACACATTTGATTTTTTCAAGCTCAGAGCACAAGTATCCTCCTGCCTGTCCTTCCTTTCTGATGATCTGACAGTGTTTGCAATTACCCTCTGTAAAAAGGCAAACAGGTTTCTGGGATTAACCTTTTGCAAGTGATATACAGATGACTGAGTAAAAGGAACTTGTCTGCAGTCTGTTACTGGACTCCAGAATTTGCAGGATGTTTTTTTTTCTGATTAGCATTCCTAGGAAGGAAAAAGAAAGATCTCTGGTACTAGAAATGAAGCTCTGTTTGAAGTATCCTACATGACTAATTACAGGAAAGCTGTAACTTTTGTTTCTGTCTCTTTTACCCTATAATTGAGCTCTAAGGTATTAAGCTATAAATTTCCAATTGAGAGAGAAATCCACTTGGATAGAAAGCAACTTAATGGCCTAGCCAATATTCATTAAGCACACCGCACCAAGCATATTCCTGGTGTCAAACCGTTAACTTTGACTGAGTGATTCCAAATTTGAATTTGGCCCATGAAACAATTAGATGAAATCTTGATCTTAAAAGTCTTTGTCTTATGACCCTTTACACAGCGTTTTTCTTGTAACACTGAACACACGGGGTAATTCAAAGAGGAACAAAGGTTAATTCTTGCAGTAATTTTAAGCAACCTCCATTGCAAAAAGAAAAAGAGGGCATTAAAAAAGAAGTAGGGTTTCATGGCATTTGTTTTGGATTGATGATACATGAGAGGAAGGTCCCGTTCAGGGCCCCAAACCAGATCCTGCCCACAGGATACTTGTGTCTGGTGCATATCTCTGGAGGAGATGAGGAATATATTTTTTTAAGATGCTGTGCAAACATCTTGCTGTGCAGGCTGAAGGCCACTTAACAGCAGGGCTTTGGTGGCAGTGGTGGGTCCTTGTACTAGAACAAACCGAGAAATAGCTGGATCTCTTCCAGCGGAGGAGGAAACACAGATCTTGCAAGGTGGATGTTAGCAGGGTGCCCGTCTTGCTTGTGCTTCCCAGGTGGGTCACTTTGTCCTGGTGCGTCAGTGGGAGAGCACCAGACTTTGGGCAGGAGGGACGAGAGTCACAGCTCACGTGTTTGGGGGTGTCACCCGCGGCCTGAGAGAGCCTGGGGCTGGTAGGTGCCATGGCAGGCTGGAATGGGACAGCAGGAAGCAGAATAAGGATTTAACAGGGCTAGTGAGAAGAGTGGTATCGATGAAAAAGAAGTCACAAGGAGACCTGCATTTTGGTAACTTCTCCATGGGGGAAAGAGCAGGTCATTTAATGCATTAGTGTGCAAAGCTGGTGAGGCTAATCCAGCTCTTGCCGTGTTTGAAAGACTCTTTCCTCCAGTTCCTGATCGCAGAAGAATCATCTGTGTAGGGAAAGGCATAATTGTTTCTTCCCACGTCTCTGTTTTTTAAGAACATCTTGGGTTTTAGTGAGGAAAAGAGTCTAGGCTGCTTTTGTTATATCCCTGTTCCTGTTGAGCTTTAAATTGCGATCTGCATTGGCTCACGCGCCTTCTCGGCTGTGTTTTAAACAATCTCTGTTGCAAACATATTTGATGGTAACGATTCCTGATGTCCCGGGGGAGCTGTGTGAGGACGATTCCGAAGTTTTAGTGCTCTGCATTAAACCTTCATTTGTCCTTGTGGAGGCTGAGAAATTGTTTTTGTTTTTGAAAGTCTTAATGAAGAGCGGTCGATTAAAATGTTTGTAAGGCTCTGAGCTAAAGGAAACATTTCATTAGGTAACACAGTTGATTTAACTGGTACATAAGCTGGTCATGGGGTTTCTATTAAACAAACAGTGTTCAGGCTCCCATTGTCAATATAAATATGCGATATTTAAATAAAAAAATAAACCCTCACTTCTGTTCCTAATACTGATCCAACAACGGTGTTCAGAGTCAAAATTTTGTAGTATAGGCTGTCTTTCAAGAGAGGTCTTGTGGACCCCTTCTGCTGGCATTAAGTGCCTCATGGCATCCTTGTTACAAGTTCAAGACATGGCTTACATAGAAAAATCACATCAGGAAACGTTCATTTTCACTCCTTTTCAGTTGCAGTAGAGCAGCTGGAACAAGTCGGTCACCAGCGTGGTGGGACATGGCAGCTCTGTGGGCTGGCACCAGGGCCTGCCACAGCCCAGCTCAGGGCTGCTGCTCTGCCTCAGAATCCAAGTGCGACTCCATGCAGCTGTGAAAGGAATGGGAAAATAAAGATGAAAGAAGTCAAAACCACTTTGCTATTTCAGTCAGGTCACCCTTTCCCTTGTTTTTTCTCTATTGAGTCTCCCTTCTCTCTCTCATCAAACAGTGTCTGTCTGCCTTCCCTTTGATGGCCCTTCACAGTTCTCCCCATCATCTCGCTCCTTTTTAGCTCAGTGGGCAGTGTCTGCCGCAGTGCCGGAGAGCTGGTGATGCCTGACTCCCCTCCCTACTGCTGTGTTTTGATCCCACACTTCTGTGCTTTCTCCTGCTTCACAATTGCCTTGTAGAAGAACTCAGACACCCATAAAGTATCCGTCCTTCGTGTTAGCCAAGCTTATACCTTCTCCTGGGCTCAGTTATCTCCAAAATAGTAAAAAATAAACAAATATTTAGCAGTATGGGCGATGAGATCTGATTTTCATTGTGTCTGAGAGGTGGGCCAGGTCAAGGCTGAGAGGATGAGCTGTACCTGTGTAGGGGGATTCATATCACTATGCCTGTAGCTCTACCAGGGATTTTACACATAAAGAAAATGAAACTATACTGAAAAATCCTTGGGAAATATGTGTCCTCTGCTACAAGTCACAGGCACAGCTCGTATGCAGGCTGCTGGAGCTGCACTCCCATGGCTTGTGAATAGCCCTATTTCACTGATGTGGCATTTCTGTTTCATTATTTTTTTTATTTTCCGTATGGCATCACTAGATATTAATACCTACATTCAGCCATGGGGATTTGTTCAGGACATACCAGGTACCAGTAAAGTCACTTATATTATTATTATAAAGTCACTTTATTGCTTCAGCTTCTTTCAGCTTCAGTTATCTAGTGAAAACAAAAGGCCTCCAGTACTCTACCTGGAACTTTATTTTTGTGGAGAAGGACAATTTTGATGAATGCTTTGATAAAACAGGAAAGGCTATTTTGGGGGAAGTTGCTTTGCTTTTGTACAGTGGATTTTTATTATTTTAAACACAGGATTCTTTGTTTAAAAGAGAGAAGGCCTGCAAATTTTCTTGTTTACTTTGCCTTTGCTTTCCCTTCTGACAGGGGGTAAAATTTATCCACCTAGTCGCTGTCAGCTTAACCCCAAATTCCACTGTATAGTGTCTATGCTGGTTTTATCACGGGGAAAAAAAATTGAGGGAATTTAAAATGCTGTGGACCACTGAGATTCACCAAGAATGCCAAAGGGTTCAGCACTTGGTCTGGCAAGGAAGCTGGGGAGAAACTCAGTAGTGGTATCCCTCTCTGTGACAGGCTCAGGACCGCAGTTCCTTGCACAGCCCCTGGAGAAGACCAGGGTCATAAATTCTCCATGCCCTCCTGGTTCTCCTGTCTGCCTTCCCAGCCTGCTTCCCTGAGGCCAGCCCATGCATTCCATGGCCAGGTTAAGCCAACCCAGATACATCCCTTTTGCTGTGCTGCAGAAAAGTGAGAACCTCCCTCCTCAGCTGCAGCTCATGAAGGGGAGGTCCCAGCTGGCCCCTGGCTGCTCAGGTGATGGGTGAGTGGGTGGCCACAGCCCTCTCCTGGCCCCACAGGCCTTCTGAGAGGGGACAATCTGAGAGGACTTCAGCTGTGCATACCTGGTCAAACAAGACTGCATCAGTCCTTTTTTTCCCAACTTGTCTACAAACACATGCTGGAAAAGGGCTCTTTAATTTTCATTGTTCACATATTGATGTCCCAGCTGTTGGGAAATCACAAAGACCAAAGACAGTTCTACTGAGTAAATACTAGACTTGTAATTAATTAAGTGAGATAGTTTCCTAGAGTAATGTGGGCTGTGCAGCATCCCACATGGCCTGGGGAAGAGCAGAGGCATCTTCCTGACTCTAAGCCAGTCCCCAGCTCTCCAGTGATCCCAGCATGTATCTGTTCATCATGGAATGGCAGAGCTCAGCCTTCCCTTGTGTTAGCAGGATCAGAGCAGGGAGAGGGGCCTTCGAAAGTGATGCCTTGAGTGGCCACCTAAAACACAGAGACTAGACAAGAATTAAGAAAATAAAAGAAGGTATTTATTTGAAGGGCCTTCAAAGGCGCACCCTGGGCAGTGCAAAGGCTACACTCAAGATGGACCCTGCGTCACGGGTTCTTCACACTTTTATAAGTTTGGTTCATTTGCATATCAGCATTAATTCTCCAATTATAACCTCAGTTTCATGATGGAATTACCCCAGGTTTGCCCCCCTTTAGGGGCTTGTAGTTGACACATTTTGGGGCCTGGTGTCCTTGGAGTGGAAGCCTGCAGAGGTTTGTTGTGTCTGACCAGCAGGAGAGAACAGCAGCTCACAGGCCACAAGAAACTTCAGTTACACACCAGGCAGTGCAGGATTTGAAAAATATAAAAGTTAAAACCTAAGGCATCAAAGGGACTCCACAAATGGTGCTCACAGAGTCTGAGCAGTGGTTGTTGTACTGAAAAAGGACTCAGCTCTCCTGCTGTGGTACTCAGGGTCAAGAGAGCAGGTCAGGAATTATACAAAGCACTCTGCACAGTTATCCAGGGGCAGCACCTGCTGAAAATGGTCTGAATATTCTTTTTATTAACTGCAAAGGAACCTTATAGATGCCTTCTGTTTCTTCTCCTCCTGGGAGCTGCGGTGTCTCAGTACAAGGCAGAGACACCAGAGCAAGCAGGCAGCTCATTTTGTACCACGAGGTTTTACAGTAGCTCTGACCCAAAGCCAGCAGCCAGAGCATCCCCAAGCCTCTGCCCCACCAGTGAAAAACAAGCACCCAGAGGAAGGGTATAAAAATAGCTCCTTGAGTAAAGTCTATTTCCTCTGTATTTAGTTGTGAGTCTTGAAATACAGTAGTGTGGTGAGGAGGGGGGTTGCTCTGTAGCGCTTGGCCCATGGAGCTGACAGGAAGGTCATCCTCAAAGATCAGCCGGAGCATGTGCATGACTTGCGTCTTGTGTTTCCTCTGAGGACAGACTAAATTTAGCATTTTCACAGATGGACATTGAACCATAATCCATGTAGGGCTGTGGGGTGAAGAGCGGGATGGGAGTTGTTTGCCTGGGCTTTTTGCTGTGTAACCAGCGCACCTCCAGTGGTGTTCCTCAGGGTTTTCTGCTTTGCTCAGTGTTTTGTAACTTACTGCCTGATCCTCTTCCCTGAAATTTTAAAAGTTTAAGCCTGAAGGAAAAGTAAACTGCTGATTCTAGGTTCAGGCCTGACATCCCTACTAACTTAATGTCAAACTGTGGATGTACCTTTTAATAGCACCATCACAAAGATTGAACCTATAACTACTGGTCCTTGCAAGAATTGCAGTAAGACAAATACTAATGACTGATGATTTTAGCTTCCCCAAAATGTTGCCCCCCCGCTCTTTCAGCTTCCAGACAGTTAAAGGGACTAATCCTAAATGTGGTATTTGTACCCTGCAAGGCCTGTATACTGCTGGGCTGGTCCTTCCGTTGCTAATCTTAAACAAATATTTTATGAGCATGTTTTGAAGTGAACTAGTTCTGCTGAAAATCCCATTTCCCTGACTGGTCTGAGCCAGAGATGGGCAAACTGTGATGCAAAGCACATGTGTATTAAATAATGTATTCCCAGTAAGAGAAATTATGTTTCTGTGTCTCTGCTTCAGCACACTGCACAGATTTGATATATTGATCCTGACACAAGAAGCCTGATTTTCCTGTCATTTACGCAAACGTTTTGTCAGAGCACTTATTCCCAAGTTACACATTTTGCAAAAGAGCCTGAAACAACGTCAAATTTGCTTAGTTCCGATTAATCCCAAATTTTAGAAAGTAGAGTTAATGTTATTGCCACTATGATGGTCTAAAAGTCTAGAACAGGAGGTCATTTACATAAATGCCAGTGTATCTTTTTCCATTCATATTAGCTAGTCTTATAAAGAACATTATTTCTTCATAAAAATGTTATCTTTAACTCCAGAACTGTACTTTTCTTTAAGGCAGAGCCCCTGTTTGACTGCATTTTCCTTAAATCTGTTTAAATAAGTCTCTCACAATCTAGAATAGGAAAACAGAAGTTAAACCATTCTTGTCCTTGGATGGCCTAAGCATTTATTAGAAGGTGCTATTTTATATTCGTATCATATATTCTTCATAAATGCATTGAACATTCATTGATTCTGCAGAACTGCAATGCAGTCAAATAAGGGGAGTTTTTTTTCCTCCTTCCAGAGTTTGCAAAATACAAATTAAATTTTACACAGCATAGAGATAATTGCTTGCATATTGCAGGAAAGGTTGGGATGCCTCCCGCCTCTCTAAAGGTGTGCCTTCCAAGAAAAACAGTAGTCATACACTGTCCAACACTTCACTGATAAAGCAGCCCTGGCTTCTTCTCCTTAGCAAGACAATTTGCAGCTCATGAGTGTTGGCCAGTCCCGTTTTCACGAAGCGAACCTAAGGTTCCATTTTTCTCACTGATAACATTAAACTGCCTGATGCCAAACCTGCAGGGTTTTATTGCTCCTTGCTTTTGCAAGACAAAAAGATTACAAGTTCAACAGTAGCACCCAGTGATCACATTCCAAGGGTACTTTTCTATTTCCTAGGCTAGGGAGGAACACCGAAATATTTGAACTCAAGATACACTTCTACATGGTATTTTTAGGTCTTTGTGCATTTCAGTTTTACTTCTTCCAGACTGTACACAGCTCTTTATTTTCTCTGTAGATTTCATGTATCTTCAGGATTTTAAGTTAATAGCTGCATTTTGCCAAGAAACATATATCCAGTTTCTTTGGAAATCTACAGGAATTGCATTTAAGTACCAGAGAACAGATTCTGGCTTTAAGAACCAAACGCCCTTCTTCAGAAAAGCACTGAAGAACTTATTAACTCTGCAGGACTCCTACTCAGTGAAACAAGAACATTTTTCCTTTCACTGACTACAAAAGTCAAATTAGGTTTCATGCAATGTGGAGGAATCAGGGTGCTCTCGGTGCCAATCTGACCTGTGAAAAACCTTATTGAAAAAAGCTTTGTGCACGGATGGCTGGGGAAGGTAGTTCAGGCTTCACACCCCGTAACCCTCATGGCCACTGCACATCTGTTCAGACAGACCTGCTGTGGCTGAGCTGTGCACACACAGTGCTGCTCCACAGGACAACTGCTGGGACACAGCCTTCACCTGGGAGCTCGACACATTCTGCAGCGTTCAATCTGCTGCAGCCTTTCGTTATTCCAAAGACGTGCCTTTCTGCACGTAAAAGTCCAAAAATGCTCATTCCACTCCCATCAGCTTCTGATTGCCATCATAAAACGGGACGTGCAGGCGCAACAGAGATGGGCCTGGGCTCAGCAGCACGGGGGGCTGGTGCTTCTCCCAGCTGAGCAGAAGACTGTCAGCCAGCTGGAAGTACCCATTGTGTCACACACAGGGAGGCTGAACCTCCCTGAGCATCAGGAACGTGTCCTGTGCCTACCTGAGCAGCCAGGATCTGCCACAGCAAGCGGGAGCACCCAGAGCAGGAGCTAGCGCAGCAGTACAGGTGATGCAGCAGCCACACAGCTTGAGGCTTTAGCAGTGAAATCCGAGCAATACTGACAGGAGAACGAAGGCAGACCAAGGAACTGATCTGGGCTAAAACAAACCCCTTTTTTCCCCACTAGGTTAATTTTAACGTGGATCCACTTGCGGATCAGATTCACCGTGAGGCTGCACAAACATTTCTGTTGGCACAGGGGAAGCAGCAGGAAGGAGCAGGCACCTGGGAGAGACAGAAAAGGCAACAAAGGGGTTTGGCAGGACTGTTGGCTCTTGACAACTCAAAGCGCTCATGGAACTATCATGTAATGTGGAACTGTTACATACCAAGAGATTGCCTGAACATAGGAATTAAAAAATACTCCATGACATCATGTACTTGTCCTTCTAACAGAAAGAAAGAGGGTTTTCTGTCTTGTGGTGACTGGAAATTCCAATGTGTGGAAATCCAGCTTTTGGCAATGTCTGGATGGTACCAAGCAGAAGGGGGATTTCCAGAGTTCTCAGTGCTAGAGGCACTTGCTCACTGGCATTCCCAGGAGCAGCATTTCTGTACAGAACATCAGCAGAAATCCTGCCTGTCAGAGAGCTAACGTCCTCAAGATATCCTAACTGCTGGTAAATGGACACCAAAGAATGAAAGCAGGCAGAGGTGCTCCACACTGAAAAAAAGAAGGGTTGTTTTCTAGCCAGTCACTCCACCAGTTGATAAAAATAGCTTTAAAACTACTTTTTTTTTTTTCAATTCTCTGCACAGCAGGCTGCCTGTTATGTGCGCCCTTGTTATTTATACCCGCCATAAGTTTCAATAGCAGCTTTACAGATTCTTTTATGCTTGTCTTAGATCTGGTATTGTAAATCAGAAAGCTTTGCCATCTTAAACATTGCCTGGTAAGAACTCCTCTGCGTTCTTTTTACCTTAGAATAAAAAGGAAGTGGAAAATACAGTTAATGCAGTAATTTGGCCCAAATAAATATAAGCCTTTACAATACTGACATTGAATTTTATTTTAATTCCAGTGCAATTCCTCCAGATTGGCCACACAGAGAAAATTTTCTCTCTGAGTAGCAGTTAGTGTGTGCCAGTTTTTTAACTTTTCTTTTAGCTTGCCTTGAACCCTGTTTGTGTTGGGTACGGGGTGGGGGAAAGGTGATGAACACAACTTGCAATTTGCTGCAGAATGTCTCAGGAAAATAGTCTGAATACTCTTCCATTAAACAAACAAACAAACAAACCCAAAATGGTAACAACTTACTCTAAAGAAAGAGAAATGGCATTTAAAGGAAAATCAGCTGTGGCTTCTACCATCCAAACAGAACAATCTCAGGCAAGTTGAGACAAGCAGGCCAGGAATATTTTTGTTACACTGTTAGTTTGTAGTTGCTAGAACAACTCACCTTTGTCATGCACAAGTGGGTGAGGTGCCTGTTTGTCTTGGAAAGCAGACCATGATGGGCTGAGATAGGCTCGTGATTTCCCCACCGAGGCCCAACGCAGTAAGACAGGAGCCAAAACATGTCCAAAAGGCAGCGCTTTAATGCTCCTTGTCCTCTGTCGTCGGGTATTGCTGTAACTCCCAAAGATACGTCTCTGTTCTAATGGAGATAAGTGCTTCAGGAAATGAACACAAAACCTGCTTTAAAGTTTTATTTCACTCTTTTCTGCTGAAGGGTTGGGGTTTTTTTATTCTGACCAGTAGTTCGCTCAGGATGTGCCCACCATCCAGCACAGCTCCCCAGCAACCAGTCGATACTGTACCAACACAATGTGGTGTGTGGTTTCGCTCACGGGGCCTCCCAGGTCAGACTGGTTTGTGAGGTGAGGCTCTTTGCTGCAGCCTCGTCTGAGCAAAGCTCATCTGGTGGTGCTGCTGGCGGGCCAGACAAGTCCCCTCTGCTCACACAAGACCTTGCTGAAGCGGTAGAGCCAGTCCAGGGGCAGGTGAGCCTACACTGAGGTCTGGGAGGATGGTAACGGGGCCGTACTTTACACCAGCTTGTAACTGTTTTCCTAAGGAAGAAAGCTCACTGTCAGCAAATGGTTACTGCTTAGGAAGAAGCTGTATATATAGGAGAATTGGTCCTGTGCCCAGGAAACCAGAGGAACTGGACAATGTAGGAATCTGTTCTGAGATTTCTGAGAGGCAAAGTTTGGCTGGAGGTTGAAGGGGCACATGTGTTCTGCAGGCGTGTCCTGCTCCTGAGAGTGGGTGAAACTGTCCTATCCTAGGTTGTACCTACATTAATATGTGGGGGGCAACTCTAAATTCCCTTGGGACAGACGGAATCACATGAAAGCAAATGTGTGTGTCTTATTCTGTGGTGTGCTCTACAGTCATCCACCTTTACTTGATGATCTTTTTAAGATACTTTCAGGGATAAGTCTCCCAGCAACTTCTCTCCTTCCGTAGACTCTTCCTTCTTTATAGGATGCAGAGAAAGAGGAAAGATGGGTTGTAAATGAGGAGAGAAAGGCTGGTGTCAGTAAAACTTGTGATGTTTGGGGGAAGTGGGTGAGCAGTGTGTAGAAATGAGGTCCATCACAGCAGAGCAGACGGGTCTGGCTGTGGCCTTTGGCTTTACAGTAGAGTTGGTGTGCCAGGATGCTGTTAGGTCATGGCAACTCTTAAGCTGCCATAAATCCATCCTGTGCTGACATCCACAGCAGAGGGATAAGAATGATCTATCCTAACATTTGCTGAACATATGCCTACATTGCAATTCAGTGTGGAGGTTGTGCTGGAAATTTCTTCTTAATTTGTTTGGTTTAGCTAGTTGAGAATGTTCTTTTTTTACCTACCACTGTGCTGAACTGAGGAGCCAAAAACCTCTCCTTGGAGTTGTGCTCTCTTGCGCCAGGAGGGAATATGACTCCATTTATTTATTTATTTTTAATTTATTTTATCTGTTTTAGTACCCAATAAACTTGTTGTTTTTTCCAACTGGCACGACAAGGCTCTGGCTATTTTTAAATAATGTGGTTCATTTGATTTAATCTAATGAATGTTTAGTGCTGTTGAAAATAGCTGGAGCCAGAGCCAAGAATAATGTACTGAAATGTGCTGTTTGAGCAAGGACTGCTTCCCTCTGCCAATCTGTTTCTCTCCAGTTGTTCAGATTTACCTGGTTTTGCGAGTAGCATTTGCAGGCAAGACATATTGATCAAGGTGCTTTTTGATACTGATTCCAAAGGCCACTAGTGCCAGAGCCACATTTTGCCACACTCATTTCAAGCCACAGCTAACAATGACAGCTCTTCTTGTTGTTCGGTGTAGGATGTCTAATCTCTGTTTCAGACCACTTTAAAGGGAATGTGAAATGCTGATATCCTTTTATTGCACATAGGAAAATTGAGGCATGAAATGGTAATTTTTTCCCCTAAAGTCACCCAGAAAGCAAGTGACAGAATGAGTAATGAAACCAGCATCTATGGGGCTCCTGAAGCTTCTGTGTAACTCCCGATTTCTCCATAAACTGAAACAAGACCGTATTCTGAAAACAAGTTCTGCTAAGTCCTTACTCCTGGTGGTTCTCACTGGTTTTCAGAACATCCATGTTTACTGTCCTGTCCGCACCCTCTGAATTGCTCTGTGGAGGTACCTAACTCTCCCTACTAACAAACCTTAAATTTCGTGCATGTCTTTACACTATCTGAATTTGTCTCTGCAAGCCACACCACATATTTAAATGATGTTTTTAAAACCGTACAAATCCATCTTCCTTTTGGCATCCACGAGTTATTTCTGTTAGGTAGCCGGTTTGCTATTCCTCCCTAAGAAATGGGTAGCTAATACTTAAGCTTCATTGGATTAAAAAAAGTAAATCAACCGTAGTACATCTTATTCCGCGACAGTGATGTCCATAGGGATGGATTTTCTGCAGAGATCGCTTTACACCCTAAAGCACAATGTGGGATTGACTTGCATAAGTAATGAACAGATGCTCCTGACAGCTATTACATTATTCATCTCCCTGTGCATGTGATGGGGGGAAGGAAACAGCACCTGTTACTATGGGAGAAATATTGTCACTGCTGTTCTGCATTACAGACCTCCAGGGCAATCTGGGCCAGACGTATTTCACTGCTTTTGTGTTGACCCAAAATGAAGCCATGCCAGTTCACATCCCCTCATTATTTTGTCCTTCGTTTCCCTCAGATTGATCCCTCAGTTTACAACCTAAGAAAATGAAATAGCTGCTGCAGGTGTGAGGGAGCACTGAAGGCAGTGAAAAAAATTGTGTTCCTTCTTGCACCCCAAATTCTTCTCAAGAAGGCTGGGTAAAAGTGTTAGAACTTATTTCCCCTCTGCAAGAACAGTACTTTTCACAGACCTTTTCAGATGTCATATGAAAGGGGAACTCACTTATATGCCCGGGCAATTCCTAAAGGTGTATTTAAGAGCAGACAGAAGTAATTCCCTTGTCATCCTGACGTTAGACTGAGATGACTTCCCCTCCATCATCTGTGCTGGGCAGGGCAGCACACATGGCCCACAGTGCAGGCACACTGCTAATGGCCTGAGCTTTAGATGCAGCCAGTCAGGGCCATAAAATTTTCTTGTTCCCTCCACTGCAGGTAATGATTGGAGTGTTTGGAGTGTGGTGCCAGGAGATGTTTCCTCAAAGAACTCCTGTGACTCAGCCTTCCAGTAAAGGGGGTTTACAGCAAAGAGGGAGGGTGCCTTTTTACACGAGCAGATAGAGATAAGACAAGGGGAATGGTTTTAAAGTAAAGAAGGAGAAATTTAAATTAGATGTTAGGAAGAAATTC
The DNA here is from genome assembly GCA_013398855.1 of Mohoua ochrocephala. Taxonomy (NCBI): domain Eukaryota; kingdom Metazoa; phylum Chordata; class Aves; order Passeriformes; family Acanthizidae; genus Mohoua; species Mohoua ochrocephala. Next base: position 441,801 of record VZTA01016835.1, read on the forward strand.
TTAATGCGATGGTGGTGAGGCACTGGAACAGATTGCCTGGAGACATTGTGGCTGCCCCAACCTTGGAAGTGTTCAAGGCCCCGCTGGATGGGACTTTGAGCAGCCTTGATCTAGCATAAGGTGCCCCTCCCTATGGCAGCGGGGTTGGAATAAGATGGCCTTTAAGGTCCCTTCCAACCCAAACCATTCCATGACTCTATTCTTTGACTCAGGCACAGGTTAGAGCAAGGATAGGGGTGTTTTCCTTGTCAGGGGTCATACAGATAATTCCATACAGATAGGGACCACAGTCACACATTAATCCATCCTGCCCAATAATCTTCTAGTCTCAGACAAGCAGCTCCTTGCCCTTCACCTAGGGCAAGTGGGCTGTACAGATTTCCATCCCCCACACAATCTCTGCAGCACTTCTACATCCCAAAGGCTGAATTCCCTGTTTGAAGCTAGAGACTCAGTGCAGTTGGCAGCATAGTGCCTATTTGCTGCTGCTGACAGATGTTTTTCCCAGCTAGGGTTGGAGCTGAACTGGACTGCCCACAGCATGTCTCCTTCTCTTCTTTACAGGGGCTAATTGATATGGTGTGGTTATTAAGAATATGGCTTTCAGCCTTATTTTGTGAAATATTTATTCCATGTATAATTCATTGGTGAGTATGTGTAGCTGTACATGTTTTTAAAGAGCAACTTTATAGAGGTAACCTTCACAACACTGCTGGAGCTGTAGATTGGGGAGGGGCAGAGCCTGCTTCCTCCCACAGTAATTACTTCAATTCTGTTTTAATTAGGGATGGAGTTTTTTTAAGAGCTGAGATTGCACCTTAATTATGATTTAAAGTTTGGCTGCAGTTACAAGAGCTATGACCTTGCTTCCCAGCCCTCCTCACAGTCTCAGACTCCATGCCCATGTGCAGGTTTAGCAAATCCTGGTCCCCTGGCAGGGTTATTGTGGTGCCTCTACCAGCACACTCTCCGTGTTTTTCCACCGCTCTGGCTCTCAGCTGATGGTTCTGGCCAGCCCAGTTCCCCACTGCCTCCCCGGGCTCCCCCCACCATGCCAGGCCCTGCTGTCAGGCTCACACAAAATCACAGAACATGCTGAGCTGGAAGAGACCCACAAGGCTCCTCATAGTGGACAACTCTTCCAAGAGTCATGAGAATTTAGAGGTGAAATGCTAGAGGCGAACAGCTTAGGCTGTTTCCTAGTTTCTCACATGAGAAGTCTTAAAGGTTTCCTTAAGAGAACTTTTAAAACCACCAGGAGCTGAGATCTGGCAAACCAGGTGCTGCGTATGTCCTGCTCCTGCCTCAGGTCCTGAATCGCTGGCCTGGGCAGACACCACATGAGCAGTGAAATGCCAGTGAAGAACATGTTCCCCTTACCCCTTTTCTGTTTGCACACAGCAGGCTCAGATCAGAGGGGAGGCAGCCAGCCCATGGGGCACGAGGTGGGCATGCTATGCAAGGGTGGGTTAGAAAAGAGAGATGCAGTTCAAAGTAGAAAGCAGAGGCGAGGAGCTGCCTTCTCAGAAGAGCCCTGCTGTAAGTTTCCTGAAGCACTCAGAGGACCTGAGGTGGTGCCTTCTTATTGCCTGGCACTTTGGGTGGCCAAAACAGCCCCCTGAAGAGCTGCTGCCTGGAGAGCCATGGCAGGGACGAACACAGAAAGAAAGAGGTGCAGGAGGTGAGGGTGTCCCAGCTGGTTCCCAGCCCACCTTTTCCTTCTCTGGCTGCAGCTGCGGTTTCTGCTTCGTGTGTGACTTATTATCTCCCTACCACAGGCACAAGAGCCTTGAGTCCACCCCTGAGACATTCCCTTGCAGCTCCCAGATAGGCAAAGACCCAAGTCAAAGAAAGACAAAACACCCAGCAAATGAGAAACAGTTAGAGTGCCCTTTGTTCTCATGTACTGAAAACACCTTGGTGCTCAAGGGCATCGGCAGCAAAATTTGCATGCTTCGGGCTCCTTATGAGGTTGTCAGTCCTTCCAGTGAGGCTGTAGTCAAAGAACAGTTCCTGCAGAGCAGCCAGAAGTGAAGTAGGAAGGTTTCTTATTTGCCACTGTGGTGGAGGGAGTCTCTCAGGCAGGGCCTCTGTCCCTCCCCTGGCACCAGGTACTGGGGTCTTTCTGCCAGGAGGCCTTCAGGGTCTGCGCGATCCCACCCGACGGTCACATGGAATCACTCAGTCCAGGCCTGCCCCTGGACAACAGCACCCAACCGCAGAGGTGCAACCTGAGGTGGGTTTGTGAGCGCTCTGCGTGGCCACAACCCTCCCTTCCTCTCCAGAAATGGCCTTTGGTCCTACAGGAGTGGCACTTACCCCAAAGCCATTACCAAAAGCCTTAGTCCAGATCAACAGTCTGTGGCACCAGTGGAGTTGTGCCCGCTGGGGCTGAAGCCCTGGCACACAGTGGCACAAAGCGTGGCACATCTCCCTCTGCTTTTCCCTCTCAATACCTGTGTCTGCCTGGGAGAAGTAGCTTGTTGGGTTTGTTCAGCTTTTGATGCAAGAGTGCAAAACTATGATGCTGTTGCTCTGGAATCCTGCCCGACCTCTCCTACCAGCTGCCTCCAGCAAGGTTCAGGATGTTTTTGGCACCTCCGGTTTTCTATGCTTTAGGTGGGAAATCCTGACACAACAGGCTGGCGCCTTCCAAAGCAAGCTGTGCCTCTGGATCTCAAGTGTCTTGTGTCAGAAGGGTAGGCATTCCCTCTGCAGTGCTTCAGGCAGGTCTGCTGCTGCAGGAAGCAGGCAGAACCCTTGGGATCACAGCCGGCTAGGCAGTATTTTCAGCTGGTTGTAAAAGAGTTTTAGCTGACGGATGCTTAAGTTAAGGAATGGCACTGGGGGCGGGGGGGCGGGAAGCCAAGAACATTGTGAAGTTTGAAAAAACCGCACAGCAATACAAGTTTTGCCTTTTAAAGGCTTTGGTGGAACCCCCCA
>VZTA01016835.1:445619-523510 GCA_013398855.1 Mohoua ochrocephala
GAGAGCCGTGCCCTCGGCCCCGGGGCAGCAAAGGGACAGCGGCGGGTGAGCCGGTAACGGGCACGGCGAGCGAGAGGGCTGGAGTTGATACAGTTTTACAGTTATAGCTCTACATTTTATCGTTGCTGGTAGGGAACAACCCTGGGACTGTAGGGTCAATAGGGCGAGGAGAAATATTTGCTTAAATGATTTTTTTTTTCTCCTTCCTTTCTAGTCTTTCTTGGGCTCGAATACGAACAAAATGCTTTGAGAACATCTGTTTCTCACAGTTCACAAATCTCTGAATGGTGATGGGGGAAGGTCTGGGGAAGCTGGCTGAGCTGAAATGCTGAGAGGGATGTGGGAAAGCCAGGGCAGCTGGAGTGCCTTGTAAAAATAAAATCAAAATCTGGCTTTTATGTGGAACAGCACAGCTCAGATGCATTGACTGAAGGGTTCGCAGCCTGCAGTCTTTATGCTGCGATATGGCTCTTGAACTTGTTCTGGATAATGTGAGGTTTTTCAAAGATCTGCTTGCGGTATTTCGATGTTTCCTGTTCTCTGAATGGCCAAGCAAAATGTCCTGAACAAAACTTGGCTTTTGGTTTGTGCCTTTTTTTTTTTTTTTTGACAACTAAACCTTTCAAATGCAGGTTTTTTTGTAACTCTGGAACCCAAATAAAGTGCAGATAAAGATGACATTGAGGACGGGTGGGCCTACTCGTTTCCTGAGGCACACATTTGCAATGCAGGAGTCCTCTTTCCCCAGTTATTGAATTAGTCACGCTTATGTGGTGACAGCAGCAGACTAGTTGGTGATGGAGTTTGCCACTACTCCATAAGATGTGATCTTTTTTAGCCTGGGGAGAACACACCATTTCATGCCAAGGAAGTGATTCTTGAGGTCAATGCTCAACACCCCGCTGTTCTGCAGCCTTTGAGAAGGAACACGTTATCTGGTTGTAGGGTAGGGCTGTTGCAGAAAAGTGGTGGTACTAAACCACTGTGAAAGCCGAGTCTCTTGGACAGCCTGTGCTTTAATGCGTTGGCCCATGCATCAGGCTGGAGCAATATTCGAGCTCTCTGACAGAGCTCTGGTCTTGAAAATGTTGATTCTAACAGATTAGAAGCTCCCTGCTGCCCGTCCTGCCTACGGCCGTCTCTGGAAGGGGGAAGGGGAAACAGCTGGCTCTTCTCTCTCAGGCTGAAGTGTTAACTGCGTTTGCAGTTCTGGTTTACTGGGTTGGTAACAAAAGGTGTTTTGCGATACAGATTGATTTAGTTCTTTCTTGTCCTTGGTTGTAAACTTTGGGCGAAAAGTTCTAAAAGGCTGTCTGTCATGCTGTATTTATTGAAGAAAACCAGAGATGGTGGAAATACTCCCTGAATTTAAGCAGGTACCAAACCTGACATTTGACAAGGGATTCAGGTGCCCCAGATTACAGCATCAGTGTGCCCTTGTTGGCAGCTTCTGCCATTGAGCTTGGAGATGCTTTAGTGTGGCAACCAGACCTTTGAAGCTCTAACTTCGTGCATTCTGTGTTGTCAGCGATCACCTGGGGGGGACACTGTTCATCCCAGGCCTTCTCACTGATCTCAGGGTTGCAGTGCAAAGAGGTGACTGTAGTTTGTATTTAAAATGGGTGTGAAGCACCTCGGAGCTATTCTCAGTGCTGCCCCATAGGTGACCTTACCTTTTCCTTTGGAAATTCGCCTCTGCTTTTTCCTGGTGCCAGTGCCTGATGTGTCTTGATCTTTTGCAACAACTGAGTAGGTTTTGTTGTGTGAGTAAGAGCTGTCCGGTGAGAGAAACAGGGAAGATGAGCCTGCAGTCTGTGTCAAACACAGGTTTTGTGCTCAAATAGTTGGTATGAGCTGCATCATTGCTTCTCATGGAGCTTTGAAGTGATGTGGATGCTTGATCTCCTAAATAGCAGCAGTAATGCAGAGCTGAAAAAACCCAAACCTAAGGTCCCCTGTGTATCGTGAAATACGTAAGTTTTGTGTAACTGGGAATTTCTCTGAAGGATTTTGACAGATGACTCAAACTCTTTTGCATCAGTATTCTACTGTCTATTGCAGCACTAGAGATCTTGATGCTGCTTTTTTGCTCGCTTCTCTTGGTGAGTTTCTGATCTTGTCAGCTTTGCCCATGTACAGAGCTGTTGGGATCCATCCAGAGAAAGCAAGTGACACTTAGTACCATTTGCAATTTTGCTCTGACCCCGATAGTTGCCTGCAGGAACTAAATAAGGACTACTTCTCTGCTCTGCATTATGGAGAGATACGAATCCTAATATAGGAGTGCCTCAGAGCAAGAGTCTGTCACTTGCTTCCAGCCATAAAAAGGGGTAGTTAGGAGCAGTGCACTTGCATAGCCTTTAGGCCAGCGGCCTCACTAAGCCAAGAGTGTGCAAGCAAGGCTTTTTGCCGTATCTCCTAAATGCAGAAGTGCAAAGTGACCTAGTGTAACAGGATGCTCCTTAATGCTGCAAAACTGTCCCTGGTAAGAGGGTTCAAATTCTGATGATCTTCTGATAGCTAGAAAGCCATTGAACTCTCCTTAGAAATCAGCCTAAGATTTGCAATTGAATACACCCTGGTTTTTTTAACATGAAGTCTATCTCCTCAGTTATCTGTGTGGCTCAGGTTAGAGATTACTTTAAAAGCGGGAAAATGATGGAAAATAAAGAGATAGATGGGGTTCCTGCTTTGTGAAATTTCTTTGCTAAAGCAGATGGTCAGCTGCATGCCTTGGATGTGAGAAGATCAAAACTTTGTTGCCTTTAAGCACAGAGCCAAGTCCAGCGTGTGAGTGCCATTCCTCTGCATACCTTCTGCACAGGGCGCTGAAGCTCATCATTGAGTGGGAACATGGACATTGTGTGGAGACTAAATTCCAGGCTCTGATGCACAGGGAGCTGTGAAGACCAGCCAGTGACTCAGATTTAACCTGAAAATTAAATTCTGTGTGCTGCCCTAAACCCGGGGCCTTATTTAGAGGACATTTTTTTGCAGTAGTACAACTCATTCACTTCTAGCCCAAACTGGAGCGTGCTGGGGTCTCACTGCCCTAAGGGACACCACGAGGGTGGAAAGCACAAACAAGGTGCAGGAAATGCTTTTCTTTGAGCACAGGGAGAGAGATGTTCCCATCTATTAGACTTGAGAAGCCGGCTGTGAGTGTACCAGGTACAGACAAAGAAAAGGGTCTGTGGTTAAAAGTAATCAATTGTCAGAATAACTTAAGAGTTCAGCTGAGTAATATTGTGTGGCTGCAGCGTGGCTTCAGGTGAGAATATAGTGCACTTTCTACTTGAGGGTAGCCAGAAACCAGGAGGATGGATTTAAGTGGATGTGCCGTATTGGCTTCAATAAAGAACACTTCCTCTGCCTCCTCGAGCAATTGCTCTTCTGAGTAGGCTGCTGGTTGCATCCAAACTTTTTATTTCAGAACAAAAGAAACTTAATCTGAATGTCAAACCTTAAATCTCAGTGTGTTAAAATTGAAAGGTTGAGTGGGTTTCTGTCTGTGCTGAGCTCCTGGTAAACTTCTTATTTTAAATTTTCTGTCCCTCCAGCTTGTCCTATCTCCTACACTTTTGGTCTCCTTTCTGCAGTTTTCTGTTTCACTGCCTTCTTTTTCTTTCTTTCTTTCCTTCCTTCCTTTTCCTCTTCTTGCCTAAATCTTTTTTACTGGGTATTTGCTGTAAGTTTAACAAAGAAAGCTTGTCTTGACTTGTGTTGGTGACTTCTGTGCAGTGAAGGGGCTTCAGCCAGCCACGCTGTACATCTTTCCTAGCTGGGCAGAAACAGAGCCTTAACTGGAAGTAGGAAAACCAGCATCACTACAAGGGCTGTCAACAGCACATTAATAAAAGTTATTTCTTCATTAGGTAAAAAGTGAGATCTGATGGTGCTTTTTATAGAAGGTGCTGACACTGTTACAGGGAGCTGCAGGGCTTTGCTAAGGGAACTGGTACCTTTGTGCTGAGTGGTAGCAAGAGAGTGATCTGCAGTAATATAGTCAAGCCCATAACATTTCCTAATTTGAACATATTTTATTTAGTGCTTCGGGCTGAGCCATGGTTGCACTGTGTAAAGCGTAATGGAATGCACGGCCAAAGCAGCTCTGTCAAAATTGAGGCAGAGGAGAAAACAATAGTAAAATTAAGGGTGTCAACCAAAGCTTGCTTAGTTTCCTGGTCCTTCTTGAATGAGAAATATGAGGAAACTGTTAGGTTCCCCAAATAAACTCCTTGGGTGATGTCCATCTGTTGCTCATTAGTTGTCTCTTGGCGAAGTCAAGACGGTCAAGTGTACTGGTCCTCAGTAGGCAGTCTCTCTCCCTCTCATGCCAGAGTTGAGCTCTGCTCTTTGTCCTGGCAAATTCGTGAGCAAATGGCTGTGGAGAGGTTTTGTGAGAGTTGTTGTTATTTCCCTCCAGTTCTATTAAGAGAAAACTGGTTAGCCCATGACAGGAACATCTCTTCCAAGTCCTGTGTTTTCCCACCTCTGCAGGCTGAGTCAGGAGTCAGAGTAGGTCATAGCAGAGAGTTATTGGAAGGGACAAAAGAGTTGATGAAAACGCTGCTCAGTTGAGCAAGCAGGATTAACGTGACAAGGTGAATACTGTTGGCAAGAAAGAAATCACTCTTTTTGTTGGTGTGAAACTGCTTTCTCACACCTGCTCTACACCCTCCTGACACATAGTCCTTGGTAAAGCATGTCCCAAAAGCATGACTGACAGTCCCCGTGCCAGCCTTTTGGGGTAAATAGACTCGCTCCTCTGACCCTCTGAGCATTTGTGTGGCAATGACACATAGGAGGACTTCAGGAGAAATCCTGGGGCTGATGAGTAATCTGTGAATGTGGACAGTTGAAGGAGAAGCACGGCCACTGCTCTGCTGGCAGGCTGGGGGAACAGTGAGATAATTTTAGGGTTACTTAGTTTTAAGTCTTGTTAAATCTTACCAGTTTGCAGGAGGGTTTCTTGAGGGTAGGAACCTTATTCGTAGATACAGCAGGTCACGTTTTCAGTGGGTCTGTGTTACTGTCAAATATAAGGTGTCCAAAAACACAGCAGGTTTGAGCTTTTCAGAAGTGCTGGTTGCTGCACATGACTTTGTGCTCACTGCTCTCATCTGCCACCAGCCACTTGCTGTAAATCGAACGTTTATCACGTCAGTGCCAGTGTTGGGATGCTTCAGCAACTTTCTCTCAGTTTCCAGGATCCAAGCAATAATAGTGTTATTACTTTCTCTCTTGAAAGTTACGTGCACTGCTAGACAGCTCTAACTCTCCTGATACAAGCTAGCTCCTCGTCCTCGGGCTTCGTGTCTCCCTGTTGTGACTAATCTTGCAGTCGTTTGACATGTGGTTATATACAGGATGCAACAAAAGTGGTACAGAAATAAACTTTCAGATATTAATTCATATGTGAAAAAGAGATAGCAAGAGCTTCTGTAAACATCAGCTTTCAGTTACTGGTCTGGGGGTGAATACATGGTGGGGATCCTCATGATTCAGATTGCTGTGTTGTTTTCAACTTTTATAAATTCATCCAGCTTTAAAGAACCACGGGATTTGCTTTTATGCAGGCAAAGCTCCAAAACTTCCCATTCATTCCAAGGAGCATGTAAGAACCCACAAGGCTTTATTCGTCTTGTCAGAAACCCAAAGAAAGGAGAGTTTATTCTAAGGAAAAGAGAACAGATAATTGTGAAAAATATAGCTTGGGTAACTCCCTGCTCAGTGCAAACACGTGGGGTAATTAAACATGCTGTTTTCCTATAAAATAAGTGCCAGATAGATGTATTGTTCAGGAATTCAATGCACGGATGCTGAAATAAAATCTGTCCATTTTGAAGTGAAACAAAAAGGGCAGTTATTTCACATGACCCCAGAAGGATTTTGTTTGGGTTTTTTCCCAAACTGTTATGTTTCAGCACACACCTTATTAAAGCTTCCGTGTGTATTGGGAAAATAAATCTATCATTTCAAACTTAAACCCCCCAAACTTCCAAAGTTTTCAGTCTAAAAATAGCATCAAGATACTTCTCAAGCACACCAGAACACTGTTACATTTCAGTCTAATTCTTGTCTGTTAACAGGCTTTATGAAAACATTTTCATATTTGGCAAAAGTTGCAATTTCTTTTGAAAAGAGAGTAATTGGTTGGGCAGTTAGTGATTACAGCAGGAATGTACAGACATTGAGGTTTTCAGTTCAGTAAGGAAATCCAATTTTCTGCCAGTTTAGCCACTGCATCAGTTGCTATTGCAGAACAGTTCAATTGCTAATATTGCATCACACAATTCTGTGTCGTGTAAAGTTACTTTTTAATATAACTATACAAGCACATCTGACTGTTTTCTTGAAAAAGATGCGTAGATCACAAGTAGGACTTCAGGACATGTAAAGAATTATTAGAAAATAATGAGATTATCTCTAATGAGATAAGCTTGAAATCATCTCCCTTGACCGTTCTTTGCCACCGGAAAACCACAAAACAAAAATTAATGTTTGCTCTTAGCTCCTGTTTTTTGATGTGGCTGTTTATGCTGAAACACCAACCACTCCTTGAGTTAAAGGTAGTTAGTGCATCCCACTGGGGCTCCTGTGGAGTTTGACCTGCCTCACACTCCTTCAGCCTCTGTCCTGGACCAGCCTCACAATGCTCTCTCCGGCAGGCTGAGAACTTGGGAATCACTCACATCACCTGGGCTCCTTTCATATAATTAGGACAAGATATGAAAATGTCTCCAGTGAAGTTCTAATGAGATGAAAAATAGAACCTGCAAGCTGAATTATAGCAGTGAATAATAGAACAGACATGGGGTTTCTTCTCTTTGATGGGGAGAGACCTATTACAAATACACTTCAGTTTATATATTTGTCATTTATTTTTTGATGATGTAGCACACGTAAGATCACGTTGCAGAAAATCCTGACTCGATTTTGCTCCCTGACCTCCCAGTACTTCCCAATGGTTGTGGGTGCTCCTTTACTATACAGAAACCGTGTCTCCTGTTTTGTGTGTTGCCACATGAGGAGTTAGTAACTGCTGTTCTGTTGCCCTTATTGCACCCCAGTGCACTTGGTTGTCCCATGTGGTAAAGCCATTGCTAGTCCTGGCACAGCTCAATGGCTTTGAAATCTTGGATCCCCTGCAAAATGGCATTCCAGGCTGTGAAGTTCCATAAAGGAGTGAAGCCTGGGAGCCAGACCCGCTGGGAACCCATTAGCAAACATCATCCTGAGGAACCAGGATGAGTTTCTGGTGGAGATTATTATCTTTTGTGTTGGAAGGTTGTGAATTAAACATGGAAATTTAAAGTTGCTGTGTACAGGAAAGCACAAGTACAGTCTATATGTGAGTTTTGAGCAAAGATCCCATGTTCACTAGCACAAGAAAACATTGAAGTAAATGTTTAGGAAAGTGATGGGCTCTGGCCCGTGAGGATAAGGGACTGGATTTAGTGACCATGGAGGTATCTCCACTGTTATGTTTTCTGAGAATTTTTCCATGTGCATTTTTCACATGGAGCAAGCAGCTCAGAGCACAGAAGAAAGCTGGGAGTGGCACATCCCCAGCTACAGCTAAATCCTCTGAGGACACATTCTCATGCAGTTGAGGCTTGCTGACAATTACAGCACAGACTGTGGCAGCCAGGGGCCTCTTAGGCTCTCTTGGGTTTTTAACTCACCCCTTCATAAGGCGTGTGCAGCTTTGGTGAGCGGAGGTTTCTCACATCCCCAAGACAAGCGGTGCAGCCGTAACCTCTCTGAAAACACATTGCAGCTCAGCGGGCACTCAGGACCTTCCTTGAGGTCATGTAGGAAACCAGTGACCAACTGACCATTAGGCCATCAGCAGTTCCAGGTTCCAGATTCATTCCTTTTTGTAGGCCTGCGTGTCCTGGGGAGCCCATCACGTGCATGCCCGAGATCACCTTGTTCCAGGGTGCTGGTTGACCGTGGCCAGAGCAGCCGTTGCTGCTCCTGTGTGTGTCCCTGCTCATCGACTGCCGTCCTGAATCCAATTTGTCCATGCTGAGCACCCCTGATGAACAGGGCCCCAGCTCTCCGCTGCCGCGGGAGCGTGAGCCAAGGCAGGCCATGGGAAGTGTTGCACAACCGGTATAATTTCACCGCATGCTGAATAAATACAGTTTTGAGAACTCTTTTGAAGAGATGTTGCCTAATTAATCCTGCAGGGGGTATAATATGTATATTTTTGAAATCCAGTTTTAGCATCGTGCAATTAGCTTTTATGGCCTAGGGATTCTGATTTAAGACATTCTTTAGTTACTAATGGTAATCTGTTTTAATTAGAAATGCAAATGTATTTTAGATCCAAATGTGTCTGAGTGGTACAATGTAAAATGATGATTCACAGTGAATGCCATTGAAGTGCCTCAAGTCTGGTATTCTTTGTACCTTCTGCAGTTTGAACTCTGAGGATCAACACAGTGTTCAGACAGCACTCTCAGCTGAAGCATGTGGAGGCTGAATAGATTTCTTTAGGAAATGGAATAAGTATTAATCAACAGGGATTCTTTCTAGGACGGCAGAAGGAAAATCATAGCTTTAGGCAAGAAGGAGGCAAATGCTTTGACTGTTAGCGGTAACTTCTGCTCCACAGTAGCAGAGCACAGCTCCTGCTAGGGCACAGGTGCTGAGCAGAGAGCAGCATGTTACTTGACTTTGTCTTAGTATCAGAGAAGTTACCCAGGCTCGAACGTTCCAGGCTGCTCGTGGCAGGGCAGTAGCTGCTCAGAGTTGTGTTGCCGTAAGATTTGATCTGGCAGTGTGTCTAAGACAAGCCTACAGCAAGACAAGCTCCACACAAACGTCCAAAGGCTGATGCTTGCGGAATATTCACTGCAGTCACTTGTCCTGGAGATACTAAACTATCAGGCAGGTGATATCTCTGATCAGACATCTTAAAGTGCAGGAACAGGTCACCTGCATTCGACAAAGCCTTTCTAGAATCAAAGAGCCTCTGCTACTAGACTAGTCCTTGCTTCCTTGCTGTTGCGTTCAAATAAGTGTTTCTTTTTCCTGATTCCTTTGAAAGATGGGGCCAAAAGAAAGCAACCACTCGGCAATAGTGAAGATGGCTTTTGTAATGAAAGTTTATTAGACGTGTTGCTTGGTAGAGATTTTTACAGCTGTTTGCGATGGGACTCGGTGGTGCAGAAGGGAATGAAGCCATTTATGCAGGGCACCTCTCCACCTCTCTGCAAAGCTGGATGTAGATTTTTTTTTTCCATAAGGAGGCTGCTGGTAAGGAGCAATGATGTAGGCACCATAAAAGCCGTGGGTGGCTCTGTGTGGCCCTTCAGAAGTCACAAACAATCGGTTTCTTAGGACCAGCCTCGCTGGGAAGGCTGGTGTCTGGGTCAAGGCACCGGCACAGCTTCAGAGGGCTGAGACCTCGGCAGGGTGCTGCAGAGAGCTCTCCTGTTCCCATGCAGCAGATGCTCTCTGAGACTTCCAGTTCCTGTCCATCTTTCCTGCTGACGCAGATAGAGTGTAGTAGTGACTTTGTCACCTGAAATTTGATAAACTTGTTGACTGGCATCACGGGGAAGCTTCCTCACAGAGCTGCTCCCTGCCGAGCTGTCAAACGAGAACCGAGACGCAGATCGCGTGAGCCTGTTATATGGGACAGCAAGTGGTGTTCTGGTTTTGCTGCTTAAGCTGAACGAATTAAAGCTTCCCACAAGCCTAACCGATAGTCTTGAGTGTGCAGTTAAAAGTCTCCGAGCTGCTTAGCCATTTCCCTGTGCTGTGTTCAAAGAGCAAAGCGTCACAAGCACCAGCAGTTCCTATCTGTGTGTTTTATTTCCAAACCGCTGTTTGCATTGACTTCATTCATTACTTCTTTTAATTCATCCCAACCAGTACCTTTGCTGTGAGCTTGTATTTTCCGCTGGTATTTCTGGAGGACGAGGGCGTGGAGGAAGCTGCTTTGGGCACCGGCCCTGGAGGCTGCAGTGTGTCTGTCGTCAAACACCCCAACCTCGTTGTTCTTGGTGGTTACGTGGTGTCCGCCCCTGCCCTGCGCCACTTGCAACTTATCCTTATTCCGTTCTTTTCTTTTCAGGGGCTGTCAGAGCCTGAATAATTTAAGAGTGAACAAATGAGAGACGTTCATGGAGGACTCTGTTCTTACCTAGGCACAAATTGACAAGCATGTAGATTGCCTTGGGTTTCCACTGCACCTACCACAACTTTACTAAGAGAAAAGTCCCCTTTCCTAGACATCTGTGTCACTCTTGCTTAGTAAAGTTATTCAAGATCAGCGCCTTTGGAATTGGTTGGTAAATGGACAAAGACTTTCTCTTTGCCCGGAGCTCCTCACAGCCTCCAAGTACCAAAGAGAACTCCACAGCACTAGAAAGCAAGAGACAGCTGCTGAATGTTGGAAGCTACTGCATTTGGCAAAAGAAGCTGACGCTAAGATGCACACAGTTGTGTTTGTTTGTTCTGCTTGTTTTCTGTGCTTTCCGAGCCCTCTGTGTGCCTGGAAAGTTTAATGACCGATCCCTTCTTTCTCAACATGCAGTTTTTCTTCCTATCTCAAAAAGCTTTGGGTTCTGTTCTTGCTTTTTTTATTTTTCCAATTCCAAGTTTGTCACTGATACTCTTCTGTTGTTTCCGTGGAGAATCGTTTGGGTACATAGCCACAGTTTCCTTTGAGATAGGGAGACCTAAACATGATACTCAAATATCATTGTCTTCCTTCCTCTCCCCCCATTTAGCAGAGTGGTCCACCTTGTCATAGAGGTTGCTGACTTCAAGTATAAGGCAGAGTTGACCCTTAGCAATGATGTCATTTAACTGAGAATTACTTCAAAATTCTTACAGTAGCTCAATTTGGAAGCTGCTGAATGAAGCTGACCCTTGACACTTCACAAAAGAATAAGGCTTGTGTTTTACTAACAGCTGCTTGGAAACCATGTGTAATAAAGTTTGTTTTTGTGCCCAACATCCAGGATAAAAGATGGCATTTGCCGACTCTGGTACCCTTACGCTCCCAGAAGAGCAGAACTGCTTTGATCAAAGTTAAAAAGTCTGCTTCTATGTGGGTGTCTAAGCATTTCACAGTTCCTTATGCTAAAAGTAACAGTGTACTTGCAAAGGCCAGCAAATGCTGCTCTCGTTCAGCTTCAAACATGACATTTTCCTCCTCGTCATCCCATACAGCTTTTCGTAAAGGTTCAGGGTTAAAACTTTTTTTATGGAACACGCAAAAATCTCCTATCAAAATATATCAAGGGGGATTTTTGCTTTGTGTTTGGGGCTTTGTTATTTTTGCTGCTAGCGACACTTATTCTGGAAACTTCAGGGTCGGAGATTATTTTATTTTTGTCACAGAACGAGGACAGTGTAAATACAAAATGTAAAGTAGAACTGAGAGAAGTGCTTCAACGAGTTGTTTCACTACATTGAAATAAATGTTGATTTGTTCAAAAAAAAAAAAAAAAGCATGCCCTTTCTGGATCTTGTTAGTCTTGACTTTTTATTTCCTTTCTTTGCTAAAGAAATGTGTGCCTCTTGACTTCGGCAATCTGCTCACCCAGCTGTGAGGCATTACGGGAAGGCTGCTCCGAAGTGTGCTCCCAGCAGATGTGTTGGACTTGCTGTCGCTGTGCTCGGGGCTGGTCCGGGACATGTGCTGGGCACAAACTCGAGGCAAGAGAGTGGGTGAATGAAATCAAGCCTGCACAGATACTGCGTCTGGCCTCCAGCTCTGCCGTGTGGAGCAACTGCTTTATTTCTGAGCTTTTCCATTCCCTTTTATTCAGTAAAAGCCTATTCTAAAAAGCTGTTGCTTCAAGGTTCCCTTGAAGGTATGTTACTGCCCTGCCTTGACTCCTGTGTCACAGTATTTTAGGATAGGAGCTGGCTAAGAGTATCTCACCAACAGGTTGGTGGATTCCCTCTGAATATTTGTCCTCTTACTATTCTTGTTGTGAATTCACAGCGGCTCATGTGGGGGCTCTGAAGCAGGATGAATTAGGCTGGTGCGTAGAGACAAAAAGGCTCAAACCTCCAACCAGAGAAGTTTCCATTGCAAAAGTTTAATGTACTTCTAACGTGCCCATAACAGCTGTAACCCATTTCAGAGCAGGACACCCAGAGGGAGGGACCGCAGGTGTTTCAGCTGCTCTTCGAGTGCTTGGTGCCACGGGGCTGAGTTGAACACTTTCCTGAGGGTCTCTTTGGAGGCACAAAGAGATGTTCTGCCTTCCTGTGCAGCAGCAGCTCCTGAGTTAAATGCTCATCTGTAGGAAACGAGACCCTGCCCTATATTCACCTGAGGACTCATCTTGCTCTTTTCCCCTTGCCCTCCCTACGGTCAGCTCTGATAAAAGCTTAGATCCACATGAAGCAGCGGATACAATAGGGAGCTTCTGCATTTGTTCCTCTCACTGGGCACTCTTGGACAGTACTGAAGTCATGTTTTATTTCAGCAGGCTCTCTCTCTCTGTGCCTTCCCCTTGTGCTGTTTCTCTCCCTGGAGACCTAGCTCACTCATTCAGCACGCTCTCAGGATTTCAGTAACTTTTCTTGCAAGGTCTCTGGGGACCGTGCGCCTCTGTGCTGTTTCTCCAGGCTTTTGGTTTTATCTCACTCTTTGAAACTTTCCCAGAACTGCAGTGACTTTTCTCTGACCTCCAGGAACTGCAGCTCTTGAGCCCCTGACACTCCGACTGGCACAACGAAGACCTGGAGACTACTTTGGGATGTCAGCTTTCCCAGCACATGTTGGATGGAAGCTGCATCTGAGCAACACCAGCTAAAAATAAAAGCTATTCAACTGAAGCTAATGGCAGGTTGCCACGAGTTATTGCTCATTAAAGTGAATTGACAGATGCTTAACTTCAGCTAATCATTCCCTGCTGCGAGATCGGCCTGGTATGAAGCGTACTCAAATGTGGGAAGGGGATTCACAATAACTAAATTTAGCTGAGGGTATAATTTCCTCGGACTCCCTCTGTAGTTAATGGAAAGAGAGAGGCTCCTACGGGGTGTGTCCCACTCTGCATCGCCCTTGGGCAGAGCGTGCACAGCTCCTTGACTGCCGAGAGCAGGAGGTGAAGCTGCTGCCTGCCACAAAAGTGAGTGGCTCCAAGTGACAGTGTTTACTCACCCCAGCTGGGCGAGTGCTTGTTTTCCTCACATTAGGTTTCAACCTGGAAGTAATGATCAGAAAGCTGAATGTTGAAGGCAACAGACTGGTGACTGTTTCCCAAAGGCAAAACCCATATGCAAAATCCCTCTGGAGCATCCCTTGCTTTGCAGTGTGGTTAAAGGGAACTCTGCAGATCATTCTCCATCTCAAAGCAGCTCTTCTTTCATATTTCCGAGAAATGCCAGCTATTCAATAGCAAAACAGTGTGTTCTGAATGTTGTGTGATTAATTTAGATTCTAATCCTTTTTTTCCCTTGTTCTTTTTGGAAGTTGGTCATGTTTGCATGCTTGGCAGTGAAACAGAAAGTCAGATTTTGAGGTTTTACATTACAGTGATCAGAAAGTTTGTCCAATATGTCTGCTGCTTTCTCTATTGAACTAGAAACTTTTTTATAAAATATTTAACTCCATACCATTATTCTTGAGTTTGGACAGAAGTCATTTCATCCATGTAAATGGAGTTGTGAGAATCCTGCCAGATTGATTTGTACCTTTTGATGTTACTTCCAGCTTGAAGCTTCAAATGATACTCCCAAGGCACAAACAGAAAATTCAGTTGAACCTTTTCAATTTGCTCATTTCCAGGAGATTACGAAGTTCGGGAGAGCATTTGAATCTTTGAACAAAATTTGCATTTAGATTTCAATGGGATAGTTTGAACGTGTCTTTACCCTCTGGTGTGAAATTCTCTCCTGCACGGTCCCATCTCGTTTTCAGCTCAAGCTGGAGCACGGGGCAGGTCTGTGGTTGGCCACGTGTGGAGCGGCTGAGTGGAGCTGGGAGCAGATGGGGAGCCATGGAAGTCTCCAGGGCACGTTTTGCAATTCCATTGCGAAAGTTTAATGTACTTCTGATCTAAAGGGCTTTTAAAGCCAGTTGTCTTCTGTCTTTGTCTGACACGGGCACTGAAAATTTCCTTGTGTTCACTTACGTTCTTCACTGGAGCCTGTTTCAGAGGCAGCGTCTGAGGAGACAACTTATCTGTTGACATTAGAAGTTGTAAGATACACTATTTACATTGTTAAAACCTCGTGTTTTCACTAGGGTAGCTGTAAAGTGACTTTGTATTATCCAAATGCTGTTGTCTCCCAAACTTTTGCAAATCCATGCCAGGTTTTACAGGCAGAATGGGCTCTAACACTAAAACCAGGATCGGTACTGTCATCTGCCTAAGCCACAACGTTTTGTAACCCTGACTCGTGCCAATAAAAATGTTTCACTGAGCATGTTTTGGACATTGAATACAAAAGCACCGAAGAAACCAAAGGAGCAGTGTTCATACCTCATTCTGCCATCTTTGCATCCATCAGGTAGAGCTTTAGTCCCGAATCCCTTGAGCAGATCCAAGGGGGCTCTCAAAGCAGCATTTCCCAAGGGAGAGCATAAAGCTTCAAGAGGCTGAGAACTGTGAACTGGAACCTACAGCCTGGATGATCATGGAGGTGCTCTTGGAAAGGGCAGGAGAAAGGTGCATTTTGATGGTTTAGATGGTTCTTGTTTGTTTAGTGTGAACTACGAACACAGAGGCTTTGTTTGTGCACAGGATGAGTCTAGATGATTCCTGCTTTCCAAGATTTTTTTGGGACGGAGATTCCCGTTCTTTAGGAAATTTACTCAAGTAAAGACCGAGTTAGTCTTTTACCCGCATCTGATTAAATTCTGTCTTTGTCACAAGTGTTATTTTGCAGGAACCACCAAATGTGGAAAATGGGCTCTGTTGAGCACAGCAGAGCTAATTTATGTGCTCATCAGTCAGATTGTCATTATTGGCTTTCATTCACAAGTGGAATTATCTCTGTAAAAAAAAACCTGTTGATTTAAATGCACGTGCTAGTAGGACTTCAGAGTTCCCATTCTGGCTCATTTTCTTTGACTTCTGTAGAAAAATCCTTTTCTCTCAGGCTGTTTTTCTGGGATGCAAATGGAGCCATAGATAAATCAGAAGAGGCTTCACCTCACTTAAAGCGAGACTGTGCCCTGCTCTAGTCTCCTGTTTTTATAGCTGTATTCTGTATTATCTCCTGGTTATGGACACATATTTCTTTCCTACCCTCTATGATCTGTTATTACTATGTATCAAATAGAGAAGCCTGATGTTTTCTTCAGAGTTGCTCTGAGAAGCCTTTCCCTTTCCCTGTTAGAGATCTGAGGTCCTGCAGAGGAGTCTGGTGCTGCCTGAGCCTGATCAGACAAACCTCCCCTCCCATGTGTGCTCTGGGGAACAGGGAGGTAAAAATAAAATGCCTTGCATTTATGTTCCAACAGTAATTCCTACTGACTCACATGAGAATATTACTGTGCCTCTAAAACCAGGTCTAAGAGATTTTCCTTTTTCTTTTCACCCAAGGTTGCACAGAACTGGAACCTTCTATTTTTCAAGTACAAGAGCTGTGCTTTTACAGATGTCTGTTCATTTGACCAACAACAACAAACATTTCATGGCTGCAGCGGTGCAAAAACTCTGAATGTTAAAGCCCTTTGGTCTGGCTGAGTATCTCTCACAGTCCTCGTGCCAGAAGTTTCTTGGAGGTTTGCTTAGGAGTGTTTTGGAAACCATCATTTCTTCTGTCTGAATGAATGGTTTGGCCAGGAAACCGATCTAGCCACACGAGTCTGCTGACCTCCCTACACCCATTTTGCTTCACCAAATACCTTTTTTTAGACGTGTGTCCTGGGACGTTGGTGGGAGGACAGCTCCTCAGGGCAGACCCGAGGCAGTGTGGGGACAGCCGCGGCTCTGCTGGTCCTTGCGGGCGGCAGCAGCTGCCTCAGTTGTCACGCAATGAGCTGCTGCATCTTTCCCAAAAGCTCTCTGGCTTTTCTTAAGCAAACTGTGTTTCCAAAGAGCTCTACTAATGCAGTTTGCAAAGCATATATGTGCTAGTGCTTTGCAAGAAAAGCACGGTAACGTGTCCTCCTCTTCCACTCGATCCACCTGGTGTCTGGGTCTCGGGCCAGTATCAAGTGTCATGATTAATGTGTTTGTAGCCGTATGTGCCGCAGAAGCGGAGCTCACGTGGCTGAGGAGGTTGTCTGCAAGGTCTTTCCTGGCAGATTTTTTTGCGTTTCACGTTTCTTTCTCTTATTTTGTGAGCTCTGCTCTTCCTTGAGCTCCAGTCCTGCCTCTGCAACCACGTCGATGTGACCTGCTTTATGTGCAAAGGAAATCATTCTCAGCAGGGCTGGCAAACGGCAAATGTGACTTGCTCGCAAATGTATCCAAATTTGCAGTTCCTTTGAAAAAGAAGAAAAGGTTATGAATATTGTGTGTGGACTCTCAGTGTGGCTTTTGGATAATGCATGTTCGGTAGCGGTGGGAGTTGGGATGATGAGATGGGAGTGCTTTGTACCAGTGTAGGGTGTGGGCTAAGGGATAAGTCACCCAACGTCGAAGGGCTCTCATGGTGGCTGTGGAGCAGGGAGATTCATGCCAGCCTTTCTCTCCCACCTCCCTGCCTATTCCCCAGCCAGCAGAGACTGCCTTACCAGGCAAGATAAGGCCGTGTTTCCAGTCTTGGTCTGCATGGGCCAGGCAAAGCATGGGCTCTGTCCCAGATGCCTTACCGTGCTGAGCCAGGGCAGTTCAGCAAACAAGGAGAAAGAAGGGGACTTCATATCTGATAGGGTGGCATGGCATGACCAGCATTTAGTAACCCTTTGGTAAACAGCCTTTTTCATCACCAAAGGCATGACCTTGAGCAGGAAAATCCAGAGCCTTTTTCAGGTGGGATCATTGGACAGTGTAACAGCCTTCCTCTGGAAACCTGTGGGTTGGCTTTTGTCATGTCTGGTGGCTCTGAAACCCTGACGTTCAGTCTGCTGAGGGTTCCTGGCTCTGGGTGTCAAAATTATTGCAAGCAGGCAGGGTGGGCTGTGGGCCATTTTGGGACTGGGGCTGTTTTTGTCCACATGCTGTCTTCCTGGGAATGATGGGATTACTGACCGTTGCTTCCCCAGGACAGCTGAGCAAAGAGTGCCATGGCAGGAGAGGTGCTGTGTGTCTGTCCATGCCCCGGCTGTGGCTGTGCTGCTGGGGAAAGGAGAGGGGAGCAGCAAGGCAGGGGCCTGGCCCTGCTGGTAAAACCGGGGGTGTTTCCTGCTGTGTTTCCTTCACAGGCATCAGGGTTCCTGGATTGGGCCCTGCCTCGAGCTTGCCGGGCTGAGATAGGATTGCCATCTCAGTAACAAACCCTTGGGGTTGTCTCAGGCTTCATTAGCCTCCTATCAGCTCCCTTCCCTTATCAAAATTAAATTGGCAAGGTGCTGTTGACTGGAGGTGGGGGGTTGGACGCGTTACTTACAAGCTGTAGTAAAAACCTCTCTGTACATCAGCTGAGACGCGGTGAGATCAACTCATCCTTGGTTCTCCTCAACCTCCCACTGAGCCCAGTCCCCAGCAAAGGCAGCGAGTCCATGATATGGCTGCTTCCCCAAGTCATCCCTGGGAGTGGCAGCTCCACAGAGCAATCACTTCCAGCGTTTCTCCTTCTGACTGCAGCCCAGCTCCCTTTGCTGCAGTGATTCCCAAAGTTTATCCTCCCGCAGCAGCAGCAGCGGTAGGAGCTCGGGCACCTGCGGGCACTCGGCAAAGCCCTTTGGCCAAGAACCCTCGAGCTTCCCCCACCACCTGTGGGGCTTTCGGTGCTGCCAGGGGCGCGAGGGCACTTGGAAAATCAAACCTACCACCGTGAAACCCTGAATTTTGCTGACGCAAGGCGCGCTGATAAACTCGCAGAGCATCACGTGGAGCCTGCGAGGGAGGACTATCCAAAGCCTATTGAGTGGAAGATAAGCTGGCCCCTGACAAACATTATCTTGCACTCGTTGATTTAGCGCTACTTTGTGTACATGAAATAACATCAGCAGGAGCTGGCTAAACCCAGGCCTTTGGAGATAAGGCTGCTACTTTGCCCTTACAGAGGAATGCCAGAAAATCCCCGGCAGCTCCACCTGGGATCAGCTCCACCTGGAATCCATCCTCTTCCCGGTTCCTCTTGCACTCACTCCTGTTGTCAAAAAACAGATGATTGAGATTTTCTTCTTGTCTGGGAAATGAACTTTGACTTTCTCTAGCTTATTAAAATTATTCCTGTATGTTGTAAAATTTAACTTTTGACCTCAGGTATGTAATAATTTATTGGTTCAACTTGTGACTGATGCTGTGTATGGCTATAAAACATTCTGACTCTCACAGTCTGCGTTGTGCAAGCTGGCAGACAAGGCAAGATGCAATCTCTGCTCCGTGCACAGAGAGCTGCAAGCAGCAGCTCTGCCCCGAGGGGATATGATCTCTTCATGCAGGTAGCAGGAACTGGCTTCTAAAACAATACAGGTAATGATTCTCTATGAGAGTAGCTCTCCCTCAGCACGTGTACAACCCAGCATCTCTAATGGTATTTATGGCTGAACTGAGAATACCTGGATGCACCAGTCTATTTTCATGTGTTGTAACTTAGGTTTTTGGTTTCTGCAGGGACAGGTAAAAGATTCAGTGATAACAGTGTAAAAATGTTTAATAACATCAGTTGGCTCCTTTCTGATGTACAGCCTGAGAGGTTTCTTATAGGAGTGTGACAGTGTTTGAATTTTGTAAAAAAAATCTTCATCCTAAACTGTGTGGGATTAAACATCTCAGTCCCTGATGGAGAGGGGAGGGAGTTGCCTTGCCATGGTTTCAGAAAGTTGAAAGCAGGGCACTTGTTCCCGAAGGGCAACTGGGAAATCTTTGAGCAACTTGTTTGTTTTGGTTTTAAAGCCTTACTGACATTGGCACATCTTTGGTCTGTTGCATTTGGGGGCAGTAAGGAAGGTTGCAGCCCTTTCTAAGGTGCCAGTCTGAACATGTGTATCGGTAACTGAGGGTGGATGCCGTTCAGCAGAACCTCCTGCTTCCATACAATGAAACTATTTTTTTAGTTTTAAGCCTGTCTCGTATCTCCTTATTGAGAGTTTCCTTTGGTTTGAACAGTTTGTCATCTTTTGTAATTGTTCATTCCAGTTTCTTAGTTCTAGGGAATGTGTGAACTCTTCTGACAGATTGCTTTCAGAGGCAAAGGAGATAATTTTAAGGTGCTTCAAAAGTTAATAAGTAGTCTAACTAAATCATGTCATTGGGGTCTGGAAACAGCTGAGAAACAATTATGGAATTGGAACCTGACAATGTGTTGGTGGCTGTCAGGTCTCCTGTAGTAATCTACTTTTTGTGCTTATTTTCTCCCTGGCAATTCACAATGAAATTGTGGGAAGAAGCTGAGAAATTCAGCACTTAGCGTGAAAATCAGGCTTTCATAAAAAAAACCTGCATAAAAACCTGCATAAAAAAAGCTTCGCTGTCTGTGGTCTTTCATAAGGACAGATAGCGTGGTAGGAAATGAGAGAGGTGTGTGAGATTGTGGGAAATGCCCGTTGCAGGGCATATTCCTCTCTCTGGTGTGCAATAAAGTTTGCATAAAGTCCAGAGGTCACAAACCCTTTCCCCAAGGCAGGCTGTATTCTCGTGCTCGGTGCTGCGAGCGCCTGACGCGCCCCGGGGAGCAGAGGGGGTGCTGGAATGAGCTCTCACCTGCGCCGTTTTCTTGCAGACGCGTATTCGGTCTCTTCCAATGACAACGGGGGCAAGTCTGACTCAGTGGCCAACTTACAACCCCAACCATCCCTCAACTCCATCCAGAGCTCTCCAGGCCCCAAGCGCTCGACCAACACCCTGAAGAAATGGTTGACCAGTCCCGTGCGCCGCCTGAACAGCGGGAAGACCGAGAGCCACATCAAGAAACAGAAGAAGGTGCGAGATGGCAGGAAGAGCTTTGACCTGGGCTCACCAAAGACTGGAGATGAAACCACTCCTCAAGGAGACAGCGCAGATGAGGTGTGTGTTGGTGTTTGTTGGTGTGTGTTGCGGGAAAGACCGTGTGTCTTGGGTATTCTCCTCCGTGGGGTGTGAGTCATGCTTGAGTAAATGCAGTTCCCTCAGGGTCTGCAGGGAACAGCGAATCATGCATAAAACTGCATTGTTTAAAACTGTGTTGCAAACAGCCTTGTCATCCAAAGAGCAATGGAATATGTGGGGAACAGCATTTCACGGTTTGCATATATTACTAGGTTTTTTTAATAGCCTATTAGAAAGCTGCCGGGGACAGAAATTCTTGAGCAGCTGTTATCACTTTTTGCTGAGCTTCATATCACCTTTATGCTACCATGGCAGTGTAATTCCTTAATGAAAGAAAATACTCAGAGAAATAGCCATGTTTCTGTTAAATCTGCTAGGTAGTTGTAGCTGCAGTTTTTCTGCAGGCATGTTCTCCACCAGAATGGCGCTTTCCTGATAAAGGGAATGAGGAATTAAAAGCCAAAAATGCAGAAGACGCTAACTGAACATAAATAGAGGAACACATTTAAAAAACAGTTCTTATTTAAATAAACTGCTGTTCTGTCAGCACACAGATGTAGCTGCCTTAGCTGCACGAATGACCTATAAACTGTATTTCTGTAAGCCTTAAGATGCACCAGGATTAACCAGCAAAACCTTATGTCTTTACTGCTTCTCTTCCGTTACCTGCAATTCCCTCCATCCACCAGAATATTGAGCTGCAAAGACAAAAAACATGTCCCTGTTTCTAATTATATTTAACTTTTCTTCAGAAGAGCAAGAAGGGTTGGGGAGAAGATGAACCAGATGAAGAGTCTCACACACCTCTTCCTCCTCCTATGAAGATTTTTGACAATGATCCAACCCAAGATGAGATGGTAAGGCCTCCCCTACTATGTAGTTTTTCTGTTTAAGTGCATTTCTCACATAGCTATATCACAGTGGTTTCATAGTGGTCTTCTAGTATCAAGGGCCTAAACTTGTGATGATGAGAGTCTCCTGTGTGCAAATCATAATCTAATACCTTTCTCCAAGTGGATTTACAGACAGTGCTGGATAAGCAATTTAGCCCTGGCATCCCACTTCATGACAGGTCGATGGTGTGCCTGTGTTGTGTGTGATGAGAAAGTCCCTGCAGATCGATAATGCGTGTTTCCTACGTCTGTTTGAAAAGTGCTGTTGGTGTCTGGCTGTAGCAGTAGAAATGGTGTTTGGTGGCACCATGCTGGTGGTGGTGGTTCTCTGACAAGAAGTCAGAATTTGCTGTGGTAGTTGGCCCTGTGGCTTGCAGGGTCCTTTGTTGGACTCGGGGTGAGAACCTGTGAATATGGCTGTGACAGTGGTTTGCATTCACAGCCAGTCCTGTCTGCATGTGTCCCCCCACCCTTTCCTGGTGCTGTCATCTCCCTTGTAGAAAACCATCCTCCTGTTTTGCAGTTTCCTGCTTTCCTGCTGGCATCCGTTTTTAGCGCTGCCACTTCTGTATGGCTGTCCTCTGATTGTAATTGCTGCAGGCAAAGAGGCAGGGATAGGGGAGATTAATAAATTGTCAGGAAAGAAAAACCAAAACAACCCAGAATGTTCTTGGGGAAGGTTCAGGCAGAAGTTTGGAAATACAGAGAGAGGAGGATGTAAATATTTCTGAGACTCAAGGAGCAGAGTGATGGAGTAAAGGATTCAGGGGCTTGCTGCTAATCTGTCAGGAAATGTTATGACATTGTGGTGGCAGCAGGAGCAGAAGGAAGCAGCTGGAGCCATGGACTCCTGCCCTCGGAGCGCTCTGTGTGCTGCTGGCTGTCTGGCAAGGGGCAGAGGCGAAAGGTCGGCGGAGCAGAGCCCTGGTGGACCCATGCCCAGCACAACAGCAATTGCTCCTGGCTTGTTCCCCATGGCGTTTAGCTGAACGTTTGGGGCTTAGTTTGCTTTTTGGTTTTTGGGGAGATGGTTTTATTTTGGGGTTTTTTTTAAAAGAAAAACAAAGCTGCTGCAGCTCAGGTCACTATTTTTGGTGTCCAACATGCCATGTGATTTCAGTATTTCTTAAATACATTTCTGACAGCATAAATGTTGTGGAACTAAGCTGTTTTCTGCTTCAGATGTCTGAGCTTTACGGAGTGTTTTGGCATTCTGTTTCTTTACCCACTCCTAAAACAGAAGATTAAATAGAGCAAGATGCATCTGAAGCCCTTTTTTTCCTCTGTTTTTCTTGCCCTACTCCTCCTTTTGTCATGGGGGTAAAAAGCTAAAGCCCGTAGGGTCCTGAATTTCCTGGCACAGGAGCACCGTATTAGCAACGTCTGAGCCATGCTGGAGCTGAAAGCTCCTTAATGGTGTCAATTTGGGCACAGTGGCCTGCTCATGTCCTCCCTCTGTGCTTACAGGCACGGGCTTAGGCTGCACCAGCAACAACAGTGTGGGGCAGTAGCTGTGGTTGGTAGGAGATGTCTGGATGTATGGGAGGTGACACTTTTCCCTGAGCCCATCTGCCAGGCAGCAGCAATCGTGCCTCACTGCTCCTGGAGGCTCTCATAAAGACAAATGGCAAGATCTCTTCATATTAGAAATTCATCATTTGCTTCCTGAGAAATAGAAATACCATATTTCAATTTGCTCCACTCAAACCAGACTCCTGTTGATCACAGAAGTTTTATTTAACCCGGGAATTCTTGTAGGCAGCAAATGTTTTCATGCTTCCTTCAAAATCCTGCAGTTATTTACTTTTCAGAGACATTGAGCAATTTCAGTTAAAATAAGTGAGAGCAACAGCTGTTTGGTGCCTCCAAAAATGGGACTCCTCCTGCTAGAATGGTTATGTTTGGCAGTTATCATCGATGTATTTGTCCAGTGTCTCTTCAAAGTCCTTATTTTCAGTCTTTTTTTTTTCCCCTTAAACACGTTTGTCTGCATTGCAGGTGAAACAGGCAGGCTGAGCTTTTACATTAGTATGAGATTCCTGCATTACCAGCCTAATTCTTCAATTATCAGCCTGATTACCTGTAGTTTTTGTTGTTGTTGTAATTAGAACTGTTGATTAGATGTATTATTTGTGAAAGACAAGTTGATGAGTAGCAGCGTGTTCATGTTTCTGTTCTGTCACAAGGCTTCTGGTTAGGATTAATCTCCTTTGCCTTTTTTTTCTTCTCCTGGGGATGTGTCACTCAACAGGAGCAACCTTCCCAAAGGGCTGCTGAAAGAGGTGGCCAGCTGCCCAATTCCTGCCATCACATTTCCACATCTCCCTCCCCAGCACTGTTTAATCTCAGATGCGTGCTCGTTGGCACCTGCGCGGTGACTTCACTGAAATAGCTGCCCTCCACAAGACTTTCGTTAAACAGCTGAGAGATGAATAAACTTTTTCATAATTTATAAAAATTTAGCCATGCTTTAGTCTGTGTCGGCCTGACAACAAAAGGGGGCTGTCCAAGAGCTTGTAGTTTTAGCCAGTGCTTGTATTGCTTTCAGAAGAAATGTATATACAGGTGAGCTAATAAATCCCAATTCCCGTAGCTGTCAAGTGGGTTTGGGTGTTCAGACTGAGGTTAGGACAACAATCAAGGGGTGATATGCCCTTGCAGAGCAAAAATCTTAAATTAAAACAGAGTTTTTCTGCCCTCCTGTGCCAGGTACCTAGGAGAGATGAGACGCGTAGGGGTATTTTGTCTCCAGTGGTTGCAGAGAGGGGACAGAAGAGCTACAAATTTTAGATGACTGAAGTTGCATGAGTGGGAGGTGTCATCTAAGTTCTTTTGGAGTTGCAATTGATCTGTGGGGAAAGGATGGGGATTTGTTCCCCCCTGCCTCCCTCCCCTATGGCCTGTAACAACTCCACGTGTACCTTGTGCTGAACTGCATTTATTAAATATGCATGTATGGGGGAGGGGGTAATTTCTTACATCTGCAGTAAGAAAATCAATTTTCTGGAGCCTGTAAGACCATAGCCAGCTTTAGAAGGAGGAACCAACTTTAAGAGTACTGTAACCTGTTTGTAAATGAACTTCAGTTCTTTGACGCTGTTCCCTGGTTCCAGTCTTGGAAGTGCTGCAGGGAGATGTGCAGCCAGAAGTGGATGGCAATTCCATGCTTGTCTGACACGGCAACACTCGCTCCCCTGACCTGCATGTGTCCCTCTAACCCTCCCGCCCCTCCTTCCGCGTCCCTTCTCCTGTCTCAGAAGCTTCTTCGCTGACCGCTTGGTTTCCTACTCCCTTCTCATCCTGCTAACTTGCTTTTCCTTTGCCACCTGGTGTCTTGCAGTCCTCTTCTTTGCTAGCTGCTCGACAGAGCTCCTCCGATGTCCCAACTGCTGCGGATCTTGTCAGTGCAATAGAAAAGTTGGTCAAAACTAAGCTGGTAAGTTTAGTGTTGTGGAAACTGTGTACACAGCAGGCCCATGTGACCCTAAGGAAGGGCTTTAAAGGCTACCTCTTGTTCTGGTTTCCTTGCTTTCTACCTTCATCTGCTCTGCTTTTATTAACCCTGTGTGCTCTGCTTCTCAGTAGTGCCCAACATTTTGCTCCCCTGTGAGATGAAGCCTACATCTCACGTAGGCTCTGCGCTGCACAGTCAAAAGTCACTTCTGGAGTGGGCTTTGCAGAGCACGAGCTACTGTACTGGACACTTTCTGGGGTCCTGTTGGTATTCAAATGTTTTACGCAGTGGGATGTTTTGTTTGTTTTGTTTCAAAGCTTGCTCTGAGGGTCAGGAGTTTTACTGCCCAACGTGAATTTGTTTGGTGTTCCGGGTTCGATGAAAAGACTCTCTAAAGAGTAGAACTGCTTGAAGTGCCACAGCCGTGCTTTAGTTTTACAAAGATTCGTGTGTCACTTTTAATCTGCCTCGTCAACTCTTTCTTGCAGGGAGCGGAATGAGCAATAAAAATGCTCTGGGATTAATTTGTTCAAAAATTTCAGTATCGTGCACTCTCCCTGTCTGATCCCATGTCTGCTGGACAAGGAGTAAATCCTGTTTCATATCTTGGCTTCTTTTAAGTTTTCCCTGAGCAGTTCAAAAATGTTAATATCAAAGCTAAACCTTTTCCTACATGTCCCAGGACCTCTAAAATTAGCTAAATGCTTTCTCTGAACAAATTTAACATAATTAACAAGCAGGCATATGATGAGCCTACAAAGATTAATTTCCTTGCATCTACTGGAACGATGAAGAGAGTAAAAAAAAAAAAAAATCCCCACAGTGATCATTAAATTACTGCAACTCTGAGCAAGCATCTTTATCTAGTGAATCCTTTCAGAAGGTTTTGGTATTTTCTCAGTTTGAGATGTTGGTACATGAAGAGAGTCAGCATTCATAGGGTGCTTGATAAGGCGTGAGTGGTAAAGGGGCTTTGTGGCATGGGAAACCAAGAAGGCTATTCCCAGAAAATTCACTTAGAATAGTTTTATTCCATCAAGGGACTAACAAACTGAAAAGTATTTCATTAATCCAGTTAGACATATTTTTTCGATGATATTTTCTCTCCCTCACATGGAGTCTATTAGACTATTACAACTACTTTCAAGGGATTTGGGGCAAACTGTAATTATTGTGGAATGTTACTATGTGTCCATCTATTTCTTTTTGTGTTTTATTTTACTACAAGAATCCCCCATTCAGCTTTTGGCAGGGGAACTTGAACCACGTGTAGCCTGACAATGGTCCTGATTGAGACATCAGGATATTTCCAGGTCGATTTGAAATAATTTGGAAGAGTTTTCTTTTCTCAGATCTACTGGAACATCTTTTTCCACCTTCTAACAAGAGGATGACAACTCTGCTCTAAGGCTTTTTTTGTGGGGTCCTAAATCAACCTAAAACTAGTTTGGTTGTGTTTCACGAAGTCCTGCGGGAGAGTATTTCTGAATGCTCTGTAGTGGTGGTTGCAGAACTGACTTGAACACTGATGCTGGAGTTCAAGGAAAATGTTTATTCTATTGTTCTCTGGGGCTTTTTTAGACCCTTGAAGGAGGATCTTACCGAGGAGGCTTAAAAGATGCCACTGGCTGCTTAAACGAAGGAATGACACCTTCAACCCCCCCACGAAACCTTGAAGAGGAACAAAAAGCCAAAGCAATGAGAGGCAGGATGTAAGTTGTGTTACTGGTTCTTTCTAAAATATGTACCCAAGGAGGACGCACAGCAGCACTCCAGGAATAAGTCAGTGAGTGAGTGTGGAACTGAGAGCAAAAACTGTGTTCTGCTTGCTTCTGGTTTTTCTTAACATGTAAAAACACTTCATAAAAGCACTTCCACACACAGGAAGTTCATCATCACTCTAAACTGTACAGCTTTTACACCAGATGGCAAAAATCTATCACTGTAAAAGCCTCTGAAGACCTCAACAGGTATTACTGAGATGTTTGCATTGGTAATTACTGCATTGCCAGAGGTGAAATCAGCTCTCAGAGGGAGGATATGTGGTTGACCTTATTAGCTACCTTTGAGAAAAAGAACAGAGAATCCCTCTAGGATTTTTTGAAAGAGATATTTTTTGCCCTCGTTATTAGCAAAGGAAGGGACGGCATTCAGATGCGTCTGTGGTGGAAACATGCCACTGAAGAGAAAGTTCCATTTGGGAAACCCTCATGTCCATGGTAATGGGAGAAAAAAGAAGTGGTGACAGCTCATGAAAGTTGTTTTTTAAAATTAGCTGTACGGTCCCTTAAATTTAAAAATAATGCTTATTCCTTCAAAGCCTGTAATGATTAAAGCATTTCTTAAATGCCTGTTCAGCTGAACAACAGAGAGAATTGGAGCAACAGAGTCAAGAATTATATGAAAGAAAGCTGAGGTAGCTGTTTTCTTTGTATCACCTCTTACAGTAACTGCAACAATCTAATCAAATGGTAGATTGAGGGGAAAAATAACATTCCATACAGCTCTCATGGGAGCGTGGTAAGGTGAGAGGTGGAAGAAGAGCACCCCGATTGGGAAAGATGCCAGCTCGAGGGAGAACAAGGAGGTGGTTAAGAGTAGAAGAGGAAGTAGGAGCAGTGCCACAGGTCAGTGAAAGCCATCATTTGCTCCTGCAGTTTGTTGTAGGAAGCCAGAGGAGGGATACAGTGAGGAACTGGAGCGACTCCCAGCAGCAGACAAGGACACTCCTGGACGTGTTTCGGAATGGGAGAAGCTTTCTTCAAGGCAGCTGTCAGCCTTCCCTCAGGGAACATCTCTGCCCAGGACTGTCTCTTAAAAGCTGCTCAATATTGCAGGATCTGGAGTTCCTCTGGTAGCAATTCATTAATTAGGTGACTGGCAGCTAACTGCAGGTTGCAGGTTTAGTGCAGAGACCTCTGCCACTGTAAGCACAGCTACAGGAACGCTTCTGGCAGGGGACTGGCAGCCTATTACGTGCAATTAGTGGCTGCCAGAATTCCTAAACACCAGGATGTTTAGGAGCACCTGCTAGTGGCTTTCAGCACTAGGCATCTGTCTCCCCTCCAGCTCCTTTGTGTCTGTGTTCTGTGTCTCTGCAGCTTGCTGGATTTAATTCCATAGTCATGTGAGGCAGCTGATCTCCCAGCTCGAGCTGTGACCCTCCAATCCCCACAACACAGCAGCTGAACCCTTGCACAGGCATGGGCAGCAATGCCCTGTGTTCCTGGCAGCACATGCATGCCAGCAGTTAGCCCTGGTGTTAGGAAACTCTTTATTCCATCAGGCTTGATTGGCTGCATTTCTGTGAGCAGTAAGCCTTATTGAGTGCCATTGTTCAGTATAGGTCTAATACAGAGTTTCCAAAATATCCAGATATTCAGACTCAGTAAGAAGTGAGGAGGCTCTAACCTTGCTCCTGTTCATGCCAGTTTAAATACAGCTGTGTAGTCAATACCTGCTGGTGACCAGGGCACTTTGCAAGCAACTCCCTGCCCTTGCTCCCTGTTATCAGAGCAGGAGATGAGTGAACTTGAATTTTTGCCCACATGCATCTTAGGAACCTTAAAATTGGGAGTACCTCTAAGGTGCTGTGTCAGGTAGGCTTCAGAGAGTGAGTAGAGATGGTCAAGGTGGATTTTCCTGCTTGGTAGGAAGAGGGGAGCTGAGTATTTGCTGGTGCTGAGTTTAAGGTAAGCAGTGGAGGTGCAGATCCTGGATCTAGTAGAGGTGTAAATTGGCAGGTTTTGTCTGTTCACCAGAAACCTGGTTGCTGCACTGATTTTTAATGAACACGCACCTGCCTGCATGTCCTGCAGCTTTATGTACTACAAGTACCTGCTGCTTCATTTTTAGAGCAGAACTTGGCCAGGTGGAGCCTTGCAGTAACCTCGTAGGTGGGAGAGGTTCTCCCATTCCCTCTGCAGCTCTCTGTGCTTGTGGGGAGCAATGCAAACAGAGGTGGTGCCAGCTGGAAGGTCCCCTCCCAGCCTTCCTCTCTGGGCAGAGGGGACTGTGGAGCCTGTCCCAAGGGCACGGGGGTCAGGCAGCCCGAGGGGCTGTGCAGCACACGCCTGCTCAGGCCACACGCTGCTGGGAAAGAGCAGCCTCCTGCCTTTTGCCCCACACGTGTTTGCTGCCCGGGCACAACTTGGCAGAGCGCTCCGGAGAGCACAGGCATCTGGTGTGGCTGCTGCCAGCCCTGCCTGCTGCCAAGGGGGCTGGATTTCGCTCTCAAACCAACAAGAAGCTGTTTGACTTTTTTCTGCCACGTGGCCAAAGTATCGCCTCTGCTTTGTCTGAGCAAGGGGCGCGTTGCGAGCGCAGCAGGAGCGGGATTTATTTTCTCAGTAGCCTCTCTCCTTGCAATGCCAGTCTGGTTGGTTTTTCCCCCTCCAGGTATTTTAAACCAGGCTTTATCTTAGCACTGTTTGCCCCCAGCCCTATCACTTCAAGTGGGTCAGTTTGGTGATTGACGTGGACAGAGCAATATCAGACATGAAAGCACTCCTCTGTCTTGTTAGCCTTGTTACTGCTGTAGCAAACTTGAGGACAGATGGAGTTTTATTTGTCCTGTGCCAAATCTATGTATTGGTGTAATCGAGAGACGATCTGTCTGCAGCAAGCCATAACTTTTTGAAATTGTCCTCAAAAGAACATTTTGTGATTAGTCAGTTTGACTTGCAAAGGAGGGGCTTTTTTTAGCTGGCTGTTGTTTGCATGCATCAGGCCTTCATTGGATGACTCCCCTACTCGGGATTATTAGCTCTGAAATCAGAGTTGAAACATTCGACACCCACACACAGATTACCTACTCCAAAAGATTTAAGCTCTTAGTTATGACGGGAGAGGGGTTTTGTTTTCCAAGTGTTTGAAACTTCCAAATTGAAACTTAATTGATGAATCTTGGGCAAAGCCAGATGGACTGGGGCAAGAAATCTTCTCCTGCTTGCTGCAAAATGGGTCGGGACATGTCTCCATCATTCTCAGGGGGGCTGCATAGGGGATGGGGAGAGGAGATCAGGGAGGGGTAGTTCAAGGTACAGGCAGCTGTTTGTGCTGCTGCTCTTGCACCATCCTGGGATGTGGGGGGGGAAGAGGGATAGCAGGAAAGAGTGGTTAAGAGATTTGAAATTACTCTGACCTGAAATGTGACATTCTTGTCTTTTACATTCCACTGAGCTCTGAATGAAGGGTGAATGGTGTTATGTGATCTGGATGATGATGGGGTTTTATGGTGAGGTCATATGTGGTAAAGGAGCAAATGGTAACATCAAGGAATATGGTCAAATACTTGTGTGTTCTGTTTTAATTTAGGTTTGTCTTAAATGAGCTGGTGCAGACTGAAAAAGACTACGTCAAAGACCTGGGAACTGTTGTGGAGGTGAGCTGAAGCAAACCCTGCTATGCAAAATGTTTTCCCACTGAAAAGCACCATGCTGACAAGTGACAACAACAAAAAATACAGCATGAGAAACAAACTGCTTTATTTTGCAGTCTGCTTCCATGGTCCCCTTCTCATGTTGACAGAAACAAGAAGAAATGCCTTTGGAAACTATTTTTGTTTCCATCTAGCAAATGTTGTATTTTAGGTTCAACTCCAGTGTGCAAAGGTTTTTCTTGGCTCTCCTACTTGTGACAAACTCTTTTTGCTGTAATGCAGCCTTGGAGGCATTGGTGGAGAATAACTTATGATCCTACCCCGTATTTCATGCTCTTCCTCCCATCATATTGGGTGATGGTAACATAGACTTTACTTGAGTTTGCACCTGGACTGATGTCCTGTGTCTGAGTACCCTTCCAGAAGCTGGGCCTGGAACTGTGTTGAGGTGCATGTGTGGCCCGTGGATTATTGTTTTGCAAAAAAGCCTGAGATAAAAGAGAGTTTGGGGTTTTTTTTACATTAAAAACCAGTCCTTTTTTTGCATTAAAAAACAGTCTTTTTTTTTTGTAAGCTTCAACTTGTAAAGGTCTGACTGATCCCTAGGGATCACCTGTCAGATCCAACTCAGTGCAGGGTTCAGTTTTTTCCCCAGCAAGGACTCAGAGCTGGAGGCATGTGATTCACTAGTGGCATTCGCTAGTCCAGGGAGAATTACCAGCCTATCTAACAGCGATTTTCAGCAGCTTCCAAACTTGAAAACCTTTGTGTTATGTTCTGTTTACATCATGCACCGCTGGCAAACCTGACAGGGCTGTCGTGCTCCAAAGGCTTACAAAGAAACTCTCAGGAGGTGTGAGAAATCCTGTTCTTGTGACTCTAAACTTACTGCTTGGCTTTGTGCTCCCATGAGATACTCATGGTGATGAGTGGAAGAACTCTGTACAGAGTCTGATTTCTTCCTCTTACCAGAGAAGCCAGGAGCTTGACAAACTACTTGGTTTAACTTTTACCTTACAATTGCACTTGTCACTTCAATTACATCTAATAATGGTTTGTGCAAGTATTGCAGATATTCTAAACAAATCCTTTAAAGTTTTCTTTTAAGCAAACTGTGTAATTTAAAGTATCTACTTGCATTTCTGGTTTTAAATTGTTCAAATATATTTTAAGCATTTTCAGTGTAAGATATCTTGGCATTAAACTTTTGCTTCTTTAAAAAAAAAAAAGAAGTATTTGTGCTTCTCCTTTAAATGAACCCTTTGCTGACCACTGATCCTTAATCCTAAAGGGCTTCATGAAGAGGATGGAAGAAAAAGGAGTTTCTGAAGATATGAAAGGGAAAGACAAGATTGTGTTTGGCAATATTCACCAGATCTATGACTGGCACAAAGAGTAAGTTTTTGGTTTAGCTCCTCTTTAGGCACCTTTCTAACCACTTGTCCATAGAGGGTTGGGCTATATGGTGTCTGTATGTCTAGGCTGCTTTTAATTGAACACCATCAGGTCGTTCAGGGCTGAGCTTCCACAGGATGCTGCCTCTCTTTAGATTGTCCCTGTTGGTTTGTAAGTGCTGCTTAATAACATCACAAATCCTGGCTACCTTGAATCCTGAGAAGATGTTCTGATTCATGTGCTTTTAGCCACAGTTTCTCAGTATCCTAAATCCTGATATAGGGCTTTGTTTACCCAGCCAGAACCAGCACAACTGCATGATGGAAGGCACTGCGCTTACCTGAAATCGTTTTTCCCAGTGAAAAAAGAACTTTGGCGTGGGATAGCTTTGCACTGCCTGGCTTCATGGGAGGGTGTTTTTTATGCTGTCTGTGATCACAGGTACAGCTTTATGCTGGCTCTCACACAGTGCCAGCAGCGCTGGTCAGTGTGACAGGGGTGCTGCCCTGTGTCAGCTCTGTGCTGCTGATGGCTCTGCCACTCTTGCTGGGCAGCCCCAACAAGAGGCATCACTGGGAGGTACCACTGTGGTCCATCCACAGCTCCTGAGCTACAGCTCAGAAGCATTCCCAGCATCACTCTCAGAGAGTTGCTGCTTGTGGGGTATTCACTGCATCTTCAGAAAAGCTGCTGGGGCTGCCATAATTGAGTTCCTTGGGTCACAGCTGTAGGCTCAGTGCATCCTGCTGATGTGCAGAAGCGGTGCTGGAAAGTCACAGCTTCCTTCCTGTGTCTCGTGGTTCTCAGCAACATCTTCACATGCAGCTGATTTGATCATGAAGGCTGACCATGCCAGTGGTATTTGGCTACAAGGGTGATAAAATGCAAATTCCTTCAAGATCCTTCTTACCCTGGCATGCTTTGGCCTAGTTGATGCTTTTGGCTCTGAGTGAGGAACTCCATTCCTTGGAAATCTTACTCATACAAGTAGATTTTGAAAAGCTGCTGGAAACACAAACCCTGGGCCATTTCCCCTGTAACTTTGTGAACAATGTCTTGCTTGTGGACAGTATGGTCATCATTTCAACTCTGCCATTTAGAAATACTCTGCAGCTCCAACTAAAATTTGAGCATGCACGTACAGACTTGAGCAATGGGCATTGGGCTGGATCTTCCTTCAGCTCTGGACATTTCCCTCACCCAGGAAGCACAGTATCCTTGCTGGCATGTGTCCCACAGGTGCTTATCTCACTGCCTGGGCCTGTCCTTATGTCCTGATACATGACTTGGTGAGCACAAACTAAAAAATGTCAAGAGAAAGCTTTACCTTATGTTAAGTTGATACCAGAGAATGGAGTGTTTTTATCAGTGCCATTCCTTGATTAAGTGTGAGGGATAGGAGTTTTCTGTAACACTAATGGAAAGATTCCCTATTTTTAGTTCTGTATATCTGGGTCAAGAAGTCTATTTAAATGCCGATGAATATAGCATTTATAGAGGATTGGGTTATGGAAGCAGCTGTATCTAATGGTAGAAATGATGATTTTTAATTGGGACATCTGTCTAATTTGCATCATTTTTTGAGGTTCTGGGATTTCTTGGGACCAGACCATTGCAAGCATGTCCTCTCACAAAATCTGGCTACTGTAGCAAATCCATGGGGGCATTTGAGACTGAAATCCTGAAATGAAAAAGAGGAAGATCATGGACAGGGCGATTGTCTGGATTTGCCTACCAGACAGAAAAATCTAGCAGTGTTTCTGAAGTTTTCACCTCACTTTTAGGCATCCCAGTATATTCTTGATAAGGACATTTGAGCTAGAATGAATGACCTCCCTGAAGCTGCAAGTCAAGATGGAGATGGTGTTTATGAATTACTGTGACTATCATGGATAACATGTTATGATTTATTATGAAATTAAAAAGTGACAAACAGAACATATCCTAAGTCCACCAGCAAAACATGTTGATTGATTTATTCAGGTGGAAACATATGCAATCTCTTTCATGTTGACCAGTACTCCAAATCTACTCGGGCAACTGAGAACTCCTGGTAGAGCTGGAATTTTCATAAGCTGAGTTTTCACAAGCATTTTGGTGTATGGGAGAGTTTTACTTTGGGAGTTCTCAGTGAAGGAAAGCAACTCTTGCAATTAGAGAGTGATCAGCACTTTTTGAAAATTGAAACCACTGTCATGGTACAGAAGAGCAGACAGTTTGCAAGACAAGACCTCTACATTTCACAGCTCTCATCTAATGATTTAGAAATCCCACCATTAAGGGCTGAAGCCAAGCTTACCTTTTCATTTATTATTGAATACTGGAGCTAAAATGCCACTGTTATATCTGAAGGATGACTGGTTTGCTGCTGGGATGACCTAAAGAAGTGTTCTGAAGTGTTCATATCCTTTCTTTCAGCTTTTTCCTGGCTGAACTGGAAAAATGTCTTCAAGAACCTGACCGTTTAGCGCAGCTTTTTATTAAGCATGTAAGTTTTATTTTGTTTCCTATGTCTAGGACAATTGTCTTTTAGGGTGTGATGGCTCCTTTTCAATAACACCTGTTTGTGTCGACTCGATACTTTTACATGTCTAAACTGAATTTAAACATAAGGTATCCCTACAGTTACACATTTTCAGTGGGCAGCTGGATTGCACTAAAGCATTAATCATTGTCTTCTTGCAGACAACTTACTTGGGGGGCAAAATTGATGCAGCCAAGGACATCTGCCAAAATACAATTACGGCAGGTGCCACAATTTACATGTTCATGTGATGTTAGCCAGAGTATAACTCCAGAGGAAATTTCAGACCTGTCTGTGTGGGTATAACATCTCTGACTGGCCACAACCCAGAAAGCTCCCCTTGCCTAAGTGCAGCTGTGGAGAACAGAACCACTTGCCAGTTTACTTTCCTGCTTCGGAGAACTAAATCTTTGGTTAAACCAAAAATAAGGAGGACCAAGCAGAACATCATAGCAGCTTTCTGCTGCCTTTTAATAACAGAAGGGTGGCCGATATCTCACGTGGCTGCTGTGCCTTTTGCCTTCCCAGGAGCGGCGACTGCACATGTATGTGGTGTATTGCCAAAACAAGCCCCGGTCTGAGTATATCGTAGCTGAGTATGAAACGTACTTTGAGGTAAGCATGGCTCATTACACATTACTGCTGCTTACAGCTGTGAGTCCAGGTCAAGGAGACTGTTCTGTAACCTGTGGGGTTTGCCTGAAACAAACTGTTTAAGATTTTGAGACTGCACGTGCTGCTGAGGTCTCTGCCGTGCGGAGAAAGTGTTATTGTGTAATTGCTTTCAAATTCTCATATTGTTCATTTCTAATAAATATTTAATTCACTGCTAACTGTGTGTGGCCCTCAGAGTGCCACAAATGCACTCACTTCTGTCCCAAATAAGACTTTTAAATCAGTAATATACAAACAACAGAGGAGGTAAAAGCTGTTGGAGCTGGGTGGTGCCTCTCGTAAATCCCCAGTAACTTTGTCTGTTTCAAGAAGTCTTTGGGACCAGACACATTTCGATAGTAGTGTGAAAGAAGCTTGTTTAGCAAGGGAAAGATGTTTCCTTTCACCCCAGGGTAGGAGGCCTGTTCTGCAGGGCTCACTTGTGAGCTAATCCCCGTTGCAGTGGACAGAGTGACCCTCAGACCTTGCAGGGCTGCTCGGTCAGCTCGGAGGGGGAGGAGGGATCCTGTGCTCTCCAACGCCTTCCAGCTCAGTCACTTTTACCCAGGCCTTGCCTAAATAGGAGATGCCAGATTTTTAAATCCTCAGAAATTCCCTCTTGCAAACAAAAGATTAAGAACAGACCAACTTTCTGTGGAAATAAGTCTCTGCTGAGACGTTTTATCATGTTGTCTGTCTTACTCTGTGATTGTTTGCAATTGTTCTTAATCCTCATTTTTTAGGAGGTTCAGCAGGAAATAAGCCAACGGCTGACCATCAGTGACTTTCTGATTAAACCCATTCAAAGAATAACTAAATACCAGCTTCTTCTCAAGGTGAGTGAAAAGATACAGTTTGGATTAAACTGTAGTCCGCATGTTGTGTTAGATGCTGTTATTTTAAATCAGCCTTAGACTTAACTGAGGAATAAATTCATCAAATTAAGAGGAAAGAGGGGTCTGCTCTCTGGGTGTACAGTGGCAGAGGCCATAGAAAATATCCAGAGAGCAGGAGGCCACATCTGTGCAAGTGGTTTGTAATTTAGGATAGTAAACAGATTTTTTTTTTTAATTTTCTTTTGGAATTTTTTTCTAGAAGGGTACACTTCAAATAGGAGTTTTCTTCCTCTGAAGTTTCAGAGCAAACTTTAATTTTTTTTTTTTTAATTGGAACAAAGATACACAAGTGTATTGCTAAAGTCTGTCTTTGGTGCTGAATGGCAGGCTTCTAGTAAATGCTATAGCCTCCATTTCTGAATATCTGTCTTCAAATTGGCTGAAGAAACTTATTTCCAAAATACTCTGTTGTCTTAAAATTCAGGGAGCTCATCACATTTTTTTTCCCAAGGAGCCTGACCACTCTGGTTTTTGCTGACTTATCCATAATGACAATTGCTCAGCACTCTTGAAAATTCATCCTGTGGGGTCTGAAGCCAGTATCTAAAATCAGGCATATCTGAACCCACCCTGTAATCTCCAGCAGCACTGGGACTCTGAGCTGGTTTCTCCTCTTTTTTGAACTGTACCCCAGCAGGCTGCCATCAGCCCAGATTTGGGAATTGCACACTAGCAAAGGCACAGCAGCGTGCTCCCCAAAATGCCAAAAGGAAAAGAAAACTCTTTGTGTGTGTGTGTGTGTGTGTGTGTGTGTGGTCTTGTGGCTTAAGACAGGGACCAAGTAAGCATTCCCAAGGACTAACCCCAGCTTTGTCTTTTTTGCTATGTTGTTTTCAACAACCATCCACACCCCTTTTCCATATCTCTAAAGTGGTTATGACATTCAGCAGTCTCTGAAGATGAATTTATTAATATTAGCAAGTTTCTTCTCAGAAAATCACATGCTGAATATGCTTTTTCCCTTTCAAACTGGTGCCTTTTGTTCTCTCTTTTCTGAAGTGCCTTAATGCAAACCTTTCTGCTTTCTCCAGGACTTCCTGAGGTACAGTGAAAAAGCTGGTCTGGAGTGCTCCGAGATAGAGGTACATTTTCATGCCCTGGACAATGGTGCTAATGGGACTTTGTATGGAGGAATGAAAACCCAGTATTCCTTTGACAATAGTTGAAGATCCTGCTGGTATTATAAATGTGGTATTTCTCTTAGCTTAAATCAGAATTAAAAGATGATGGCACAGTCCTGCATTTTAGTCCTGCACCATCCTCTTTTAGACATCTATTCATGAGGGTCTCGCCATGAGTCACTGCAGCAATTGTGCTCTTGAACTTCATTATTTGACACTCTGCTTTTAGGAACCCTCTGGTTCTCCTGTAATAATGCAGCATCCTTTTTCCTCAACAGAAAGCAGTTGAATTAATGTGCCTTGTACCGAAACGTTGCAATGACATGATGAACCTGGGTCGCCTCCAAGGCTTTGAGGTATGCATTTGCATTCTTCTTATAATAATAGCTAGGCAAGGAAAATTACTTTATCTCTCTATGGTTGTCTCTACAATCTACCCAAGCTGCTTATTTAGTGCTTGTTCTTCTGCAGTGCTGAGCCGCATGCTTTGGTGAGGTTTCAAAGGTGGGGGTGACACACCTCTCACTCTAAACTTGTGGCAATCTCTCTGTTGTTCCTTCAAAATGTGAGGTCTGTAAAAGCTTCTGCAAGCTTTAATGAGACTCATTAGATCTATTACCAGAGCAAAATAAGTGATGAACCAGCCTGCTCTGCCCATTAGTAAGGTCACCTGGCATTAACACGTTAGCAGCTCCCGCCGAGTTCAGCGACATCCAGGAGGGGACTCGTGAGTTATAACCCCACAGGTTACAGCTTGTGGCTTGTAACTAAGCCAGTGTAGCTTTGGTGAGAGGTCTTATCTCCAAAATGAATAAAGATTTGTCTTACTGTTCTTATGCACTGCAAACAGGTAGGTCCTGGCTTTTGCACCTTCAGAGGTGTTGTGTCAGTGGCTGCTGGCTCAGGGCATGATGGAGAGCTCTTGACTGGAGCACTACAGTAACAAAATGTATAATGGGAACAGCATTTGAAATGAAGTGTACAAAACAGTCTGCTTAAGACCTCTTGCTTTTGGTTTTATATACACCATGAGTGGCAATGAGAGCCAGGAAAACCTATGTTACTTGTCTTGAGCTGAGGTCATGATTTACAGGGTCGCTGCTTTGGTAACTTAGAGGGGATATGTCTCACATGAATGTCGGGCTGCCTGAAAAACTTGGACTGCATGAAATAGAGCATATCACCTTGTGGGATCATGGTGGGTCAGGGTTTGTAATGTCAGTGCCTTGTGCTCCTCAGGGCAAACTGACAGCTCAAGGCAAGCTGCTGCAGCA
The DNA here is from genome assembly GCA_013398855.1 of Mohoua ochrocephala. NCBI lineage: Eukaryota > Metazoa > Chordata > Aves > Passeriformes > Acanthizidae > Mohoua > Mohoua ochrocephala. The sequence goes on from VZTA01016835.1 coordinate 483,286, forward strand.
GGACACCTTCTACGTGACGGAGCAGGATTCCGGGGTTCAGTCTCGACCCAAGGAGCGCAGGGTGTTTCTCTTTGAGCAAATCGTTATCTTCAGTGAGCTCCTTAGGAAAGGATCTCTAACGCCAGGCTACATGTTCAAGAAAAGCATAAAGGTAAGAAATGCAGAGGGAGGAGCATATTCTGTTTGATGGTCATGTGAGGTTCATCCTGTCTTAGGGGGACAGCAGTGTGCAGAAAACGTTTGCATTTACCTTTCAGTGGATCAGAAGCTGTTTAAGACCATCTCTAAATAAACCGCTGGGTGTCTAAATGTGCTGGGTAATTTTTACAAGGAACGCAGCCAGGGCAGGTCCTCTGTCATTCATAGCTCTGACTTGGCAAATATTGCTACAAAACCTGCAGTGGTCAAAGGAAGTTTACAATAGTTGCTTTTAAGCGTGATCGTAAAAGGTAGATGAAGGTACAGTATCCACACCAGTCATTTTAGGCCAAACTATAAATCAATACTAAGCCTTTATGTGATATTACTGGAAATACTCTCCCTAAGTCGGGTGAGGGCTCTTAGTACAAATATGGATGTTGCAAGAATGTTTCAAAGACAAATAAAACCACACATAATTCTAAAAATACAGCTGTGACAAATTATAAAACCAGCTGAACTATGAAGAGAGTTTTGAGAAATTAATTTTGGTTTTAAATAATCTGTCCAGATAATGGGGCTGGGGCTAAAAGTAAAAACTGAAAGTAACCAGGGCAAATACTTCTTTGTGTCTTTTTTTGTTTAAGGGGGAGTTATGTTTGTTTAACAAATGCAAAGTTAACCTGTGAAATAGTAAGTGAAGGTGAACGAGTGCTGCACATCTCCTGGTAGAGCAGACTTTGCTGTGCCTGCAGAAAGAGCAAAATCACTGATTCATTTGAATTTCTGGGTCGTTCAAAGCTGAGAAACCAGTCTGGCATTGATTTCCTTTTCAAAGATACAGATTAAGAGACATGGGAGAATGCATTGTGTTTGCTCTAAGTTTTAAATGGTGCATTAATATGAAATAGAAGAGAACACTATCAGCTGAGATAATGCATATTAACATATATAACTAAACAAATTTATGGTAAACAGCATATTTACTGAAATGAGGTCATCTTCTTGGCTGATGGAAACAGCAGCATTTACTGAAAAGCCTATATCCATTTGCAAGTCAGTGTATTTTATAGTTTCCAACCAAATAATAGGCTGTAAAGGGAAAACCTAAAGTGTACAAATAAACAGTCATCTTGATTTAGATGATCAGCTTTGATTTTATCTTTTTGCCGATTTAAATCATTATTAAAATTGGAGATGGAAATAGTATGAATCATTTTTACTTCAGTTTATTGTATTTATAACAATGAGGCTTTTATCTGCAGGAAACAATTCCTGAATTGTATATTGTAGATAAAGAGAGAAAAATAAATCTCTCCTAATGTCAATAAAATTAGCTTGCCTCAAGGGTATGAGTTGCTTTTCTAGTTAAACAGCCTACGAGAGGAATGCTGCTCCCACTGCCTGAGTTTAAAATTTTCATATGATCATTTTCCAGCCCCTCTTCTTCCACTTGGCAAGCAGCTCCTTCTCCTGTTTAGTGTCTGCTGCAAGTGTGGGATCCCCCATGGCTCCATGTGTGGGATCCCCCATGGCTCCATGTGTGGGATCCCCCATGGCTCCATGTGTGTCTCCCCCACCTCAGCATGGATTTTGTGTGCCGGCAGCTCTCACACCTCCCTCCCAGCCCCCACTTCAGCTTCAGGCTGCTTTTGCATTTGTCTGTTTCCCACAGAGAAGAGCTGTGGCTCTCAGTGGAGCAGGACCACTCCCTGCCTCCCTGGGCTCTGGGCATCCTCACCTCGCAGCAGGGCCTCCACCTGAGCCAGCACCACAGATCCCGTTCCTCTCCTCTGTCACAGCCACAGAGTAAAAAGTGCATATGACTTCAAATGCAGCTGTTCTGGTCTGTCAGGGAGATGAGACTCCCAAATATTGTTCTCCAAGGTCTGTCACACTCAAACTGTGACAGAAGCTTCAGCATCTTGTCCTGCATTAGCGAAGAACCCTTTTTTACACAACAAGGTCCTTAGCGTTGAGAAATGGCACATCCCTTCTTGGATACTTCTCAGCTGGATACCTTTCAGGCTCTCAAAATACCTAAGTAGGAGCCTTGGCAAATGCATCTCCCTGAGACACAAATAGGAGGTTAGGGGACTCTACACATCTTTTACCTGGAGTCATACCAGGATTGGTTTGGCTATCAACCAGAGGAAAATGAGCTCAGATCAGGAGGAAGAGCACTGCCCGGGCTCACTGTGTGTCCCTTTCCTTGTCCCCATGTCAGGGGAGTTCCTGCATGTCACTGTAACTTCACAGGGACCGCCAGAAGCAAAGGAAGAGGCTGATTCCATCTTGCAGTTTGAATGCTGGACAGTATTCTGGTGTGGAGTGGAACTCTCCGTACCTTGACAGATACTCAGAGCAATTGCAGAGGGACTCCTAGGGGTCATTACTGCCTTAGTCTTCAGAGCTGTCTGCTTTTGACATGGACACACTCCCTCTCTTTTTTTGGGGGGGAGGCTATGCCAACCCATTCTTGTTTACTACCCTCAGTATCTCAGGAAAAGCTAAAGTTATGAGTACACTTGAAACAGAAGCCTCACAAGGGCGGGACAGCAGCGAAAATTGCCATCCATGTGATTTCCAGAAAGAGTATCTGTGACTACAGTCAAGTGAAGTGATTGCACACAGATGACTCTAATCTGCTAGAAATAAGATCTGTTGGAGCATCACGGGAGAATTGGTCTTTTTTTTTCATTATGTCCCTTCCACAGTCCATTCCATTTTTAAAATGTGCTAATGACTGAGACTTTCTTATCAGAGGACAAGAAATATAAACATTTATTTAAATTGGAGGAATGATAGACTTTATTAACATATTAATAGGAACGTTTTTGTTCTATTTATGGGTTACAGTAAATTTTAAGCCCACCAGTCAGGTCTATGTTACCTTAAAATAGAAGTTGTAATTCAAGACAAGGTGGGTGGATGTCTGGTACATCTGTCAGAGCTTTATTAAGCATCATATTTAAGATTTAGATTTATCTGGGTAAATCTAGATGAGACAAATTCTTCTGATTATGATCTAACAGTTTGTTATTGGACTCAATTATTTTCAGGAACATTTCACAACAGTTTTGATTCTTGTGTAATGTTAACTCACGCTCCCTGTAACTTGCTTACCTTGGCTTCTTTCAGATGAACTACCTTATCATTGAGGAAAATGTGGACAATGATCCCTGCAAGTTTGCTCTCATGAGCCGGGAAACATCAGAGAGAGTCATTTTGCAGGCAGCTAATCCAGAAATTCAGCAGGCTTGGGTACAGGACATCAACCAGGTCCTGGACACACAAAGAGATTTCCTAAATGGTACGTACGTGGTCTTTGTTCTGTTTCCCAAACTGTGACGCTAAATGGGATTTAGAATCTTTGTTTCCTCTGTGAGAAAATTATGGAGCCACTTCTGCACGTGTCAGTTGGGTTCATGTTCCTGTCTCAGGTCCCTCCGTGGGTGGTGCTTTTGTTGGTACTTTTCTACTGGGGTTTGCAGGGCTCTGCCACCTGGTGCTTTCCATTGTACAGTGAGATTTTAAATCTGATGCCATCCCAAGACCATGCTGAAGCCAGGTTGCCACTCTATCTACACAGCATCTCCCATGTGCTCAGAGCAAGGTTTATCCCCAGAAACCTCCTGTTAGACATCACTGTGCTCTACCAGCTGAGGATGTGAGGTGGGATGAAGGCTGCCTCACCATCCACCCTAGTACAGGTCCCAGCTCTGCAGGGCAGCAGCAGCTTTCAATTGAAAAAAAAAACAAAGGAAAGGGCAAGGAAACAAGGGCAAGGGCTTGTTTCTCCTAGGAACCATGGGAGCTGTGCATGAACAGGGGTTTCCAAAGTATCAGCTTTGCTTTAGAAATAGATTTGAGGTGGTCCGAAATAATATTTCAAATTAAAGCTGTGTTTCAAAAAACAACTCTCAAAAACCAGACACACACACACACAATCAACAAAAGTGTGTAATTTGAAAATACAGAGGAATCAAATGCAGTTAACAATTTTAGCTTGTTCTTGTTCGTGAGTTGGATGAGGGTAAGAGGAGGGAACAGGACTAGGAAAGAATCTAAAAATAGAATCTCTTTTGTTTGTTTGGAAGCAACAAAGTTGCTTTGGATGCCTCCAAGATTGCTTTGCACTATTCATTTCAAACCAGCTTATTTTATGGAGCTTATATTAGAGTTCTATATTTAATATCTTAATACATGTTCAATAATAAAACATGTTTGCTTGAATCAAGATGTTTTGGCTTGGCACAATATGTTAGTTTTTGGGGTTTTTTTGGGGGTTTTGTTATTTGGTTTTGTGGATTTTTTTTGTTGCAAAATGGGAAGAGGCTCTTTCAGTTACATCAAAGCAAAGGTTCCCTTTTCTTCAATGTGGAGGTTGTAAAACATTTAATTCAGCCTAATTTTACTTTTCAGAAGTTAAGTGGGAAGGGGTTTCATGCAAAAGTTGTTTGTGACAGTTCAGAATCTGTGCTTGAGCTGAGAAGGGAAATACATTTCACCCATGCTGCCACAACCTGGTATTGGGTTTTCATGACCTGGAATAGAAATGGCCTCATACGACCATTGTAAAATGATTCCTTAAATACAGTGGCGAGATGAAGAGTCTCAGTTCTCCAGTTTGACCAGTTGGTACCAAAACTTGATGGGTTTATGTCAGTGCAGTTAGCTTTGGCTTAGGAATTATCGGAATAAAAATAAGTTCCACTAACAGTCAGCTACAGACTTTTTTTAAAAAAGCCTTTTGAGAACTCCACAGGCATTAATGCAGGGTTTTTCTGTCCCTTCCTTATCTTTCTTGATTGTTCTTTTTGTTTTTAAGTATTCCCTCTTATGTTCACAGGACTTACTACCCTGTGAGCCTCTTTTTCTACTGAGGCATCTTCACAGCCCCTATTCAGCCTATCTTCTATGAGGCCAGCAAGCAACTTGATGGGTTAGGAACACAATCATCGCTATCTCTAAAGCAAAAGTAAAAATAGATTTATATTAAAACACAAGCTTAAGGATTTACCTTAAAACTATAAATAAGATCCAAGAAAATTGTACAGTATCCAGTAGAGCCTGTCCAGTCCAGAACATTTTAAGTGGCTTTTAGAATGTAATCTTATTGAGGCTGACTAATCTTTAAATATGTTCTTTAGCTTTGCATTTCATTAAAGCAGATGTTTTCTGTCCTTAAAATCATATTAAACCCACACTGAGCCAATGCTGCGTAAACTTAATAACAAAATATTCCCTGTGAGTTCTTGCCCAAGCTGTCTCCGATTTTTCTCTCTTCACCAGGGAAGTCCTAAAGAGTAGGGGCTATGAACAAAGCATGGGATTTGCATCCAAACTTCATTAATGTAAAACTGTAATATTCAAGTTTTCCATATTTTTTTTCTTGGAAAAGCAAAAGCTGCTTAGCTTGAGAAGCAGGCTGTGCATCAGATGATGGGCTGTTGTGACTGTTCTTTGGGAAGCAAGCTGTAAGACAATATGTCCCTGCTGGACATGTTTCATAAGGAAAATGCCATTCATCTGTACCTTTTTTTAAATCATGCTTTGTGGGGGGGAATTTGAGAGAGGAAGAGAGAACACGCAAGTAGATGGACACTGACTTTTGCCAGAAGCTTCTGAGAATGCTGACAGATGTTTAACAGGAGGCTGGAAGCCAGGCATCACTGTGATAGTTCATGGTGGAATTAGTAGTCAGAAATGGACACTCAACTAAATACCCTTTAAAAGCACTGAGTACGGTAGATTGTTTCAAGCTAGATTGATAAGTATCCATTCAGATCTTACTGCTAAAGAGCTTGCAGCCCAATCTACTGTGTACAATAGAAAAATGTCACTGTCAAAATCATTGTCAAAGTTCTCCCCAGCCTTCCTTGCCCTCTGTGGCTGGTCTGCAGCAGGACCAAACCATTCCCAGCTGCAGCTGAGGTAAGCAAGTGAAACTGTCGGTCACTGTGGCATAAATACAATCTGCTTTTGTGACAAGGGTCGGGTTTTAGAGCCAAGTAGTCTTCCAGATTGCTACAGATCTATGTCTGTGTCCTTTTGAAGAAAATGGTGATCTGGCATCCTCCTTGATTTTTTTTTTAAGTCATTTGTTCTTTAGTATGAAGTGGTTTCTTGAGCTGTCCTGCCTGTCTCTGGAAGGGGAATGCTAGAGAGTGCTGTATGGTGCTGAGCTTTTTTGTTTTTCTTTCCTTTTCATCTTGTTGGGAAAGACATTCCTTCTGTTGTGGTTCCCTGGTGGGGCTGATGCTGTGACATTATGTCCTCTGTCTGCCTCTTGCTAGACCAGTCTCTCTGCATTCCAGTAGGTTTAGTCTGGTGCATGTACACAGTATTAACTGGCTATAAATCGTCTGTTAAAGCCACATGACATGCAAAAAACCAATCCCATAGGTCTGGGGCTGGTAGCCTGAGCCCAGCAAATCTGCTCGCTGGGAGTCCCAGCCCTGATCCCTTCTCCTCCAAATGTAGCAAATTATCTATTTCTTTACAATCTGGAATTTTTATCCTTCCTTTTCCCAGTGCAAGCTCTCTCCATGACTATAAAATCTACTCTCACAAGCAGATGGTTTCTTGCGGCTTATGAAGCTGTTAAGTGTTGCCTGTTGGGTGTTTTCTGGAGAGGTTTGGGCTGATGGGATTGATGTCTTGGTGCCATCTATACTTCCTCCACTTGCTGGCCAGCAGTTTCCTTGAACCAAAGTTAATGTAGAAAGCACATTGAGAGCCAAGTTGCAGTGCATCACGTCCGAAGAGTATTTAGTAGTCACACTTTCTTGGGAATATGCAAATGAGACTTAGAGGTCTTGGCCTGTGTTTTCTGATGTTAGCAAAATTCACTGTAAATGAGCTGTGCACCTCTTAGTCAGGCTTTCATTTATTTTGACTACAGGATGTGATTAATTTGTGCGATTTCAAAGAAAATGAATGCAATTATGTATGCTATAAATGGCAAACATTTTAGCCTACTCACTGTGTAGGTTAGAGAAGCAGTTCTTCACATCAGCACGAAAAGCTGTGTTCAGTTCGTGCACAGCACGGCGTAAGACGCTCGTGTCCTGTCTAGCCCTGAACGCGCCCTGTGCTCCCATGGGTGGCATCTCCTGTCCCTGTTGGGTTTGCAGCGTACGAGTCCGTTCTGTTTGAACCATCCCACTTCCCAACCCAGAGGTTTGAACACCTCTGCAGCCCCTGGCAAGGCTGTCGGGAGCCTGTGGCTGACTCTCGTCCTCTCTTGCAGCGCTGCAGTCGCCCATCGAGTACCAACGCAAGGAGAGCAGCTCGGCGGTGCTGCGGCCCCAGGCCAGCAGGGTCCCTCAGCCCAACACCAGGCCCCATTCTTCTATCCCAGTAGGGTCTGAGAAGCCTTTGAAGGCTGCAAGCCGTAACCCATCTCTCCCACCCCTGAAGATATCTACCTCCAACGGCAGCACAGGGTATGAGCACTCACAGCCCGGAGACAAGTATGAACAAAGCAAGGTACTGAGCTCCTCTGATAAAACATGATCTCACAACCCATTTCTTGTACCACAGGTGATCCATGATGTTAGCTTTGATTAGCAGCTAACCAGGTCAACAGGAATCAACATACTGAAGCAATGGGGTAACGTGTGATTTGGGATTAAACAGCTCATGCAAAAGCCCTGGCATCCACATGGATGGCACTTCATCTGGGAAACAGAGACAGAGCCTGACCCTGGAGCACTGATCCCGATGATTTTCAGGGCACTGTGCTTGCAGATCTGGTAAACTAGATATCCGTTTGCAGTACTGGCAGAAGCAATATTCAGGCTTCTCTAATATCCATTAACCACCCGTTCCTGAAAAAGTCTATGGTAGGGAAGAGTTTAGACCTTTTCCCACATAACAGCTCGCAGGGTGCCAGCTGAACCTCATAATTTGGGTACACGTGCACTGCACACAAACCACCAAAGAGTCAGTGGCCACCAACCTGTGTTTGGACCCTGCTGCTGACTGAGGTTGACCAAAGCCACTTTCAATATGACCTATATTTAACTGTGAGCATTCACTCAGTGTCGTTGGTCTTTCTCCCCATTTGGCTCAGCACAGACCCTTCACCTCTAACACCCCGCAGATGAGAACACCCAGGGGGACGGTTGTTAGCAGGTTTGAAGTCTGATGTGAAACAGGAGACTGGTTTGTATTAGGTTACTGCCACCTTTCAGATCCTTAAAATCCTTTTCTGCCAATGTGAACTTCCAAGTGTTTTGTGTCTTTTCCCTGGTCTGGTTAGGCTGGACATGAAGTAGTGGGATCGCTGCCGGAAAGGGCAGGTTCCTCCGCGCCGGCCGCTCACCGGTTTGTGTTGTGTCCGTTTTCAGACTGATTTGGGAGGGTGCAATGGGACCTCTTCCATGGTGGTGATTAAAGATTACTATGCACTGAAGGAGGATGAGATCTGTGTGAATCAAGGAGAGGTGGTTCAGATCCTTGCTATCAACCAGCAGAACATGTTCCTGGTGTACCAGCCCGCAAACGACCACTCTCCGGCCGCTGAAGGATGGATCCCTGGCAGTATCTTGGCTCCCCTCCCTAAATCCACTACAGATAATAGCGATGGAAGCATCAAGTAAGTGCCATATTGGCTTCGCTGGGAGCACTATGTGGATTTTTTGAGGAAAATAAAATAAATAAATAAAAATAAACAAACCCAAATGGTAGGGAAATCCTGCTGATTTTTATCTACAGTGCCATTGGAACAAGCTGAGTGGTCAATCCGCAGCGTCGGGCAGCCATGGTGGATAGCTCGGGTTTTGCTTATTTTCATTTTGTGGGATTTTGTTTATACTTTGGAGAGAAATAAAACCATAGACGGTTAAAGATATGCTTTACGTGACACCATTTTACACCAACATGGACCTGCTTGGACTGGACTTATATTTATGTTGTATTAAGTTACTAATCTATATATTGGTTATAACAGCATCTAGATAAACAAAAAAACCACAAAAATCCAGGCTCTGTGTTGGACTGAGGTTCGCTTCTCAAGGAGGAGAGATTTTGTTGTCTATGTCAATTTCCTTGTACAGCTTGTATCTTTTTTCTTTTTTTTTCATTTGTTTTGGGTTTTTTTTTTCTGTTTGCAGTAACTTTTGTAATATATTTTTTTGTTCGCAAGACCCCCATCCAAGTACATTCCTGTATAAAGTATTTTGCACTATTTAAAAAAAAAAAAGAAACAAACTCATATTGAAGAAGTCAGGTTGTGCAATATAATGGATAGTCGCAATGTTCATCATTGTACCTGTAATGTAACTAATTTTAAATGTACTATTTTAAATATGTAAAATAAATTTTCACCATGAGCATGTTTTAATGAGGTAAAAGAATTAGTTTGACCCTTTTTTTTGTTTTGTTTGATTTTGTTTTGTTTTGTTTTTAATTTTGTTTATAATATTTTGTTGCTTATTTAACAAATGTGTGGATATATATTTTTCTTTTCTGATTTTTAGAAATTTGTCAGTCTGAAATGACTAATGCAAGAAAGTGGTTTTTTGGTATTAAATACAGAAGGTACAACCCTCTTTTCAGTAATACCTGTTGATTTCTTTTAACATCTAAAATGACTAGATGGTAATGCATGATGTATGCTACAAATTGTGTTACTTTACACAAATACCTCGAGGCGCAGAATTGAACACGAGGAAAGATTTTGTGACAGATTCCCTAAAAATAACAACTTGATCTCTGCTGCCGTTTCAGTTAAGAGAAATGATGGCTTTACCTGTCAGTCAGTAATGAATGCTACCTGGAATTGCATGTTAAGCCAAAGGAATTGCTTGGCACATCTCTTGCACATCCGCCACAGCCATTCCCGGGTTCCTCTCTAGCCACAACATGCAACCACATGCCCTTAGCATCATCCACGGTACCAGACTCCTGGTGAAGACTGATTTCATGGCAGCTGTACAGTAAAATTCTGCATCAAATTCTGTAGGCAGATGAATTGTGGCCAGGAAGGTGTAACAAAATCGAAAGACACCTGAATTGCACTTCTCTCTTTCTCACTGCAGTGAGATTTAAAGTCCTAAACAATGTTTTCAGACTCAAACAGCTAAAACAACCCTGAAAACAAAAAGATACTTGATTAATAGGAGTCCTATGAGTAAAAAACAACCTGGAGCCGCGTTATCTTCAACCCTATCTGGTCTGCCAGATCACAGTGACTACTTAGTTTAAGTAATAAAACTGTTTCTTCTGTGACAAATACTGGACACAAAATACATGGTCGGTCCAGCAGTGTTGGCACCATGAATTATTCACCGATAGGTCAGGGAGTCCCATCAGCCATGTTCTTGACTCTTACATATCCCAAAGGAAAACGTAACAGTCCCGAAGTGTTGGATAACTTCCCCTGCTCTGCACTTCTCATTTGGACCTGCTCCAGAAACGCCCAAACAGCAGTCAGCACTCGGTGCCTGCCTGAGCCGTGCGGGGTGCTCTGGTGCTCCCTCTGCTCAGACACAACTGCCCCTACAGGCTGACTTAGTGCAGGCTCTAATCCCGGTTGCACAAACAGTTGTGGTGACCCAGTTCAGTCTTGTGGCAGTGGCAGCGTTGGCTTGTTCTTTAGCCGAGCTCTTGCACAGCTCCCATCAGGTGCTGAGGTGAAAGCAGGAAGCGCTTAGGAGTCAGACGCAGTGTTCATGGGGGAGCGTCGGCTGTGTGGGGCATCCTTTGGGTCCTGCCTTGCTAACATACTGCGTTTTATTGGCACCACAGGTGATCCCTGGATTTCATACAACTTCCTTTGTAAAATGTATCAAGGTACTGTAGACGTGACATGTGCCAAACATTGGGCTTAAAACATGCAAATCAAATTTGCATGACTTAAAGGTGGGCAGATGCTTTGAACCTGGATCCCAGCTCATCACACTGCTGTTTTGAGAGCTTTATGCTTTGGACAACATACCCCTCCCTAAATTCCCCCCCAACCTGTCCACTATTTAAACCAAATGAAATCCATATCGAGAACTGTTTTTGGTTTTTTCTTAATTTCTTATGTCCGCTTTGATACGCAGTTCTCTTGTCAACACAGCATTGCTCTTACAAAGGGTGACATTGGTCTTTTATTATTTTTTTCCAAGAATAAAGTCATAGGAGCAGCAATAAGGGGTGAAAAATTTACTGGAAGCGGTGCCTGCTAGCCAAAACCCATGGGCTGACTGATGTCCTCTTTAACTGGATTGGCAAAGTCAAATGGGAAATTCATGGTCTTGAGAGGCACGGCAGAGCTTGTCATTCTAGGAAATGACTTATCTCTTGGAAAATTAATAATGCAGCTCCTATTTATTGAGCTGTTTGTGCTCTGAGCAACATGTAGTGAGCAACCACGTGAATTTCTTAATTTTTTAAAAATTTGCTGTTCTGAGTAATCGACTAGGACCGTTCTTACGTATTTATATTATTTGCGCTGCTTTTAACCAACAAGACCGAGGACCAAACTGGTCTTTTAAATGTAGCGAAATTAAAATAAATTTCTATTTGTGGCAATGCAAGACAAAGTCCCCGAAACCAGATGACCAAGTTCTAGTTGCCTGTGCTTCCATCATGGACATTTTTTTCCTGCTCCATGCATTTAAACAGCAAGTGTGGCACAACATCTGCTTTGCAGAACTCTTTGGTTTGGTTTTTAACTTCAACTCTCATTGCTGAGATTGAGACAGGCATATTGCCTGCCAGTGGCTTTCACCTTCTAGGGAATTGCAGTAGTTGCAAATGTGGATGCTGGTTCCCCTTTCCAAAACCTTTCTTCCTGCTATGATTTGCCATTTGACTGCTGCGTTTTTTGGTACAACAGGAAGTCATGTTCATGGCATACCCTGCGCATGAGAAAGCGGGCGGAAAAGGAGAGCAGTGGCAAAAATGAAGCCAATGGGCCACGTAAATCCAAGGATATTCTGGGGAACAAAGTCTCTGTTAAAGTGAGTAAGGCCATCTGAAAGCTCTGTGCTGCTCTCCTGCTTCCCATCCTTTCCACCCCCTGTAGCATCCTCTCCTGAGAGAGGGAGGGGGCGGCAGTTTTGAGTTTGGGTTTTGGTTTTTTGTTGGTTTTTTTTCTTTTTTTCAACTTCAGTTATCTTTTTTTTTAGTTCCTTTTTTGTAGTATCCATTTTAGCAGGATTTTTGCATGCAAGATAAAATGCAGTCTTTGTTTTTTGTTTTCTTTTTCCTGGCATCCCACATGCAAGTAAGTAATCTTCATTAAGAAACCCAACTATATACATGGTTGAATAACTTAAAATTGGGACACTAGTGATTTCCTGACCTCTGATCTAGCCCAGTCTGCAGCTTCATCGGAGCAGCTGCAGCAGTGAGAAAGCCACTGGGTGAACCAATGGCCTTGCTGAAGTTGCTGAGTTTTCTTTAGGTCGATATTTCACCAGATGTTAAGATAAGGGGTTCCCAACCTGGGGATTCTTAAGCTTTTTGGTCTAGGGAGATGGTCTCAATGACCTTTTTCTTTCCATGTTATCAGACAGGGCAGAGATGCTGACTCTGTCTTGCCAGGAGAAGGTCTCGTGTGTGTCTGTGTGTGTCTGTGTGTGTCTGTGTGTCTGCGTGTCTGCGTCTCTCTCTCTTTCTCTGAGATCTCCCAGTATGGAAAAGGTTCAGAACTGTGGGGTTAAGCTCCATCTTCTGCTCTGGGTGCCTGACTACTGTGCTCCAACTCAGAGGATCCATCCCTATAAACCGACCATGAGGCCTGCTCAGGACTAATCTGGGGCTTTCCCTCCCCACAGAGGCAAGCAAACACTTGTGATTTTGACACAACCAAAGCCCAGCCTTGATTCAGGAAAGCACTTGAGCATGTCCTTTGGATCCACCCCTTTCCAGGAGAGCCCATGATTAAGTGTTTTCCTTTGCAGAGGCTTTGTGCCTTACAAGCCTGGTGCAATAGCCCTGGCATGTGCAAAGGGAGGAACCCTGACACTGCATCCCGGGCGCCCTCGCACCCTCTGGACGAGGAAGGACTGGGCCCGAGGGAAGTGGCTGCTCCAGCATGGTGGCACAGTTCTTCCTCCTCTCGCTTCCTCCTTGTTTTCACTACCTGAACGAATTGCAGAATCACTGCTGCTTCTCTGGCAAAAGCATGTCTTTGCCTTTGCTTCCCTTGTTTTGTTGTTGGTTTGTTTTTTGTTTGTGTTTTAGGAGCATTTTCCCTACTGTTACCCATTCCCATGCTGCTCGCAACAGTGCTGCTCTGCCCTGACTAACCAACCTCTTTTCTAATCTCTTGTTCTCTTTCTTCCTCCTCATGCTGCCAAACAAGGAGACAAACAGCTCAGAGGAATCAGAGTGTGATGACCTTGACCCCAATACTAGTATGGAGGTAGAGACAATCATCCTTGTGATTATTTTTTCCCAAGAACATGTGTCTGTTTTGAAATACCTTTGCTGCAAGGGGAGTTGGTGGGTCTGTATCACTCGCAGACGTGTGTGCCAATTCAGTGTGAGTCACAAGAACTGTCATTTCTGGTTTTGCCAAGCCTTGAACTGGAGTTTGGGCGTCTTTTGTAGTCGGAGCAGTGGAAGGAGCTCAGTAACAAGTTCCTGCTGAGCTGGAGGCTCACCTAGCCACCCTCAGTCTCTGTTTCCCACCTGGGACCTCATTCCGACAGTAATGCAAGTGTGTCAGCTGCTGATAAATGTAGCACCTTTCTATATTAAAAACACCCCTTGCCCTGGCAGTACGCACTTGAGCTGCCAGTCAGGCCTATGTTGTAAATCATGGAGCAAATGTTGTTGTACCACAACCAGCACTTTATCCGGAAAATCAGAAAAGACACCATTTCCTTTTTCTCTTAGCAGAGTAGGAATTGCATTTCTGTCCATGTACTGAAGGAGAATGGCAAAACCAGTTGTGGGAATGTACCTGTACCTCAGGCAAGGCTGATGCAGATAGGTGGACCTAAATTATGGTACAGTATGCTACTGTTTTTCCAGTGTGAAACCACCAGTTTTAGAGGAGTGCTGTGTCGAGAGAGCCTGAAAGAGCTTAAAATCATGAAGAGTTATGTATCTGGTTCTCCTCAATAAGGATCTAGCAGGATCCTTTTTTTTTTCCCCCTGTTTATAGTGACCACACAAAGCATTTCTATACATTGTTCCAAGGCTGAAAGAGGTTCCTGCTGAAACAGGCAAGGACATGGTTCGGAGGGAAGGTGATTTTGTGGTGATGACAGGACAGGTCACTGGAGAACAGGGATATCTGTGTCCCAGCAGATCTCCCGGATGCTGTCAGCCAGGCTGCACTATAAACATCCTGCAAAAGAAAGCTGATCTTCCTCCTGAAGGGAAAATAAAAAAGAGGGTGAAGTGTATCGAGGTGCACCACCTAAGCTGTTAGCCTGAAAACTCGCTTTTATTTTAATTGTGTTGGGATGTGTACTGAAGGAAAGCTTTTGACCCAGCTGACATCCTGGAGATTGAATGGTCCTTACCTCTAAAGCTGCAAAATTCTCAGGAGTGTGTTTACATTTTCAAAGAGCGTTTTGCCAGTCACGGATAACAACTGGAAGCGTATGTATTTGTTATAAGGCTGTGCCCATTTTTACACGTGAGTCTGTGGAAGCTTTCGCTCACTGAAAATGGCCCAGGTGGCTGAGACACAGGTGGTTGTGCAGAGCTGGGTGAAAATCACTGTTCTTTTGCAGAGGATTTCTGTGTTTTGACTTGGTTCAACAGGAGGAAAAGCAGATGGTTTAGAATTCCCAGTGGGAGGTATCTGAGTCCTTGCATTGTCAGCATTTCCAGTCTTTTTGATGGCTTGATTTGGGTTTTTACCATGGTACAGTCTACTCTTCTGAAGTTCAGGAGAAAAAAAAGGATTTCTATTTAAACCAAAAGACACCAATGTGAAGTCTTAGCTATGGAATCAATCTGCTCTTGGGGGATTAACTGTATGCCTTCTGTGTGACTCTGTTTACACTCAGAAAGCCCCATCCTGCATCTCCCAGGTCACTTACTGGATGTGACAGTGCCACTGCACTGCAGTCTCCAGAAGCCACAGTGTTCCTCATCGCTTGGAAAGCTCAGGTTTGCTTCTGG
Source organism: Mohoua ochrocephala (assembly GCA_013398855.1). Taxonomy (NCBI): domain Eukaryota; kingdom Metazoa; phylum Chordata; class Aves; order Passeriformes; family Acanthizidae; genus Mohoua; species Mohoua ochrocephala. The sequence continues at coordinate 498,511 of VZTA01016835.1, forward strand.
CAAAACCCTCTGGGGCTGAGCAAATATTTAAAATGGCAGAGGAAGAGAAAATAAGAGAACAGTTGTGGGAGTGACTTACTAAGGTCACACTGCCCTGCAAAGAGCAGCACAGCCCTTGCTTTGTGCTGGTTTTAGTACATCTGCAGTGAGGATTGACTGTGGTCATCTCATTGGTCTGGCTAAAAAATACTGGGAGGAAGGGATTGCTGATACCTAGTATAAACTAAATAAAATCATCTGGAGGAAGCAGAGCAAGGGCAGGCTCATAAAATGCTGGTGAAGCCCTAGAAGAGGCCATGGGGAGGTCTGGTCTGTAAAGGTCTGGGGTATTCACCTACTGGAAGCCACAGTTGTTCTCCCTTTCCCTTCATTATGAGATTTTGATTCTCCTTTTTGAACGTGTTACAATAAATGAGCTATATTACAGCCTGGGAGGCCAAAGTCTTTTCTCATTAAAGCAGAGGCAAAACAAGCTAATTCCAACACCAGAGCCTGATTCAGGACTTCATCAATCTTCTAGGCTTCGTGTGCTGGGCTTAGATAGCTTAAACAGCTGTGCTCCCCCTCCAGCCCAGCCTGTGTGTGCAGTGAACATCCACATCTCACCTGGTTTTGCTTTCCCTGCTCTGTGTGGAACGTCCACTGCTGAGTTCCCAGGGCAGCTGGAGACAACGTGACTGACTGCCCAAGGAGAGGAAACACCTTGTCCTCACGCCTGCTCAGGCTCATGAGGGGTTTTATAGATGCTGGGAGTGCTGGCAGAAGAGCTGTGTCCCGGCCATCAACACTCAGAGGTGCCTCTCCTGTGTCATTAGGGTGGAGTCATCATTACAGCCAGGTAATAACAGGGCAAGTCACCTGGCTTCTCTTACAGGACTGTCACCCCTGGCATGCCCCTTCCTCCCTTCGTGCATGAGAACGTGCACCCAGAGCACAGTCTCTAAATGCAAAGCAGACACATTAATTACCTGGAAACGTGGTAATTTATCTCCACCCTACTTCCTGCACAAGAAGTCAGTAAGCTGGTCACAGTAGCCACGAAGTCCCACAGCTACTGCGGCCTTTCAGATCTCACTTTGTTTGCTGTTTATGAAATACCACAGTGGATTCCATTCAGTAGATTCCAGGTTTCTGGAAGCACTTTGCCTTTGTTTCAAGGGGACACAAGGACAGAAAGAAATGTGGAAAACATATATTGCGAGAGCAGGAAACTGAAATTCTGGGTGACTGTTTAAAAGAGCTAAAATTCCATTACTGGGTTTTTGCTCACACAGGCCTTGGAGAATTTCCTATTCATTGTAGCTTTGACCAGAAATAGCATCTCTTGGTGACTGGTTTTTTTCCTCTTTGTTTATTAATATGTAATGAAAGTGCATGAAGATGGAAATGAAGTTTGGGTTTTTTTCTGCTAGTTTTCTGCTTTGTGCTGTAGTTTCAAAACCAGAAGGCACGAACTCACCCATTAAGTATGTGAGGGTAGGAGCGGGCACTTGAGGGTCACGTGTAGCCACATGAGTGATAGGAGTAACCTACACTTAAGGATGATCAGAGACTCCCTTTCCACGTCTGTAGGTGATTGCACAGGGACAGGCAACTCCACTTCTGGGAAGATGTGTGCCCTTGTGAATCAGCAAATATCATCCACACCCAAGTCGGGTCCTGGACAATGACGTGACTAATTGTCCTACAGTTCTGTGTTGTAACATCTCATGGGGTTGCAGTATTGCTGAGATGGTCACAAGGCAGCTGTGCAGATCCCATTGGGCTACTTCTCTTGTCTAAGGGAGTGTTCTTCCAGCAGTCAGAAGATCTGACTGAGCTAAACCTCACTAAATCCAGCAGCAGCTCCTCCCAGCTTTGGGATGGGCCTCAGGTGCAGGGTTCTGACATGGCTCCAGACGTTTTGCACAACTCCAGCTGCAGTGTTACAGGTGCTGCTGGCCCACACACGTCTGTCACGGAGCCTCTGGTGTCTGTTCCAGTGTCTCAGCTGTGCTAAGCAGAGATGAAGCCCAGGCCGAGTCACTGGAAGTGCCATCATTAGATTAGTGAGCTGAGCTGTTGCCAAGGTACGTACGTTGGGCTTCTTAATCTTTTCTTTTCAGTTGTGACATTTCAGCACCTCAAGAACTACTCAGAGACACTTAGACTGAGATAAGCACTAGGAAACATCCACTGTGGCAGAATACTGCGTTAGCACCCCCACAGTCCACGTGGTTCAGTAAGTAATGGTTTGGTGGATAGAGCATTGGCTCCAAGTCACCACTCAGCTCAGGCCAAGAATTCCCAAGTGCTTCAGGCAAATGCCTTCATCCCCTGCCTGAGGCTGTCCATCTCCAGAGTAGCTGTAACAGTCTCTTGGCAAAATCTTGTACAAATACTGGTAAGAAAGCCTTTCCTGGCCTGTTATCACAGTGTGAATGAGTGCAATCCTGAGAACTTCCCTGTGTTTCCCTGGGGCAGCCTCCATGGGCAGCACTGCTGTTCTGTTGCCCTGAGGGGCCAGGGATCGCTGAGACAGACCAGGAAGGTGGCTCATCAGGTGTGACATGGCCTGAGCCAGCAGCACAGACATGGTGGATTAGCTTTTGGAAAAGCAAGAAGTGACCTACTTCATCTGCAGAACGGTGTAGGGTGCTACAACACAGTGCCAGGGACATCCCACAGGCTCAGCCATGGAAGCCACCAGCCATTAGGGCCAGGCAGCAAGAACATGAGGAGGGTAAGAGGGCTTCTGCACTGCATGGATGCTGTACAGCATTCCTTGTGCCTTCCCCATCAGTCCCAAAGGCAGCCAAGCCCATCCGTGCTGGTGCCAGAAAGCATCCCCCATCCCTGCCAAAAGGCTGATGCCATGGGATGCTTCATCAGATGCCATTTAAAATTATATTTTCCCTTTGGTAGCATCTATCCATCTGTGATGGGATCCTTATCTGCTCATTTTATCAAGAAATTTCTCTCGTTAAATTGTTTCTTTTTTGGGGGAGGGGAGGCTGGGGACACTGTGAGCCTGTCGCCCCAAAAGTCTCAAAGTAAAGTTGACCTAGTCAGAGATGGGTGATAGATATTTTCCTAAAAATTAGAGTTCACCTAATTTCTCTCTAATTAATTTATTTCATTCTTTTCAGAGAATCATAATTTTTGGTTTTGAGTGAGACAGCAAGGAACATGCTGCTGACTCTGCTACCAGCACGTGCCAATGTGTCAGTATTTTATTTTAACTCGGTGACCAAGAGATGCCATGAAATGTTTACAAAACGCTCAGCTGCTTGTCTTGGAGTAAACGTGCCCTCTGCTGTTTAGGTGAAGCACTGACCTTGTTACAGAGGGCTCGGTTTACAGCCTATTTTTAAGCTTTGGAAAAAAAGAAATATTCTCACTCCTGGTTTTGATGTGTTCCCTTAAAATGGCATTGAAACATGGCATTGGAAAACTGGACATCCGCTGGGCCCTTCTGAGCATTGGTGTGTCTGGGCTGGGTGTAATCCCTGCAGGGAAGTGGGGTAGGCACGGCAAGGACACTTCTGCAATGGAGAAACACACCCTGGCCAAGGTGACAGCCCTCTCAGGCAGCCGAGCGGAGCTTGCAGAGCGTTTTGGGACTGGCCACTGGCGTGGCAGGATGGCTTCTCCCTCCCCACCAGATAAAGCCTGTGTGCACAAGTGAAAGATAAGATTATGCTAAGAATTGGGGCGGTTGGAGTCGCTTTGCAAGTGGGCTTTGCAGCTACTGCTGCAGATGCCTTTCTATCTTTATAACATGAGCTTCACAAAGCAGGAAAAATACTGCAAAACACTGCGTTTCTGGAGAAGCATCCATGCTGCTTTCTAAAGCCTGACTGTTAAGTTACACTTAATTTACCTAGATCTAAGTCACTTAGATCCCTGCAGGTCCCCAAAGGCATTCAAGGATGTGCCTTATGTGCCTTTCTTGGTCTGAACCCTGAAACCAACACAGGCTGGAAGATGGAGAAGCAAGGTCTATTTCTGGCTTTTTATTGAATAACCCTGACCTGTCCTCCCATCCCTTTATCTCGCCCCCCTCCCTCCAGCTGCCTGGCTTTGCCTGGTCAGTGTTAGACCCCACATCACTCGAGCAGAGGCCGTTTCATGTTCTGCCTTTTGTTACCTTGTGTAGGATTTCCATTTTCAGATATCATTGTGTGGAAAACAAACTCTCCTGGCCACAGAGGGGACCTTATGAATTTTCACCTGCCCTGGGCCATGCAACAGGTATTTCATCCAATAAAAAAAAATCTACCTCATCTCAATTAAAATGATGTTCCAAGGAAAAAGCCTGGCTGTGTTTCTTACACGCACTGCGAACTGAGTTTGATCCCCTTAGGGTTTGTGTCTGCATGGTGTGGGCTGACACTGGAGATGGAGTGAGAAGTTCTTGTGTTGGGTAGTTCCATCCCCATGAGTTTGTCCTCTCACAGCCAGGCTGGCAGCCTCACTGGTGCAGGAGGTGTTTGCCGGGATTTCTTCAGGGAGCCCTTGTCAGCATGAGACCCTGGGCCACCTTCCCCTGCTCATGGCCACCATGGCCAGGGGTGCTCAGCTGAGGGCTGGGCTGGGAGATCCTCATTCAAACTGCTGCAGACTGAGTGGGCAAGTGTATCCATAAGGGGATCCAGGCCTGGCACCAGCAGGAGGCTGTGTGGAGAAGCAGTACATGAGCTCCCATCCTCTGAGGGCAGTGAGGACACGTTCTGGAGCTCCCCTTCTCCACCCCTGGGGATTAAAAACCTATGTGGCAAATGAAGAAATTGTCTCCAAAGGTCTTGCACTTAATCTAGGAGGATTCTATGGAGGCTGCCATCTCCTGCCATCCAGCCTGCAGGAGCCTGGCCACCCTGCAGGGAGAGGCAGCAAAGCCCCGGGGCCTGGGAGCAGATGTGTAAACCAGCCGAGCCAGCCCCTAGATGCAGATCTGGCTGTGAACCTTTGCTTTCCCATTTCTGCCCTTCTCAGCCCATCATCTGATGCCCTCCTTCAAAGCAGAAGAAATCCCATTCCCTAAAAAGGTGATGCATTAAATCACTTAAACGTTCTTGTGCAGACAGAATTTTTTTTTTGTCTAAGCTTGCAGCAGGCTACAGCTGTGATGTGGCTGTGGGGGTGTTGTTAGGTACCATTTGATTAATTAACAGATGAAGTTTTGGGAAAGAAAATGTAAATTTTACCCACAGGCTCTTCTGATATTATGTAGCAGTGATAATTTTCTTTCTGCTATTCTTATGGTGAGGCAGTGAAAAAAAAATTGGTAAGGCAATTATTGTAAATTATTGTACCTTGGAAGTCACTAGAAATGTAGACTTATTTATTTATAGGGATACCCATTACATTCATCATTGCAGTTGCCTCTTCTTATGAATCCTTTAGAGTTATAAAATTAATATAAAGTGTTAACAAATGTTTCTTTCTCCTGATCTCTAATCCTACAGGGATGGAGATCAGTGAATAATAAGGAAATTTAGTGCATGCTGCAGGGAAGGAAAGGGAGAGCTTTGGAGAATGGATATTTCAGTTAAGCCAAACACTACAAAAATGAAGATGTATGTGCAAATAAGCTGATGCCTGAGGTGGCTCGGCTGAAAAGTAGATGGTGTCTGTGAGTGGAAGTGGCAAGCAATGGTTATCCACAGAACAGCTTTTTCTTCCTTTGCTGTGTTGTGTGAGAGATACAACTTAAATCACAAAGATCCGGCTCTCTTTTTTTCACGTGCACAGACAGGAGAGAGGATGTTTTCCATCCAGTACCCCATTGTGCCACCATTTCTTCCTGTCTGCAGGGTCCAGGGGGCTGTGTGTGGGTCCTGGATGCTGTGGAGCAGCAGTTGCTGCTCCCTGAGTGCCTGGGCTGGCAGGTCCATGTGCTGGAGGCAGTGCCCAGCTCCCTTCAGAGGGACTTTGTGCTTTCCTTGTTATGCCTGGTTCATCTGGGCTTGGTGCTGGTGGTGGTAGGGGAAAGCAGACCCTGAGGTCTCAGTGCTGGTACCAGAGCTTTGCCTGGGACTATAAAGAAAGGCTGTGAAACCAAAATGAACCTGAATGTGCCCAAGTGCCTCCTTGAATGGCACCCTGAGCCATCGACCTTGGAAAACTATTTATAAAGCCAAATTGTAAATATAAATCTTGAAGATGTATCTACTTTATTTTGAAGGGTTATTGCTTCTGTTTTGTGGCCTGGTTTCTGAGCCTCTGCAAAAACCTCCTATCAGCTTTGGCAGGCCATGAATTAGGTCACTGCTTCATTGGCATCTTCCAAAATAGCTCTGAAATAAATAGTAACAAAGATATTTGAGGCGAGATAAACCACATTGGTGTTTATGGTGCTTTAATATGAAATTATTAGATGGAATTTGAATAACAAGGCCTTAAGAGATTATTAAAACCATTAATGAGGCTAAAACCTCTATCCTATTGTACACAACAATGTAGTTGGGATTGATTCTGTAAGAACTCAGTGGCATTGTCTTTGCTTTTTCCGCCTTTGCTTCCAGGATTGCATTGGCACATAGACACTACAGAGTAACAGTAGCTTTTCAAGTCTTTGCTAACTTGATCAATGAACTAGTTAGATAACTCCTAGTTATCCAAACCTAGTTTCAAGCTGGAAAGTTTCCAACCGTCCAATGAAATGAGGGAATTTTGACTCATGTTAATAGACCAAGAATTGTTGCAGGACTGATCCTCGACAGTGGGAAAAATGAAGCATTTATGGTTTAGTTTACTTTACCTTTTTTCTCCTGAAGCTGAGCACAAGTTAAAAGATGTTTGCTCAGACCTGGTTAGTGGCCAGAGTGCTGGTGACATGCCCCACGTGCGTGGTGCCTGCAGGTGCTGTGTGACACAGGTTTGGAGCCCGGCACTGGGGGTGCACAAACCACCTCTGGGAAGAAGCGTTAATGGCTTCATCATTATCACCCAGGCAAAGAGGAAGCACATCCACCCTCCTCAGCCTTGGAGTGGTGCCCATTGCCTTTACTGGGATTCAAGAAGCCATCGCTTTCATTTACTTTCCCAGGTGTGTTGCCACCAGAGCTTGCTGCACCTGCTGGTTGTTAGCAGGTGCTTGTTGCCACTGCAGCGCAGTTCTGGTCAGAGTCACCACGGTGCCTTGTGAAAACAGATGTCTCTTTGTCACTGTCTAGGAAATAAATGCTCGTATCTCTTTGTATTTTTCAGATAATCAACCCCAATTTCATCCAAGAAGGTGAGTTAAGGACAGCTGTGCTGCAGTCGTGATTTACTCTGGTGCCACAGCATGCTCTGCACCTACCAGCATTTGCAGCAAAGGCAGCTCTCTGCTGCTCGGTCCCAGGGAAAGCAGGCTTCCTGCTAGCTGCTCAGCTTAAGACAGCCTGGGGCCACAGGCCAGGCTGAATCCCCTGAACCTGCCCTCTCAAAATCTTATCCACCTGCCAGAGCACAGGGCTGGGGGATGGATGCTCCCCTCTACCTCCTTCTCTGAGCTGTAGACAGCTGGCTTTTACTGGAGGGCAGTTTGAATAACATAATCCCAGGATTCCCAGCTGTTTGGGACCCAGATCCCATAGTTCATCCTATAACATATCCTCTAGCCTTGTATGACTCTAGACCTCCTCACCTGCAGATTAAAAAAGGTGTCGTGTGTGTGTCCCCATGGTTTTTTTTACAGTGGCTCCAGAGTTTCTTGTGCCATTAGTGGACATCACCTGCCTGCTTGGGGACACAGTGATGCTGCAGTGCAAAGTCTGCGGGCGACCCAAACCCACTATAACCTGGAAAGGACCGGACCAAAACATTCTTGACAATGACAACAGCACGGCCACTTACACGGTGTCATCCTGGTAAGGCCCTGCCTGTGGATCCCAACGCAGCTGGTCCTGATGGTCGTGCTACCCTCAAATATGGCACCAGCCTGGCTACAAGATTCATTAGGATGCAGATTATTAAGTCTGGCACGGCATGTCAGCACATCCATGCAGCAAGCATTGGCCGGAAAGGGTCAGATTTTGGGGCTGGGGTAGCTGTGTTTGTTTCCCAAGCTGATGTAGGGTATATCCACAAACTGCTGCTGGCAGACGTGAGCTTGCTCCCGTTGACTTCATGAGCCAGCTGCAAGCCAGAAGCCAGAATATTTACAACCTATTAGTTTGGCTAGTATTGCCTCTGCTGGGGCTTCTCTGCTTGAGTTTGATGCCAAGATCTCCTTTGGGAGTCAAGCAGAGCAAGCCCTCACCAGCTTGCAACTCCCCTATCACACTGGGCCTTTCGTCATCTTATTGGCAGAGGTGGGGTTGCAGTTTTCCTGAGCCTTTCCTCAGCTGTTCCTAAAAAAGCCCACATGTGCTCCTGGGAAGGCTACATCTGGCTGTGCTTGGACAGAAGGATGCTTGTCATTATGTTCCTGGCTTGGCTAGAGGAGAGGGAAACTATCTTTACAACAAGCACTGGGAAGATTCAGAAAGATCTGGAGTTGAATTCAGGTCAGGTAACAGCCTGCTGCTGGATGCTCATCTGCAGCTTATATAAGCAATTTGGGCCAAACTGCAGTGGAAATCTCCAGGAGGCAATCTTTCATTTGAACTTTTCAGCACTTCTGGCTCAGGCTGAAATGAATCCAGGGAGTACAAAGTCACTGAAAGTGAAAAAAGAACACTAAGAGAGAAGGGATTTTACGTGTTCCATAAAAAAAACCCCTTACATCTGATCAAGAGCTTCCTTCAGAGACCATTGGCTTGTGCAGCTGCCCCAGAGCATCCAAAATTGTCTTTAGCTATTGCTCAGTAGATCTCCTAGTGCCTTATCTTCAGCCTCTGGCTGGGCTTGGGATGGGGGGATATTTCCATGCGGGGTTCTGGTTTTCATCACAGTCCCCTGCCTGTTGGCTCCCTGTGCACTATCAGCACTTGTATTGTCTTGTTACTCAAATACTCTTCCCAGTGAAGACACTGCCTGCCAAGCAGAGGCCCAGCGGATCAGTGGCTCTTACAAATCTTGCTGGCATGAGTGTCTGGATTTCAGGGAGAGGGGATATTTCTGTCCTGTTTTAAACCAGCACAGTCAGACCAGCAAAAGCTGCAGTGTCCAGACAGTTATCCCAGCAACCATGTCCTTCTGCAGTTCCCGACAGATTAAGCATTCAAGAACTAGCCTACTTTTGCCATCAAGGGAACTTATTGTTGGCTCTAAGCTGGGTCTCCAGTACAGCTAAAACAGTTACACAAGGAAAATCCTTTAATTCAGGCCAGCTCCCTCAAATTGCATACTGGAGACTGAAGTGTGCAAACAGCAGGGACTGTGAACAGACCTGCTATAAATTCATGAGACTCCACAGAGCTGTTTGTTTTCTCAGATTGGCCCAAAGACTGAGTGTGTCTCACGAACTCAGTGCTGTGCTCTTTATCATACCTGGCTGTTATGAGATGTCCAACCTTCCAACTGGGGCCCTGGCAGCAGCGTCAGATCAATGGCACATGCTCCAGGGCTCTGAAGCTCCCTGGAAACGTTACCCTGTGCTGTGTGACTGCTTCCTGCATCTGTGGGAAGCCCGGTTTGTGTGGTGTGTGTTGGACTTCACCGCAGAGGCACAGCAGCTCACCATCTTCCAAGACAGGAAAGATGTGCATGGGTAAATCTTTCCAGATATATCGAGTCTAAGCATCCAGCTCTGGACAGGCACAGGCAATGTTCAGCTCCTGGACTGCTTGCTGCTCGAGTGATCCTTCACATCTCCTCCTAGGCCACAACAGACCTGAGGATTTGCCTGGCAGGCAATTTGGACCAAAGGTTTGCTCCAAGGTTTCATTAACAGCCAAACCCTGACATATGAAGGGGTTGTACTTGGGCACCAGATTTCTGGAGGGATGTTCCTTCAAATGAGTTAACGGGATTTGTGTGCACGTGTGTTTGCAATGGGGCAGGACAGGAACTATATAAAAACCATTAGCAAGCGAAGCAGTGCTTTTAACTGGGGCTTCCTGCATCCACAGTGACTCAGGAGAGCTCACCTTGAAGATCTGCAACCTGATGCCTCAGGACAGCGGCATCTACACCTGTGTGGCAACCAACGAACACGGAACCGCATCCACCTCTGCGACTATCAAAGTCCAAGGTAGCACGTCTGACCTTAACACACGGGATTTTTCCTGTGTGTGGTCCCTTGGTGGGGGCTGAGAGCACACAGGAACAGCCCCTGCAGAGGCAGCCAGAGGTGGAGCTGTGCCAGGTGAACTGAGATGTTGAAGTCGTACGACCATTCCTCAGCCACAACTCCCACTGATGGCTGAAGGCTTTGCGTACTCCTTGTGCTGGATTAAGTTGTCTGACCGTAAACATCACATTTGGGAAATGAAAATGCACTGGCACTGGTTCAGCTCCTGCATCCTGCTCGTAGTGCTGCTTCCCAGGAGCTCAGTAAGGTCACCCAGGGGAAGCTCAGCTCCCTCGGGCAGCCGAGTCCCTGGGGGAATGATGCCCCAGCTGACGGCAGGAAGCTCTGGGCTTTAGAATCTGCCTGGAGTAGGAGGAACTGGGATCCAGTGACACTGATTTTCTGCCTCCCCTTCTCTTTAGGGGACAGAGGAGGTGAGAGTAAGATTCGGCCTGGGTGAAACTTCTTCAGGGATTCAACTTGGAGACATGTCTCCAAGCCTGAATTCTCAGCGCTGTAATTAGTGACCCATCTAATTTGAATGAATACGGAATAATGAGTTGATGCTCATTGCCTCCAGCGCTGAGAAAGGATCTGTTAGCACGAGAGATGAGAGGTGCCAGCTGTGTTGAAGGGGATGGTCCAGAGATGAATGTCTAACTGGACAGTTACAGATGCAGCCATGTCACGAGCATTTAAAAGTTGATTTGTTTGGTCCCATAAACCTCCCTAGAGATCCAATTGCCCCAATTTATCCAGGCAAGTCAGTGGCTGCACTAACTACTCCTATGCTGAAGGGAGCCCTAAGCAAAGCACAGAAGGATTACTGGTCATTTGTCAATCTGCTCCCAAGCACACAGAGCGCCCTACACACAGAGGAACTCTGAATGCCTTGCTTGTGTCATTTTGGGGCGTTCAAAGGTAACTGATTCCTCACCTGCTGCTTAGTGAAGCCCCTCTACAAGGTGCAGCTGCCCCATGGTGACCGGATGTACCTGACACACCTGATCTTCAGAAAAAGCACTGGCACTTATTGATATGATGCTGGACTTGGTATTGTTTCCTCTTCCCAAGGTGTGCCAGCTGCCCCAAACCGCCCCATTGCTCAGGAGAGAAGCTGCACCTCTGTGATCCTACGCTGGCTCCCCCCGTCCAGTACAGGCAATTGCACCATTTCAGGCTACACTGTGGAGTACAGAGAAGAAGGTAAGTGGTGTGAGCTGTGCTTGCTGCCTGTGAGAGTGAGAACAAGGTAAGTTTCCCTTACGACACAACAGGTCCCAAAAGCATTCCTATCACCACTGGCGTGCCACTAACTGTAGCTTACAGATCACAAAGTCTAAGGCAGAAAGAAGCCCTTCTATCATCCAGTCCCACCTCTCATATATTACAGACCTTTCTGTTTCCTCTGGTCACTTACAACAAGTAAAGTGTGCTAAGCTGAAACATATCCATCACTAAGGCATCCTTTTATCATTGGCATTCTACCACCACCCTTTCTGGTGGGTGCTTCCCAGAAATGCAAAACCAAATCAGCCTCATTATTTTTTTTTTATCTGGATAAAGTTGCAGATCCCTGCATGCTTTTCAAGCTCAGCTCTGAAATCCATTTGTTCTTAAATCCAACCATCCTTTTCCCCTGGAAAAATTAGCCAGATATTAAATGCACTGTTTTCCCAATATGCACAGGCATGTGCTCTTGAAAAGGGCATTTGAAATGATTCACATCCCTCTTTGCATTCTTTCTGCAAAGGTGTGAGGGTCCCTGGGCAGTAAACCGTGCCTTAGGTATATGGCCTCTGTTTTTTCCCATTCATCCTTCAAAAAATCCTACCCCGTTTTATTAAGTGTGCAAACCTAATCACTCCATCGTATCATTGCCTTCTCCTAGGGAATATTCTGCCTTGACCCTCACTGTGCCATCAGTGTGACTGGCATTTTTGTAAAAGAATAAAAGCTCCTTTATTAACAACAACCCCCAAAACAAACAGCAAAAAAAAACCCCAGCAGTGTTTTCAGTATTCCTCCCACTTCAAAGGTAAAACTGACTCTTGTAAAACCAGCCATGACCTTGTGAGACCTGGAAATCAGAATCTGTCCGCAGGACGCACAAAATAAATGGGTCATGGTAAATAACGTAAAGGTAAAAGGCCCTGAACTTACTAAAATAAGATAAAATTTTATTTATTCTTGGAGAAATCGCCATCTGTGACAGGGCTCTGTGTTCCAGGGGTCCTTTTCTGTTCTCTGACCCTGTACAGATGAGTGAGTATTGCTCCTTTGGTTGCCACAGGTTAGGCAGTGGCTGGGTTTGTTTCTGACACGAGCAGAAACTCATGACAGAGTCACACAGTTCTTTGCTGCAATTCTGCTCTTCTGCAAGCTGCCCGTGCTAAGCCTCAGAAAGCTGGTTCTCCTCCTGCAGCTGCAGCTTTCACTGTAGCCACCTCATCTTCATCTGCAAAAGCCTTTGGATTGCACTGACACCTTGTCTCAGCTTCATCTCCCTTGCCCACGGTTTTGGGGGGGTTTGCAGTATTTCTGCTACTGTTTCTCTCATAGCAGAGCTGTCATCAAATCATCCCTCCACTTCTGAATTATGACACTGCCCTGAGACATCGCTTGTAGCACACAGCCACAGCTACAGCGCTGGAGAGCTTGCCCCTGGGCTGAGCTTTTTCCATCATTATCAGTCAACTGAGGGGCATCTCCTTCTTTTCTCATTTAGCCAGATGGGAAGGTGGCTGCAACACATAACAGCTTCCTGTGATCCATTTCTGGTTTAACAGTCTGCTGTAACATTGCCTCTTAAAGACCCTGTAGATTTTACCCTCCCAGGGTACCACCTCAGCTGGGCAGAGAAAGCCTCAGCCCTGAGCTCCCACAGTGAGTGCTTCCCTCAGCTCCCCCCGTCTGCCTCTGTCCGACAGGCTCGCAGGTCTGGCAGCAGTCGGTAGCCTCGACTTTGGACACGTACCTCGTCATTGAGGACCTGTCCCCAGGCTGCCAGTACCAGTTCCGAGTGAGTGCCAGCAACCCCTGGGGGATCAGCTTGCCCAGCGACCCGTCCGAATTCGTGAGGCTCCCGGAGTACGGTGAGTGGGCGCCGCAGGGAGGGACTGATGCACACAGGGGTCCACCTGTGCTCTGTATGGTGTGTTTTGATGGGTCCTGATAAAAACAGCACCCATCCTGTAAAATCCTGGACCAACTAGGAATACAGCAAAAGGCCTGGGAGATGCTCAGAGCCAATTCCTGCCCCCAGAAAGGATTTTCATGTCTTCACCTCCACCCAGGCTCAAAGCCTCCCTCTGCCACAGAGGTTATTGCAGATTCTGAGCAGGTGCCTGGTTTCTCTCCCAAGACTATTTCTTGTCTTTATCTCTGCCCAACAGGGTCCATGTCCTGGCTGGTGTCCATCCTGCCTTTCCAGCAATGCCAGCAGCACCAGCAGCTTCTGCTGGACAGCCCCAGCTGGGGGCTGTAATTCCACTTGCAAAATGTCTCTCCTTGAGCAATGCAGCTGGAATGAGAATGCTGTGATGGAGGCAACTCCCAAGCGCTCCGTGCTGCAGGAATTTGGGGTACAGCTCACTCTCAACGGTGCTGTGAGCAGAGCCCACTTTTCCCCATGTTTTAGCAGCTCTGGTGTGTAACGAGGTCTGTGACTGGCTTGGATAGCCAGTGCTGGATGGAGCAAGAGCTCACCCAGCAGAGCTCTAATCCCTGTCTCCGTGGCCCTTTTCAGCCCAAAATTGCAAGGACAGATTTGAGTCCCCCTTATCCATACCTTCCTCTGGGGAGACCTGGCATTCAGTGGTCCAACACGCTGGAGCTGTGCCTGCGCAGTGTGAAACTGGACTCCTAGTGATAATGTTTCCTGTCTTAGTAAGATGGTCTCGCATGATTTTAAAATATGCTGTTTATAGTCCACAGCAAACTGCCTTTAACTTTACACCTTCTTGAATATTCTTTGTTCTCTCAAAGACTCTGCTGCCGATGGTGCCACTATTTCATGGAAGGAAAACTTTGACCTTGCCTATGCAGAGCTGCATGAGATTGGGAGGTAATATTAACCCTGCTTATCACTGCCATAAAACACCCAAACAATGGCTCAAAGCTTTTTCCTTGGTGGGGAGTTTAGGTTACTTTTCTAGTTAGCTTGAAAACTGCTGCTCCTTTCAAAGAGCATTGCATATCAGATACTGATTAAAATACTGACTAAATTCTGTTTTTCAAGATAAGTTCTGATTTGAGAATTGCAGCTTGGCAAACTGGTGAGCAATTAGGCAGCCAAATCTCTGGCAGTTGGTATCTTCTCTGTCATCTCTGATTTGAGGTCCTGTTTTGAAGTCATGACAATTTACTGGTTCTGGATAAGCTTAATCTCAAAGACTGAGTTTGCCAAAACACTTGGGCATGTGACTGACTTATCTTTGCTGATTGGGAGGGTGAGTTGAACAGAGCCGAAATGGGAGCTGCTCGTGTTGTCAGCCCTTGGTGCTCTCCACAGATTACAGATAAAGGGCATGCAAATAATTCAGGTGAATGCAATTATTTCTTCAGCTCAGATGTCAGAGACAATTCCGGGGCTGAAAGGACGGGAGTCCCTCTGGTTCTGTAGAAAACAGGGATGCATTACTAAGAGCTCAGCACATGGTTTCACTGGGTAGTTTTACTTTCAGGAATGGTACTATGGTCTGCATGAGTTTCCTAAATGCTTTCCCGGCAGCTTTTTCCTTAATTTCTTACTGTGTGTCTGAAAAAGTGAGACAAAGTGGTAGGTTAGTGATTATTTAACAAGGCTCTTCTTTTAGTTGTTTGAGAAAGTTTGGTCTCTTTAATAAAGCAGCTGGAGAAGGGAGACCCACGGCTAAAATAAAAGGAGATAAAACCTGTAAAAGTGGCAGCAAATTGAACCCAGGGGAGGTTGTTAGAGGATATCCGTGCGGCTGCACAAAGCAAAGTGACACCGTTTGCTCTCAGTGTTTACTAATCCCCAAAGAATCTCCACACCCAGGGTAAGAGATAGAGGGCCTTTGTTGAAAAAGGTTATGAACAACTTGTTAAATCTGATGCCTTGTGAAATATTAATGTGATGAATCAAAAAACCCTTCGAAAATCACTCTGTTATTGCGCTAAAAACTAGGCATGATTTATTCATGAGGCCACTTCATTATTCTGTTTTCTTTGTAATTTCAGGGGTCGATTCTCCATAGTAAAGAAATGTGTCCACAAAGCCACCCGGAAAGATGTTGCTGTAAAATTCATTAGTAAAAAAATGAAAAAGAAAGAGCAGGCAGCACATGAAGCAGCTTTGTTACAACACTTACAGCATCCTCAGTACATCACTATCCACGATACCTACGAGTCTCCTACTTCTTACATCTTAGTTTTGGAACTGTAAGTACGCAGAGCTTGGATTCAAGTGTCTGGGTAGGAATCACAGCCCTATTAAAGCCAAGCATAAAAGTCATCCTGAGTTCAGCAGGGCAAAGATTTTATTGACTGAGATGTCAAATGAAATAGCCATTTTCTGCAGAGTTTCCACTGCCTTTTCTTTACAGTAAGTAAGATTCAGAGGGACAAATAAAACTTCTTTCTACTTGGGTGAACCTTGGGTAATTTGTCCCATTGAAAAGCATCAGACTTACTTGGGCAGTTTTGTCCACTTTTTACATTCGAATAAAAGTGTTTCGGCTACATCGAAGCCTACATCATTCTAACACTTTTTGGTGAAAAGACCTGTGTAGGAACCATGCTCGGCCCATAAGGAGAAACAGAAACCAAAACCCAAAATGCTTTGTTATGGTATATGCAACAAAGAATATTTGAGCTGTTTGATTGTTTGTTTGCACAGATAAATAAACTATGTGGAAAACTTTTATTGGGTTCGTTTTCCCACAGAAAATATTACCAGCTGAAAACGTCCGGGATTTTTTTTTCTGCGTTATGTAACCGGCTCTATAAATAAATAGATGAATCCAAATAATTAAGAAGCTCTGTTTCCAAAGGGATTGTCTCTGTCTATTGAATCCATCCTTAAGCAAATGAGTTTACTTTAAGACTGTTGTTAAATTTGTCAAGGACTGTAGATAACAATTGAGGATTAATCGTTCTACCACTTCCACAGCCTGTGGTATCTTGAGATATCATTAAATACTCATCAGAGCTGGCATTTTATTTTCCTCCCTTTTTTAGGTCACAAAGTTTCCACTGCAATTTTGTTTTCAAATATTAACTGTTCCTAGAGATGCCGTGTGATGTTTCATGCGCAGGGTTTGGTCTGTTTGTAGGATGGATGACGGCCGTCTCTTGGATTACCTGATGAACCACGATGAACTCATGGAGGAAAAGGTGGCGTTCTATATAAGAGACACAATGGAAGCCTTGCAGTACCTCCACAACTGCAGAGTGGCTCACTTAGACATAAAGGTAAGAACAGAGGAGGATGATGCTGTTATTCCGTTCCCTGGAACAGAGAGTTCCCAGCCGTGCAGGCAGGGAGGAGGTGCAGCCTGTACCCCAAGGAGATGAGCACTAAATGGACAAGCTGTTGATCAGAGAAAGGAGTTACTGGCCTGCAGCGCCAGGTCTTTGCCTGCAGGCAAGAAATGCACCTTTTCCCTTGACTCTTTGGTTTGTTCCCAAGGGCTTTCTGGATTTAATGAAAGAGGAGGAGGATGTCTGAGAGACAAGAGTGAGATGTCACTAGCACCTGACTGAAGGGAAACTGAATAATTCTATGGAGTAGGGTTTGGGCTCACACTGCACCAACTCAGCCACCAGGCTTCCTGAGCAGAGCTGGCTTGTGCCCAGGCACTTCAGGGCAGGCCAGAAGGAGCCCGTGTCCCTCTGATATCCACAGAAGTGCCCTGGGGAGCCCAAAGCAAAGAGAAGGAGGGTGCCAGGGAGCAGGAGGTGGGCAGGGCTGGCAGGGGCAAAGGAAAAGGAAAGCAGCACACTGCATTGTGCTGCAGAGCCTGAGAGGGGAACTGGGTTGGGAAATACGCCCAAGGATGGGTTCAGAGGAAGAACAAAGAACAAGCTGCACTGTGGAGAAGAAACTGGGGTATTCTCTAACGTCACACTCAGACTAGTACAGCTCGTACCTGCTTTTGTGAGCACACGTGGCAGGAGGCACTGTACTGTCCTGGATTTGGCATTGTACTCCTGTCCTCCCCAGCATCCCAGTCACCTTGGATGACAGAGAATTAGCCATTGAAGTTGTGATCAAGTGTTTCAAGTTTTGTGATCTGCAACATTGATTCTGGTTGCCAGGGATATCAATTAATCTATAACACTTTGCAAACTTAAATGACAATTAAAAATGGGGAATGACGGATGAATGTAACTTTCTTATATAGTGGACAGTCCAGCTTCAAGGAGATCTATTCTCATCTCTCCAAGCCCCAGGCATGTCAGATGAAGCGATACTTTCATTCTTCTCCTGCCTACTACCCCTACAAAAAAAATTCCATTTGTACAGGACCTTTTGTGAGAATTAGACACAAAAGGCTAAATCATCCTGGTTTCTTTCTATGGGATCGTTTGTATGTTTTTCTCTATTTATACGACCTGTCAAAAAGTAGGTATTACTTGGAGGTAAGAAACTGCAATGAATTCTCTGTTTGGTCATAAGATACTTCCCAGAAACAAGGTGGGAAGCTAATTTTCTGTGACCTATTTGCAGTTCCCCTGAATGAGAGATGCTAAATAAAGCACCTTCTGTTGCTAAGTGGGAAGCAGGAGATGCACTGGCGGTGACAGCAGACCTGTCCATGGACTGTGTTGTCCCAGGATCCTGCTCAAGGATGTGTTGATTTTGTCAATAGAGACTGCCCAAGAGAAGAGCAAGTGGAGAAACTGGAACAGAAGTGCAGTGAAATTTGCTTTCTATATATATATATAGCCACGAGGCAGCAGTAAAATATGCATGAGAATAAAGGAGAGAAAAAAAGATCTAGAAGGGTGCAAGAAGTAAATTCAGAAATCATCTCAGAGCCAACAAAGGAAGGATAATCCATCTTAAGTCCCCAGAACAGAGTATACAGACAATGCTCAGTATCTCTCACTGATAGAGAGAGGCCTTAAATACTGAGAGTTGCTAAAACAGAGAGAAAACCAGCTGGGATGAAATGTAATTTCACTCTGTTTTGGAAAGCATGACTGTGTCCGGTGTCCTGGGGGCACACTGGCAGCTCCGTGTCAACTGACAGCAACAGTAATGGCACACACCAGTCCCTCCCAGGGTCGTGGGTGCAAAATTGAACATTTATTTCATGAAGAACGTTTTTGCTACAAGTTACGCACACTTACTTAGGCAGCTGTCATCTGAACGAATGGAATCTAAATTAACTGATCAGATATCTATGTCTTATTAAAATTTAAAAATCCATCAGTGCTCTTAGTCTGGACAGGTTAGTTTGGGAAAATAAACTGTAAGTGTTTGGGACAAAGTGCAAAATCCCGGTGTGTTGTCCGAGTGCAAAGGAGGATCTTGTCAATGCGACTGCAGCATCGATCTGAATTTAGCGCAAACAGCGGCTGAGCTGGTTCCTTATCATTCACTCTCCTTGCACATCTGATTAAGTGCAAGTTTTGATTGGCTATTAAACCTACATGAAACCTACAAATTCTATTTGCCAAAATAAAGTATGATTAAGTTGATATCATTATCTTTTCAACAGCCAGAAAATCTGCTCATTGATTTAAGAATCCCGGTGCCTCGAGTCAAGATCATTGATTTGGAAGATGCAGTTCAGATCACAGGTCATTACCATGTCCACCACCTCCTTGGAAACCCGGAGTTCGCAGCCCCTGAAGTTATCCAAGGCCTTCCTGTCTCCCTGAGCACGGATATCTGGAGCATTGGGGTCCTCACCTACGTCATGTTAAGTGGTGTCTCTCCGTTCCTGGATGAAAGCAAAGAGGAGACTTGTATCAACGTGTGCAGAGTGGATTTCAGCTTCCCGCATGAGTACTTCTCCGATGTGAGCCACGCCGCCAGGGATTTCATCAACGTGATCCTCCAGGAAGATTTCAGGCGAAGGCCGACGGCAGCCACTTGTTTACAGCATCCGTGGCTGCAGCCGCACAATGGCAGCTATTCCAAGATCCCCCTGGATACCTCCCGCTTGGCTTCCTTCATCGAGCGCCGCAGGCACCAGTACGACGTGCACCCGGTCCCCAGCGTCAAGAGCTTCCTGTTGAGCAGGATGAACCCGGGCACGTAGTGCCTCCATCCATGGGATCCTGTGCTGCTGGTCCCGAGCCGGGTGCCGGGAGCGCCGCCGGGAGCACGCGGATCCGTCTGTACATAGCCCACGTTTGGCGTTTGCGTTCCACAACTGCGTGGTGGGAATCACTGCGGACGTGGCAATGGGACCGAGGCAAAGGGGGTGACAGCAGCGGGGACACGCTCCCTCTCTTGGGGCACGTGATATTGTCACATCCACCGCCAAAAAAGGACTGCGGGAAGCAAACACCAACTGGGAACGAGAGCCAAAATTGCAGTTGCCTTAATCTTTGTGAGGCAGCCTTATAAGAAATCCTCTTGATCTTGCTGAACTGAATTCAAAATGTACAAAAGATTAGGAGTAGGATGGGGGGGGAGTGAGACCAGGCTGACCTTAGCACGTACTACAGAACTGGACCTGTCAGTTTTTGCTGAAATCATTGCAAGCCTGCCCCAGGTTATCAGTCAGATTTCTCATGCCCCATATGCCCGGGCCTGCCATGATTTCAGTGGGGACTTTGCCTGCGTAGGACACGCAAGATCAGGCTCCAGTCACTGCTGGATCAGCTCCCACGGTGGCGTGGCTTAGGTACACTCCTGTTGCGTGGTAGTGCCCAGACCAAAATCCTCCATTAAGCCCCTCCTCGGGCTTTCTGCTGTGTTAAGTCAACGTGCAGCACCTTTCGGAGCTACAATTAAGGCAATGAATTCATTGGAGCATACAGCTGGTTCTGACTAAGCACAATGGGACTATGGTGGGTTTTTTAAAAGCATTTTATACACATTGTACAGAAATCTTTTGCAAAACCTGTGCATTGAGAAAAGGCAGAGTCCAATTTTTGCAGTATCTGTAAACTAGATGACGATGGTGATGAAGACAATTTTTTCTATCACAGGTTTTCAGTATACATATATTGTATCATAGATATAAATATATATAAATATAAAGGATCCTGTTCCATTTCTAGCTTCAGAATTGCTTGGCCCAAAGTCCATCTAAGCCTTTCAGAGTGCAGTAGGAGTGGTGAGTTCATTCTTGTGCTTACAGCTTGAAAATTGTTTTCAGTGTTTAAAGTATGTCATTTGTCTCATTTCCAAACTTGTAAATATCTCTCAGCCACCATTAGCACCTCATAACCAAAGCATTCATGAGGATATTTTTATGTCCAAAGCCTAATTTGTAATAAAAAAATAATATTCACAATTAAAACATTTCTCTCTTGCAAGCCAAGTTGCAACATCATCATATTGATGTTACAGTGACGGAGCCAGCCTTAGGTATAACCAACACAGGGAGTCTGCAGTGACGAATCAGCAGTTTGTAGGTTGGCCAAATCTTCCTTTCCAGAAATGGGACTGGAAGGGGAAACCAGCGGGAGTTTCCCCATCCTACTGCCAAACCACAAAGCTCTACAGCCTTGAGGGGTTACGATCAAAGAGATTTTTTTCCCCTGGCATGCGGGGACTTTGTCTCGGTGCTGAGTACCATTTGTGTGCCTGTAATGGGAAATGGCAGTTGTTACCAAAGGTTTTCCTAAGGAAAAGGGCTTGATCTGACCACGTGTGCTCATATAGACTCTCTTGTCAAATGAGTCAAATCTCATTTACCATCCCAGTAACTGCACTGTGAGCCTGCAGGAGCAAGCGCTGTCTCCGCCAGTGGGTGGTGGAGACACCCTGCAAGTACTGTTAAATTCTCAGGGCTCTGATAGCCCTTTTTTGATCCACCTCCAAGCTCAGTTTCACAGCAGGGAGGAGACCTGGCCCCTCTCTTTGTGCTTGCTCTACCACTACACCGCAGTGGTCAGTATTTTGTTAGTGGAGAAGAGAAGAGGCACAGCAAAAACCCTCAGCGCTCAGCACTGAGCGCGTGCAACAAGGAACAGCCCTTGAGATCGGGAAGCCACAGGCAGAAGGGTGAGCCCAGGTGCCTCAGCAGAGTCAAAAGCAGTTCTGTGAGAGATCTAATACAGGGAGGGAGTTGTGGAAAGGTTTGAAGGAGACAAGTGTTCACAGAAGGTTCAGCTCCTTTGAATCATCTAGAACCTGTCTCAGTTCCTCTCTAGAGCAGCAGCTGATTTTCTAAGCAATCCAGCAGCACCTCTTAGATAAAGGCCAGACTCTCATCCTGAGCAACAGGGCAAAGTATGCAATTTCTTAGCAAGTGAATACAGACAGCAGTCAAGGGGGGTCTTTAATTACCACCAGCCTCAGGTATTTTATCACTACAGGACTGTCTGTAATTCTTCTTATTTGTCAAAGCTGGCTCTTTGTGCTGTGATTGTGCTGCCCTTAAAAAAATGTTCATGGAAATGTGGTCTGTAAAACCCACAGCTTTTATTAGGCCCATGGGTACAGTTTAAGCCACAGGCTTTCTGCTTGGCATTAATACAAACAAATTCTCATGTAGCACATGTAATTTGGAGTTATTTAGCATTTTGTTTTCCTACCTCCTGCATTCATATGTCAAACTACAACAGCACACACTTCAGATGCACAGGGGGGAAAAGCTAGATTGTTTAAGGTAATATTTAAGCCTCTCATTGCTATCAAATAACAGAAAAGAAAACCCAAAAGGCTGAAAGAGGGAGCATATTTGATTCGGTATTGGTGCTCAGATTCAAAAGAGACTCCTTGTTGAGAGAGCTGGAAGTGCCGAACTCTGAAGAATTGGAATGTTCTGGGGTTACTTTCTTTTGTGGTTTTGCTTTCTCCATATTCATGTTAGAGAACGCCTCTTTCCGGGCACTGCTCTTCTAAGAGCATGTTCAGGAATACTTGCACCAGTTAAAAATTCCATATAACATTTGTGATTATCAACCGTCCTTGCTTTTTAGCTCAAAGATTTCCTTTGCCTGAATAATATCAAGTTGACATGCAATGCTGCCGTACGATAAATACGGAGGAAGTATCCTGACTTTGCTCTTTCAAAGTCTTTTTAAGCCAACCTGTGGTGCCTCTGCAGATACAACAGGTTCTGTAACTCTGTTGAAAACTGTAACTCCATTGTAAAGAGATTACAGAAGCTCAGTAAGTAGGCCTGGAGTGCACTCGCTGGGTGAGAAGCACCACAGCCAACCCCCTGCGTAGCATTCTCTGAACACTGGATTTTTTGGTGCATGAAATATTGTCTGTAACAAACACGGTTTCTCAAAAAGCTCCCCAGATAACATCTGACCCCGAGGGGAAGATTTCCACCTTCAGCTGCACCACTCAGGGTGTTCCCAAGACGGCCGAGTGAAGGTGTGGTGGTAGCTGCACCCTTTAGCTTCTCCAGCAGCTTCCAACCATCCAGGAGGACCAACAGGAATACTGACAACAGTGCACCACGAGCTCTGTGTGGAATGCCACTGTGCGCACAGCCACCACCTTCAGACACCTGCACAGTGTTCTTAGCCTGCTCTGACATCAAAGGGTGGCTCACCATGTCCCCAGGAGCTGGGTGACAGGAAGGCAGCAGCAAAGGTGCTGGTGACACAGAGCCCAGAGGACGCGGTGGCACGGGAGGCTCCTTATTTAAGATGGCTTCGTTTAATGAATGTGCAATGAGAAACTAATTTGCCTCTCTCTCCACTCCACCTGGAGCAGCCGGGCCAGGGCAGGAATTCTGCTGGCGAATGTGACACAGTCAGCCCCCATCAGGTGTCCGGGCACTTGCTGCCCCGGGGGAGGCCCCAGCTCCCCCACAAGCTGCCGAGCCCCCCGTGCATGGTACGACAGGGGTGACACACACCCAGTCCGGGCTTCTACACTTTAGCATTTTAAAGCAATTCAGGCTGTAAAATTTATAAAATGTCCCCCTGTTCTCAGTGATACCAACGAGTTTCGTTTAGTCTTACTGCCCTTTCATTTTAAAAGACTACGGATTGGGTTTTTTGCAGTAACATGTATCTTTTTACTTCTAAGTTAATGCTGAGACAAAGTCTGTGCCCTCAACTGACCCTGAGGCTGTGGCTTCAGTGGAGTTCATTGGCATTCCTGACAATGTTATTAGGCCTGTGCTACAAGAACTGTACAGAAAGGCTGAATACAGAACCACACGTTATAACCTGACTATATATAACCCTATTTTAATGCCCTTGCAGCGAGGGGACTGTGTCAAGTAACCTAGGATAAGATAAACTTCAGACACAGATGTAAAGGCTGCTCTGTGCACAGAAAGGTCTAACAGATAATTTACATGCACAGGGGCTCACCACCTTTTTTTGTTCCTGTTCCTTTCACAGCAGAGGTGGATTCTCCTCTAACACAGGGCTTGGGTTTATTTTTGAGCTCATTCACTCATGTCCCATCAGAAAATGGTGCTTTCCCAAGGAAACAAAATCAAATCCCATTTTACTAGGCTGACTGCACACTGCCATCAAGTGATGTACTCTCGTTCTGGGATCTGTATAGTGCTGAGTGTTTCCATAGCGTCAGGATGCTGAATGTTTGCTGTAACTGTAGTCTTTATTATGGAGCTAGTGAAAAACCAACATCTTCTCTACTCAAGCCATATTTCACCTTCATGCCCAACTTCTGATGCTGGTGCTTTTACTTCTCTTTCTACCAAACTGTTCAACACTGCTCTGCCACTGAGGTCAATTTGCTGATAACTTTTGGAAGGCAAATGCAATAGCAAGTGCAAAAAATAAATTTACATCTCAGACTTATTCACCGAGATAAGAGCAAACAGTTGGAACATATTGATGCTTTTCAATCTTAGCAACAATCCACTGAAGGAGGAAAAAAGAAACAGTATTGCTAACAGCTCAGCATTTTCAAGGTGCAAAGTAATTCCACAGCCTTAATTATTTCAGTGTATTGCTGGTCTGCCTTAAATGTATCTTCAGTTTTATTGCGGATTTCATTTTGTATGCACACAATGTTGGTTTGTAAAGGCAGGTTTGTAAATATTTCCTTTGTAAGTCTAATCACTCATGTGTACTGTTGTGAGGTGACTACTTGCTGTCCCATGTTGTTGTTACTATACTGCAGTATATATGATCATCTACAGATGTAGCTTCGACCTGTACATCTCCTGTCCTTGCATTCCCATAAATAGAGTATACTAATGACTCCGTTTCTGGGCTTTTTTGATTAAATAAAATTATTCAGAGAAGACCGGGTCAGTCTTATTTCACACGTGTGGCATCTTTCTGAGTGAGGCCTTGGAGACTCGGGGCTGGCTGAGGGCTTCATTCAGTGCATCTTTTCCGGAGGAATCTCTCAGCGAACCGGCCCGCGGGATTGTCACCCTGGCTGCATCCACCGAGCGGCCTTTGGGCATCACCCCGGGAGCCGGCGCGGCGAGAAACCCTCGGGTCACGTCAAACCCTCCGTGCACCGGCGGTTTCTGCTTCCCGGGGGAATGGGCTGGCGGGAGAACTGGGAATCGGAGAGGGGAAAACGGGCCTCGGGGAGCAGGGCCGGGATGGCGCACTTGGGCTGCCGCCATGAGGAGGGGATGCGGGACGGGGCACAGGGATCCCGGGATGGCGCAGCTGGAGCTGCCGCCACGAGGAGAGGATGCGGGACGGGGCACAGGGATCCCGGGATGGCGCAGCTGGAGCTGCTGCGGGGGGATGCGGGACGGGCCCCATCGATTCCCCGTGTGTCACAGGGACTCCCCGCCCCGCGCT
>VZTA01016835.1:523681-539288 GCA_013398855.1 Mohoua ochrocephala
TCGGGCACTTCGTGCTGAAGAGCGGCCGCGCCTCCCCCGTGTACATCGACCTGCGCGGCCTCGTGTCCCACCCGCGCCTCCTCCGACAGGTGCGGGCCGGGGAGCCCCGGGAGCTGCCCGGGCCGGGCCCCACGTGTGTCCCTGCCCTTGGCGGGGTGGCGGGCTCCTCACGGCTCAGGGGGAGCGGAGCACGGCAGCGCTGCCGGGGCTCTCCAGGGCCGGGACCCCGCAGGGTCGGCTCTCGGGTCGTGTCAAGCGGAGAGGTTTTCATTGATTTAGTCATGTTCCGCGCCAGCGTGGCTCTTACGAAGCATTTGGGTTTCCTTTTCAGGTCGCAGGACTTCTTTTCCAAGCAGCCCAAGATGCGGGTCTGGAGTACGACTGCGTGTGCGGCGTTCCCTACACGGCGCTGCCGCTGGCCACGATCATCTGCGCGGAAAATCAGGTTCCAATGCTTATACGGAGGAAGGAAGGAAAAGACTACGGTAAAGCCTTCAAATCAAGAGTTTGCAACTTATCTTGTTTGGGAAGTGACTTTATATAATTTGTGGTTCTTTTGTAATGCACAGCATCTCCCTTCCAGTTTAAGGTTACAGCTGCAATTTAAGAAGCAGGTCCTTTCTCCCCTAAAGCAAACCTCCCACAGCATCCCAGCCTGATCAGCCTCTCCCAGCTGGTTGCTGATGAGCTGCAGCTTTAGTCCTGCTGTAGGAGATTTGGAGACTGTTGAAGGGTGTTTTATATTTCTTTCCTTTAGCAGTGTCTTTTTTGTTTTTTTGACTTGTTACCATTGCTATAGTTCTGAGTTAGTGGCCTTGTCCAGAAACAAGTATTTATAACTGAGATTCTCCAACGTGCTGACACCAGAGCCACGTCTCGCTCTCAAACAGAACTTCTTGCATATTGGCTCCAAAAGGAATCTTTCTAGTTTCTTCGTTTATCTCTCAAACCCCTTTTTCTTTCATTATCCTATAGTCCTGTAATCAGTGAGCCAGGTAAGCAGCAGTCCCTTCTCTACTCAATGAACCATTTACTTGTGATAAAGGAAGAGGGAGAGCAGACTGAAGCATTAACCTGCCATATAACTGGATTTCTACGCATCCTCTTCCGACAGTGTGTAATTAGAAAGTACCCTTGTCAAAACTAAATGCTGCTCCTGTGTCAGGCAGTGGGCCAGGCATGGAAACATTTGCTGTTCCTTCTTGTGAAGCACAAGCCGGTTGTGACAGCGATTAGCTGCTCCTGGGAAAGCCAGGCATCCTTTGTCGTTGCCCCCCAGGAGCCCTTTCATGGATGTGTGCCTGTTGTTAGTTAGGACAAAGGCACTTGAGGCTTTACTCCTTCTAGTTGTTCTTACAGGCATATTAAGCACAGAGTGCTGCCTGTGGAAAACAGGGGACATGCTGAAGAGTGCCAATAACTTGGCTGCCTTAAAGATGTTTTAAATAATGAGAGAATAATTTTGTAAGTCTGAGCTTTCAAGTCATGACAGTAATAAACTTCTGAAGTCATCTTATTCAAACATTTGAATTCGTGCTGTTAACAGTGTGTTGGTTTTGTTAATGGAGCATAACTTCTGGAAACGTAAAGCAGTATTTTATTAGCTTGGAGAAGTAACAGTCCTTAAGAATTGAATTACAGGTCAGTGAGTGAGCCGTGGTAAGAATTGTGATAAGCAGTATCATCTAATAAAGTTTTGATACTCTATAAAGTTTTTTTGGGTCATCCAACCTTTCTTAATTTGGTGGAGTGTTTGCTTTTTATTTTTCAGGTACTAAGCGGATGGTAGAAGGCACCATTAATCCAGGAGAGATGTGCCTGATCATTGAAGATGTGGTAACCAGTGGATCCAGTGTACTGGAAACTGCAGAAGTTCTTCAGAAAGAAGGATTAAAAGTCACAGATGCCATAGTGCTGTTGGACAGGGAGCAGGGGGGGAAGGCCAGGCTAGAGGAACGTGGAATTCGCCTGCACTCCGTGTGCACCTTGTCTGGGGTGCTGGAGATTCTCCAGCAGCGGGGAGAAGTGGGCGCTGAGATGGTTGAAAAGGTGAAGAAATTCATTCAGGGAAACGTGTTCGAGGCAGTGGCTCAGAATGGTGCTGCTCCTGTGAAGAGACTCTGCAAGGAGCTGAGCTTCAGCGCCCGTGCCCAGCTGCCAGGGGTGCATCCTATTGCAGCCAGGCTCCTCATGCTCATGGAAAAGAAGCAAACAAACTTGTGCCTTTCTGCTGATGTCACCAGCCCCAAGGAGCTGCTGCAGCTAGCTGCCACCCTGGGCCCCAGCATCTGTATCCTGAAGACTCATATAGACATCCTGAATGATTTCACCCAAGACGTAGTAAAGGAGTTGAGAACGCTTGCGGATCAACATGAATTCTTGATTTTTGAAGACAGGAAATTTGCAGATATTGGAAACACAGTGAAACATCAGTATGAAGGTGATTATCATCGACCTGGATTTACGGTAACTTTGCTGCTGATGTGTGTAACTGCAGTTCTGGTACAAGTTGCCAGGAAATTGCGTGGAATCTCCAGCCTTGGGAAGTACTCAAGGGGATAAGACCCTGAGCAATCTGACCTAGTGTTGAAGTTAACCCTGCTGAGAGGGCATGACCTCCTGAGGTCCCTTCCAACCTAAACCTTTTCATGAATCTGTGGTTGTGCTCAGTAAGTACTTCTGAGTAGTTGTGTGCCGTGAGAAACTGCAGCCTGGCTTCTTGAGGCAGCCTGCTATTATTGTACTGCTTGTGTGCCCAGCATGGCTTTCATTTGATACTCCATCTGCAGCTGCAGAACTGCTGTTCTCTTTTCCTGAGCCGTATGTCCCATATGAGCTGCGTGCTATCTGGGAAGATAGCACCTGTGACAGTGGATTTCTGGGCTACCATAAATGTCTCAGTGAACATTAAAGGTGAGACACTGACAACTGTTAGCGAAAAGTAAACTGAGAGATTACACTTTGTGGTTAGGCAGCTGTCAGAACTGTCTGATGAGACTGAGCTCGTAACTGTCAAGCTTCAGCAGTAAAACTGTCTTTTAAATACGTGAGTGATTGAGTGCGCAGCTGCTTTTGTTTAACTGGTGCTTCCTGTTTCACACATTTCTGACGACTCTTTGCCTGTCCCTGTTCTCAGGTGGTGTGTTCAGAATCGCTTCCTGGGCGGACATCGTCAATGCCCACGTGGTTCCAGGCTCTGGAGTTGTGAAAGGTCTGAAGGCAGTAGGTCTTCCTCTGCAGCGTGGCTGTCTCCTGGTTGCCGAGATGAGTTCCCAAGGGTCCCTTGCCACGGGTGAATACACAAAAGCTGCAGTAAGTGGGCAGCCTTGTTTCAGGTTGAAAGTTTGTAAAGTGTGACAGGGAGGTTTTATGTGTTTCTAATATTTGCACTTCCAAAAGTCCCTCCAGCTCTAACTATTACAGGTGTTTGTTTTTTCCTTGGAGACTCAGGAATATGACAGCGTGGTGTTTAAAGGTTGCAGCTGTAGGCCAGTGATGTCAGGTGGTCAGAGTTCACACTTGGAATTCTAGTACACATGCCAAGTTTGCTATTAGCAACCCCCCTTCTTTTTTTTCTTTCTTTCTTTAAGCAGTGCATTTCTAATTAGTTTAAATTCATTCGTGGTATTATTTATAACATAGAAAGAAACATAATATTCACTTTCCTGCCAGAGGGAAGCCGTGACTTTACATTGGGAAAGCAAGAGGTGTTTCATACCCCTGCCTCGCACAGCTTAAAGCGTCAGAGGGTGGATGAGAAACAGATTGCTAGGCCAGCTGAGTTTTAAGTATGTCATTTGTAACTGTTCACTGATCTTTTTCAGGTACAGATGGCTGAAGACAACTCAGATTTCGTTTTTGGATTCATATGTGGATCTAGAGTTAGTAATAAACCAGAATTTCTTCACTTAACCCCAGGAGTGCAGCTTCAAACTGGCGGTAACTTCTTCTAAAATACTTGTAGTCTGTTTTTAAGTACAGAAGTGATCTAGTCTCCAGTGAAAAAGTGGCTTCTGAAGAGGGTTTGGATGCTGATTCTCAGCTGGGAGGAGTCTGTTTCCCACTAAGGGCTGTCTTTCATATTTCTGGGTATACTTTTCCCTTTGCTGGGAGCTCTGGAATCAGTAGGATGCACAGCCTTTTTTATTTTGTTTTGAGTTCTGCGCATCCCATAAAGCACATTCCTGAAAACATGTAAAATGTCTTCAGATAGGTGTTAGATGTAAAACTATTCAGTTGGAATAAAAAAAAAATAAAATTTAAAGATAGAAAAGTCCAGCTGAAACACTTGGTATTGATACAGGTGCAGTATTAATGAATTGAAAGTCTTGTGCTGACTAAAGAGGTTATCACTGAAGCAGATAGGGGAGATACGTTTCTCTGCAATACTTAATTCTTATGAGACCTAAACTGAAATCACAAGCTTTTATAATTGTGTTTGGGGAGTTTGCCTGTTTTAAGAAGACTGAGGCTTATTTTAGTAATCCTCATTGGTGCTTCTTTGAGTAACTGTTCCATCTATTGTGACTGGTGAATCATGAGAAGGGAGGGTGCTGGCTGTCAGGTTTGATCTGTGTTGGTTGGTTGGCAATGCAGTTTCTAGTTCTGTTTGTGGATTGTTAGGATGAGAGCTGGAACAGGGGACCTGTTCTTGGTTCCAGCACTCTTCGAAGGTTTTTAGTGAACACAGTTTTGTGCAAACTAAAAAAAAAATGGTGTCTGTATTTCAGGTGATAACCTTGGACAGAAGTACCTAAGTCCCAAGGAGGTTATTGGTGAGAAAGGCTCAGATATCATTATTGTGGGACGTGGCATCTTGGCAGCTTCAGACCGTCTCCAAGAAGCAGAGAAGTACAGGAAGGCAGCTTGGGAGAGCTACATGAGCAGGCTTGGTGTTCCTGCAGAAGACTGAAAACCAGACACTGTCCTGGCCAGTAAGCAAAGCTGGTGGAGCTGCAACTGTCATGAGAGTTCCAGTTAAATACGTGGACACTTCAGCCCATAGAAAACTGCCCTTTTGGAGAAAAATCTCTTACAAAATTGTTTTAATTGTACACACAGAGATCAAATTGTACTTGCCATTGTTGTTTTTTGATATTTGAATGTAAGAACCCAGAACTTCATACCCATGTTTTAGCCTTAGTAGGCTTTCTTGTTTGAAAAATGTTGCACAAAACACTCCAAGGGTATTTTGTTGGCCGTTGTTGCATTTCTTTCTTTTCCCCACCCTCCAGTTTTTTCTGGCTGTGGAAATGGTATTTTATGATGTTTTTAATAAACTTCACCTGCACACCTGATGTGCTGCCCCACCTTCATGGCTTTATTCAGCTCTCCTGCTTCCAAGGAGCGAGTGCAGGTTTTAATGTCACACTGTGAAATTGAATTATGTGGTGGTTAATAAATACTTTTTTTGCTACCGTTTTCCTTATCACTGGCTCTGTATATCTTTGTTCTGTGGCAGAAGTATCAAAAAGTCATTCTGGTGTGTCTGTGCAGGAATTGCTCACGATTCTGCTTACAGAATTTGTCAGAGCAATTAGTTGTGCGCTTAATTACAGCGGAGCTGTCGATTCCTCTGACAGGAAACAAAAATGTACTTCATTAGACATTTTTGTGACAACAGCTGGAGTACTTTCAGGCTTTACTTTCCACTCTTCGTGGTGAATAAGGAGAAATAGAAATATCTTGTATGATTGGTTTTGTTTATAAAGTATGGAATAACCTTAAGTTTATAACCCGCCATGTATGTGGTGCAAATAGCAATGAAAAACCTGTCGATCAAGAAGCCAAAAACCAGTGGTGATGCAGTTCTGGGCTGTTGCTGTTCCAGAGCACACAGAAAGCGGGGTCCTTTTGTTAATACACTTCCCTGTAGACTAGGAGCAACTGGATTTAGTGAGAAGAGGTTTTTGCCATTAGGGCTGGACTCTGCACCATATCTTTGAAAATAGGAGACGGGAGGGGGCTTTTTTTGATTGGTTTAATTGATGCAGGATGTGTTAAGACCAAGGGAGGCAGGTTGGGATCTGAGGGCTTTGCCTTATGCCTCGTGTATTAGTGACACAGTGCTCTGTTTCATGACTCAGCTGCGCTTTGGGGGGGCCTTAAGATGTTGTGGAGAGAATGTTAGAACATTGTGTGTGTGTTATTTTCCTTGTGGTTACCAATGGCCTCAGTAGGCTTATGTATCATAATTCACACCTGGAGAATTCCACCCTGGGGACGATGGAACCTGCTCACTATGAGGTATCCTGTTCAGACACCCTGCAACGGACAGTGAGATGGGATATTTCACATCAACTTCTAAGAAGTTCCAGTCCTTCAAAGGGAACAGAGGATTGGTTTGTCGTCTCGGTAGCTCATGGCCTTGAGGCCTGTAGCAGAAACAAGACTTTCTCACTGAAACCTTTTTGCAGAAAATGACCTTTTCCACCAGAGGGAGCTGAGACTCTATTTTTGGGGAGCGTTGACGCTCTGGCTTTTTTACAGCTTCCCATAGTTTCCGACGATGATACCAGCCCTAAGTATCATTAGAATGAAAATCTAGACGATTTTTTACAAGTTACACCCTTGCTGTTGGGTGTATTTAAAACATTTAAATGTCATTCAGACATTTAAAACAGTATTATAAAACGCATTTAAAACAATC
Organism: Mohoua ochrocephala; assembly: GCA_013398855.1. NCBI lineage: Eukaryota > Metazoa > Chordata > Aves > Passeriformes > Acanthizidae > Mohoua > Mohoua ochrocephala. Next base: position 530,331 of record VZTA01016835.1, read on the forward strand.
AGAAAGCTGCCTCGGGCTGAAGCTCAGCACTGAGAGTTGTGGGCTCGCTGTTACAGCTCAAGCAGAATTTCATGAGTTCAGTATTTTCCACTAACTCTGCTGAATCGTGATTCAGCGTGTGGCTGACAGCCGGGGAGCTAAATCCCTGAGCAGGCTCTTTGGAGAGTGAGTTGATCAGGCCTCTGGCTTAAAAAATAGCAACTGGATTTGGAAAGATGAATGTGATCTAATATGCAGTCACTTTTAGCGGGTATGTGCAACTCACTTTCTTTACAAAGCAAGTTCTGAGGAACGGATCAATTGGGAAACTTCATTTCACAGTCCCCCTTTGTGCGCTCCAGAAAGAGCTGTGTTCTGGCACTTGGAGTGACACCAGTGCCGCAAACATTTCAATTAGTAAAACAAAAACGTGTTACCTCCTATATGCATTCTTCTGACAGAATGATTATAGTAAACAAGTGTGTGCACTTCCTTTGAGGCACCTGAAAGTGATTAAAAATCCATTTCAAATTAAGAACAAATGTTAATTTCCTTGCTTGCCCCTGCTGCTCACATTCATCGCACAGTCCCTGCTGTTGGTCCCAACTGTTCCTAACATGGGAACTAGGTCACAATTTACAAAACTCATTTGCATCATAATATATGAATCTGAAACTCTTGCAGTTCATTCTGTGATCTGATGGAGCCTGTGGTAGAGGCATAAGGCTATATTTAAATTTCTCAGTTTAATATTATCTGGCAAGTAGGCACTTACATGAAATTGTGATCCTTACCCACTCTGGAGTATGGTTTATAACAGAATGAAAGGAAATCACTCTTTTTATAGCGAAATAACACTATGACCAAGTGTTGCCAGTGCTTGCAGCAGAAAGCTGCATGACTTGCTGCTATTTCTGTGCAGCAGTTCCTGAGGACTGTGTGAGACCAGCACAAGCTGGAACCACTAAGGAATTGTTACATAGCTTTTGATACTTGTGTGTGTAAAGTTCGCTCTGTGGTTGTGGGTATCTGTGCCTAGAGAACCCAAGAGTGCTCTGTCAAGAGAACCCACCCAGGGCACTTAAATCAGTCTAACTGCTTAAGTACAGTACTTTACTCAGACTTAAAATTCTTGCAAAATCTTGATAAACCCAGTGCTGAATTAAAACTAGCCAAGTTAAAACTTTTGTCCTTAAAAGTATTATTTGTATGCCACAGTATCAACATTGCTTTATTATTGGTTAACTGACAGGTCATATTAATAGTTTCCATAGCCTACTCGATGAAAATTTATTTGAAACTTAATCCCAGAAAAATAACTGAATCACTTCCCTTTATGTTTATGTGGAAAGCTTGTTGCTGTGGATTTTTTTAGTAAGAGACACAAACATTGCATTTAGAGAATAGCACCAAAGGAATGTGAAACACCCAGAGGAAGTTTGTTTTCAGATCTGACTTTTGGAGGTCACTGTCTCAGGGAATGGCTGGGTTTGGAAGGCTTGTGATTGGGCTTTGGTTTGTTTGTTTGTAATCATGCTGGTGCTTCTTGGTCAGTCTGTACCACAGTGACAAATACAGCTTTGAATGCTGCAGGAAATTAAAACTCAGCCTGGTGCCTGCTTCAGCTTCAGGTTTTCCTCCAACTCCTCTGGCAGGCATTTGCAGGCTGGGAGAGGTGACCCTGCCTGGACTGGCTTTATCCTCAGTCTCGGTTCTCTGTTCCTGCATGACCCATGTGCCCCTCTGAGCATTTTCTCATAAGCTGATGTGAGCCACAGTCCGGCCGTGAAAGTGCAGGGTTGTAGGCGGAGGCTGGACAGGACAAAGGACAGGAGAGAAGCCTGAGCAAGGCTGTAACTGTGCCTAATAAGGTGGTGGTATGTCATAGGCTGTGCAATATTGAAATACAGACCTGAGGCTAGTATTGATTGCAGCTGCTGTGGAAATCCCTGCTTGCTTTCTGGCAGTAATTTGTACTAAAGTAGATACACTTGTTTGCCAACTGTAACTATACTTATCTTGATAGCAGTAAACTGTAATGAGTAAGAGAAAATAGGTAATAAACCCTCTGCGTCTTTGTGCATGACAGAGTCAGGCATACTGCAAACAGTTGCAATCTTTGCATACTCACAAGTCAGGTAATCCTTCTGGGTTGTGGCATTAATTGGTGACAGAAGTGTGGCTCTGTGATAAACAGGTCATGGGTACTTGGGAGAAGGCAGTAGAAAAGCACTGAAAATGGCAAGATACTTGTGGAAAACCCCTCTCTGGGACAGGGATTAGGTGTCTAAGAATTGGTTGAATTTGGAAAGGCTGCGAGCTGAGTTTCAGAGGTGACAGGACACTCAAATGCAAAGCAGAGAATAGCAAGGGCCCCTTCATCTGGCTTCGCACAGAGGTGTCAGCTGTGGGTGCTTTGTTCAGCGCTGCCAGGCAGGAACTGGAAGCTTAGCAGCAAGCTAAGGATGCAGAAGTGTGAACAGTTGCCTTTGAATCCCATCGTTCTGTCGCAAACCAGTTAGTTAGAAACTAACCTCGGACGTCTGGATGTATGGCAGCTACAGCAAAAGCCTACATGCCTGGTCTCAGAGCAGGATCACTGAAAAGACACATACTGAAAATGGAAAACGAGGAAGAGGCTTTGATTCTGGCAGTGAGTCTTCCTCCCCCTCTTCGTTGCCCAAGCTGTGTCCAGATAATGCAGCCTCCTTGTACCCTGACATTAAAACTTCCCTGGGACTCCTCCTGGCTCCTGCTGGAGAGGAAGGCTCACCCCTGCCACCCAGGGTCTTCACAATTCTAGGAATTTTCATGCTGAGCAGCTGAGGCAGTTGTCCATGCAGGACAGCAAAAAGCCCCATGAGGACTGGGTGGGATGGGTGGTACCTGCTAGGGGCTGGAACAGTGATCCTTCATCAGGCTGAGGCCAGAGATATTCCTGAATATCTGAATATTCCTATATATTTCCCCTAAACGCTGATGCAGAGGCCAGAGCGAAAACCTTTTCCCTGTTATCATCCATAATAAATGCTTCTAGAAAAACGCTGGGACTGTGGGGCTGTCTGTCTCCCCCTCCCTCTAGTATCCCCTTGATGGATTTCCTGGCTGGACAATGAGACTGACTGCTCAGGATGTCCTTAAGGGACAGAGGCAACACCCTGGGACATGATGACCGTGCCGCCAACAGCAGCAGGGAAACTAAAATTCTTGCAAAACACAGCATCCAGAGGGAGCAAAAAAACCAGGCCTTAATGTTATGGCATGAAAGCTGGCACTGAAACACCACAGTGGCCCAAGGGCTGGAAAATTGACAATCCATATGGGGAGGCAACAAGGACAGGGAAGCACTCCCAAAGGGAAGGTCAGGTCAGGGTCATCCAGAGGCTTAAGGGAGCTCAGAGTAGTAAGAATAAGGGACAAAATGCTTGAAATGCTGAAACTAATTGATCTGGCACAAAGTGGCCCCCTGCAAACAGGAGCATGATCTGGAATGGAGACACTCACGGGATCTCCTGTGAGGAACAGGACTCACAGCAGGCTGGCCAGAGGAGATGCCCATGTCCATCTCACAAAGACTCTGGGATAGGCAGGATGGGGTGGTGCCGGCAGACTGCAGGCAGAGAAGGAGCCGCCTCCCCTCCTCAGGAAGCTGTAGAGCACAATGAGGTCTCACCTCAGCCTCCTTTCCTCTAAAGTAGATAAACCTGGAGTCTTCTGGATGCATTCAAGGACCTTAACATCCTTCTTAAATTGTGGGGCCCAGCACTTCACACAGTACATGATTCAATTGTGTTTCATTCTCGTTACTGAAAGCCCTTCTTACCAATGCTTGCAACTCAAACTACGTAGCTAAGCCACCTTTATAACCAACACAGGGATTTACACATTCTCATTAACTGCTATCCCTTGTCCTTTAACTGATAGATATTACTCTCCACTCCTCCAGATGTTGTACTGCTTTGGCAAGCTGGCATGAAGTGAAACAACATCCTGAGCATTTGTCTTTTTTATAACTGTTACATTATGCACACACCATATCTTTTAATTAAATTATTGCTTGTTCCTTATTTCAAGGATGGAGTAGTGATCACATTGTTCAATTTGTGAATACAGTTTCTCAAGCAGGCAACAAATCGGATTGTTGGCATTGTTTATACCACCCTTGATCATTAGATGCCAAATTTCGAGGCTCAGCAGAACCTGTCTCTGAAGCATCTTGGTGTCAACCTAATTTGGCATACTTTCTCCTCAATACACCAAATTATTAACAACAACTTTTAAAGCACATTCATGTGTTGAGGGCCCATGGTGCATTATGATGCCCCAGGACACAGATTCAATTTGGGTGAGGAAGACAAGCAACTGTAATTACACTTTGTGTTACCATCACACCCAAGCATGGTTTCAGTGTAAATGGGACAGAGCACAAGCTTGTATTGATTCTGGAAACCTCATGGACCTGAAATAATGAATCAGCAATTACAGACAAAGGAGGTTTTAGTGGACTCTGGCATCTTACATGGAATGTTAATATCATGAATTGTCAAAGATACTGTAATCTCACTGGTCCTAATTCTACATGCTGCTGTCTATAGAGTTGGCTTAGCACTAATGATAATTGGGACACATATGACCCAAGCAATACAACTGGCTGTATAGATCATAAACTCTTTTGGGCACTCTGATTATAACAAAATTGAATTTTTTTTATAATCCATGTTTTTCTAATTTATTCTACAAACATGACAATGACTCAGGGTGAAGTTGGTGGCCAACCCCTGGATGGTTCTGGTTTTGTGGCACTAAGAGTCAACCACCACAGAGGATAGACACTTGTACCACAGCACATCTTGCTCCTTAGGCATTTCCATCTCGAGTTCTGACATTTAACTTTCAACACAACCGTTGCCCTGTAGGTAATCAGGGCAGAGTGTTTAACCCTGTACTAACAGGTCCATGAGGTTTCCAGAATCAATACAAGCTTGTGTTCTGTCCCATTTACATCATCATTTATTGACCGTGCCAGATGAAAATAGAAGTCAGCAGCATCTACTGGCTGCTCCAAGTGCTGGTCCTATGCCTGGTTATGTCTCTGTGGTATAAAAAGGACTTACTTTTTACCCCAGATGGAGCCTCTTTCTCTGACGCATCCCAATGTGCATGAATCCTTGTTCCCCACGATATTTCCTTGGCAGAGCGGACCCTCACTGGGGATGCCAGGCTGACTCCAGGCTCTGTGATGTGGAGTGTGTTGACCTTGGCTGGGTGCCAGGTGTCCACCGAGCTGCTCTATCGCTCCCCTTCCCAGCGGGACACGGGAGAGAATAAGATGGAAAACAACTCATAGGTTGAGATAAGGTTTTTTACTAAAGCAGAAAAAAGACAAGCGAAAGTTTGCACATGCACAAGCAAAGGGAAAAGTCAATCTCTACTTCCCATCAGTGAGCAATGTTCAGGCACTTCCTGGGAGGCAGGGCTTCAGCACTCGTAGTGGTTGCTCCAGAAGGCAAGCACTGGTGAGTAACAAATGCCCCCCATTCCCTCCCTTAGCTTTCATATCTGAGCTGACGTCACATGGTGTGGAATATCCTTTTGTTTGATTTGGGTCAGCTGGCCTGGTTGTGTGCCCTCCCAGGATCTTGCCCACTCCCAGCCCCTTGATGGGGGGGGGGAATGTCAGAGGGACAGGTCTGCTCAGCAGTAGCCAAAACACTGGTGTGTTATCTACACCTTTCCAGCTCCCAATGCAAAGCACAGCACTGAGAGAGCTGCTAAGGGAAAATGAACTCTGTGTCAGTCAGACTCAACACATTGTACACCCCTTATTCCATACCATTTGCATCATACTCAGATCCCACACAATTTATGTATCTTCCAACTGTTCCACTGTATCTATTTCTCATTACTGGAATGCCTTCTTGCCCACACATTCAACTTAAACCACATCCTTAAACCATTTCTATACCAAACATACATTTTCATCAACCACTATCCCCTGCCCTTTCAAAGATAGATATTATTTTCCCATTTCATGGGCTTCCTCCATCCCTCCAGATCCATGACTTGGGCTCCATTCCATCAGATGAGTGGCCAGGACAGGAGAAGTAGCACACTTGATCCTTGGGCACCAACACCAGCCGGGCTCAGGCTGTCGTTGCATTCTCCTTGCTCCTTGCAAAATTCACTCTTCATCAGTTCATGTCACTCCTGCTACTTTACTTCCTGCAACAGACAACTCACACCACAGATTATTTTTCCCCCAAGGTTAAATCTCCTTGAGGCACACACCATGTCTCCTCATCCTGCTGCATTCCCCACCAAGTACACCCAGGTCCTAGGGCAAAGACAATCCCACAAATGGGCTTGCCTTTTCCCATGGAAGGAGAAATCCACACCAGCTTCCCCACTCACTTCCTTATGTGTAGTGCAGGGACCTTATCTCCTCCCACAGTGTGTAGGGGTTTAGTTTGGGCAGGACCAGGGTGGTTACCAGATCCCCTAGTTGACCAGCCAAGTGGCTTCTGCTAAATTTGCATCCCAGTGCTTCCACGCCCCATTACCTTACACTCTTTACGTAGTCTTCAGCAGTCTGTGTTACCTTTCAGTCTTCCCAGAGGCCTGTGGGTAATAAGGGATGTGATATACCCACTCAATGCCATGTTTCTTTGCCCAAGAGTCTATGAGGTTATTTTGAAAGTGAGCCCCATTGTCTGATTCAATTCTCTCTGTAGTACCATGTTGCCACAAAATCTGTCCCTCAAGTCCTGGGATCTCAAGGTGTCTCAAGCAGCAGCATTGGTTTATAGGGGATGTTTCCAGCCAGCCAGTTGTTGCCTCTACCATGGTGAGGATGTAGCTCTTGTCTTGGCGTGTTCGTGGCAATGGCCCAATATAGTCAATTTGCCAGGCCCCACCATACTGGAACCCCAGGCACCGCCCTCTCTTCCAAGGAGACTCCACTTGTGTGGCTTGTTTGATTGCAGCACGTTTCACATTCGTGTATAATCTGTGTGGCACCACTCGGCTGCCTTTGACTCCAGCTCATATTGAAGCTCCAACACGTCTGGTACGGCAGCACTCACAAGCGATGTGACTTCATTCAGGCCCGGATAGTCCACTGTCAGCCTCCATTCCCCATCAGACTTTTGCACTGGCCATATGGGGATGTTAAAGGGTGAGCAGATCCTGTTAAAGGGTGAGCAGGTCCTGCTGATCACTCCTTGGCTCTCCAAGGACTAATTAGTTCATGGATGGGGGTTACGGAGTCTTGGTTGGTGCGATACTGCTGCCGCTGCACAGTCCTGGCAGCAGTTGGTACTTGCTGGTCTTCAACCTGCAGCAATCCTACAATGAAGGGGTCTTCTGAGACACCAGGCAGGGTGGATAACTGTTTGATCTTCTCTGTATTCACTGTAGCTACACTAAAAGCTCACCAATACCCTTTTGGATCCTTGAAGTACCTAGTCGATGCCAAGGATACAAGGGGCCTCTGAGCCAGTCACAGTGAGGTGCTTTTCCCACTTGTCCACTGTTAAGCTCACCTTGGCCTCTAACACAGAAAACTCCTGGCATCCCCCCGTCACTCCAAAGATCCAGATGGATTCTGCACTCCTGTGCATTGATGGCATCAGTGTACGCTGTGCACCAGTATCTACTAAAGCTTTACACTTCCGTGGATCCGATGTGCCAGGCCGTCGAACCCACACAGGCCAGTACACCCACCCGGTCATCCCTTTCCTCCTCCTGGCCGGAGGCAGGGACCTTCTATTCCTGTTCCTGGTCAGAGTATTCACTGTCTGACCTTTGTGACGCCAGATCAGAAGTCCCCTCATCAGGGTGAAAGGAAGTGATTTTAGTTCTTTTGTGTCTGGGAAATCGCTGGTTGCCTTCTTGTCTCTCTGTGGCAACTACGCTGGCAGTCTTCTTGGGCGATCCTTTAACAGCTCTCTTCCCTCTCAGTTCACGGACACGGGCTTCCAGCTTAAAGGTGGGCTCACCGACCCACTTCCTCATGTCCTCCCCCTGGTCCCGCAGAAAGAACCAGAGCTCACCACGGGGCCTGCGCTTGGGGCTTCCCTTCCCTCTGACCGGGGAAGGAGAGGACCGATCTCTTGGGCTGCCCCTGAAAGCTGGGCTGCTGGCTTGTAGGGATGAGGAAGTACCCAGAGTTTCTTCTACATTTCGGAGCCAGGAGGATGCCATCTCTACGGTTGGTGTATCCATTTGTGGGTGGTACAATGATACCAAGCTGCTGGAATATGATGCAGGGGCGCTTTGAACCACCTTCCTCCACATGGCCATTGTGCAAGGGGCATCCTCTGGATCTTCAGGGACCCTGTCACTTTTTAGATCACCGTAGATGATTTCCAGCACTGCTAATTCTCTCAAGTACTGGATACCTTCGTCTGCAGTGGTCCACTTCCCTGGGGAGTTCACAAGATCTTCCTTAAATGGGTATCTGGCCCTCACGCTTGAGAGGAGCCGTCTCCAGAGGCTGCAAATTGCTCCTTCTTTTCCAATCCCTCTTTCAATTTCCCGATCTTTAGCAAGGGATCCCAGCTGTTGGGCTTCATGACCTTCTAGCTGCTGTCTGCCAGCCCCATTGTCCCAGCATCGCAGCAGCCAGGCAGAAATCGGCTCACCCGGCTGGCGGCTGTAATCTTTTCGCAAGTCCCGAAGTTCTGATGAGGTCAGGGATCGAGTAACTTGGGTTTCCTGTTTGATTTGCCTCACTCCTTTTGATTTCTTTGTTGAAGGACCTGCCTCTTGATCTAACCCCTCTTTTCCTACTGCTACTTCGCCTTCTTCTTCCTCTTCCTCTTCCTCCCTTACTAATCGATGGTAAGGGTGTGGAACTTGCCTTGTCCATTTTTTTGCTTTTACTTCTGGGGCAATCACTGCAGCTGCTGTGGTTTGAGTCCCTGACTCGGCCATAGCGTCCTCAAGTGCAGTTTGTGTTCCTGCCTCAACTACAGTCCT
>VZTA01016836.1:2035-24285 GCA_013398855.1 Mohoua ochrocephala
TTGTGAACTATCATTGAGAAGGGAAGAAAACAAGGGTAATGCCATTAGAAAGGAGGGATAGATTGCTAAAGGGGTTATCAAGTTCTAGACAGAGGAAGACTCACCAGGCAGAATTTTTAGTTAAGCAAAAAACATACCAAGAATTGGACTCTGCACACTCCTTTAACAAGATATGTCTGTGCTTAAGGACCAGGAGGAATAGATGGATGTGTTTGAAAATATAAACAATTTTAGGTGATTGGAATTATTCCAAGAGGGTCTGATTCTGAGCCCAAATATTTNNNAGAATGGCCTGGGTTGCAAGGGACCTTAAAGATAATCTACTTCCAACCCCCAAGACATAGGTTGGGAGACCAAGAATGGTCAGGCTAGCAGTAGCATCTAGGGGAACTGAATGTCTAATAGTAACCATAGCGTTCTCCTTAATTTAAGAAAGAAGGCCTGTTAGATTCCTTTCCTCACTCACTTCAGTGTTAACAGGGTTTCCTTCTGTTTCTCCAACAGCTGAAAATAAAATAAATTTCTAAGTTTTAAGTCTGTATTGTTATGGTGTTCATTAACCTGATTAGCAGGAGGCACTGGTGTCATGCATAGAGATACCAAGACTTTACAATCTTCTATCTGATCTCTTCCCACTGTTACTGTTAATGAAATACATTGCTTCTACTGGAGTCTCAAAGCAGACTGACCACAGGATTCAAATGAAGTGTTCTTGTATTTGGACCCCTCAAAGTTATTCTAGCCCTTTAAAAGCAGATTTATGAAGTCATGAACCTCTGAAACAGCCCAGGTCAATACATTTCAAGACTCTATTTTGGATCCAAAAGATAACACGTCACACAGGATACTCAAGTGATATTTTTCTCCTGGAAAGACACAATATTGATATTACCTGTTTGTATACATGCATTTTTCTGAGACTCTGAAGTCCCTCTAAGTGGACGCAACACAATGTTGAAAGAATTATAGCAATGAACACAAAATCTCTGTGGCTGTGTGAGAGACGCTCATCAGTGGCACTCAGGATATCAATTAGCAGATGAAACCTAATTTCCAGTAAAGAGATTTAGCTACAACACAAGTTTATCTTCAGATAAACTAGACATAATTTTTTAGGGTTTCTCATAACAATAAAGATGAGGGTAAAAGCTAGATATATTATTCACGGTTTTCCATTGTTCAAATTCTGGAGAAAATTAATAATATTTATGCAAAATACATTGTCTTTGAAAGAACAATGAAGGATGTATTAAGATATTGTTTCAAATTATATTACTGTAGCTGCAAAAGTTGTTCCGAAACCATTTCTGTTATTCGTAAGGTCTTAAACTGAGCGACTTTATTGCAAATCTACGGTTAACATAATTCGGATTTCTGCATAGCCTCATATAGCTTACATACAATATAGAATTTAACTTCCATGTTTGTAACGTGGTCTGCAGAAAACTGTTCTGATATTTACATTTGCATCCACATTTTTAATATCAGGAGGCCTTAGCTATATTAACATGAAAATGAATGCTTTACCTTTCTAAGCTGTCTTTAGCAACACAAGTTTCTTGTGTATCTTCCATTTGAGACGATCTCTACTCACATACTACTTGTGGTCTCTCTAGATAAAGGCTTATAAAATGTATTTGTTAATCAATAGCATTGATGACATATTTTCATCTCTTTTTATTATACATTTTTGCAAATGTGGAGAAGAAAAACTGTAATCACTAGTTGCATTTATTTTTCTGTTTTCAAAACCAAAGATTTAGATTTACAAACTTCAAACTCTCCTGAGGTTCCTTCTCCTTCCCTGGCATTCTGTCCTGCCCATCTGACACCCCCTCAAGAAATGAAGAACACCTTAATGTTTGTACTTTAACCAGTCTAACTTTCCAAAGATTTAACACCTTAATGGTGAATGCATTCAATAATCTTGGAAACAGAATAAATTAAAAGAAAACATGAAATATGCACTTGTTTGATGTCTTCACTGTGCTTGCTTTCCGCACAGAAGTTAATAAGCTATCCCAAAAACGAGTATTATTTTCACTAAGAAAATATTTGTAATTTTAAGTTAGCAACAAATTGTTATCGATAAAAGAAGGGAAAGTGAGATATTCTACCTCTTTATCAGTCCCATTCTGGCATTTTTTTATTCACTTGCTTTATATTCCGGAAAAAATAAGAGTCTCTGCAGCACACACTTTATACAGCAATGCCAGCTCTGTATCAAATCATGACTATAAAATTGTGTGAAGCTCCATTGACTCCGACAGAATCTGCAGGGGTGGACACATCTGCCCAGTCAGATCAGATTAAACTAGCTCTGCTAAAGCAAAAATGTCAATGACTTAAGAAAGGACAATTTGCAGTATATTCCACCCAATTTATCTGGCAACTGAATGAAAATTACAGAAGGTACTTATCACAGAAGCTACTGTGTTTTATTACCAATAGAAAAACTTCTAGGCATACCAATTATATTTGATAGATCTACTGGTCTTGCTAAATTTATGAGATTAAGGAAACGGCTAAATTTATTGCAGAATGTTGATATAAAGAAGTTTTAATGCATGTTCAAAATCTGTTAATGGTTAAGAGGGGACTCTGATAACTTTGTATTGCCGGTTCTTCAAGGCATTTATTCATTTATTTTCACAATATGCCGGCATGCCTGTCCCAAGGCCTGACAATCAAAATGAAGCAGATGAGTGCATCCATCTATATCATAATACGGAAATCAAATAATTACATTTTTATAGACAGCCAGCAATAATGAAAATAGAAAGGAACTTAGATTCTTTTATTTAGTGGTGTGTTCCAACACAGGATGTTTTCTGATTATTCAGATTACAAGGGAACTATAGACCCGTTCAAATCATGCAGATTATTTGTACTGGGAACTAACGTACACAGAAATAAACTGATACATGTATGTACTTAATCCTTCCGTGCAGAGAGGAAATAAGGGAAATTTAGGCATGCTTTTATTCCTCCTCCTTGATGTCAGATTAAATATTATAGGTTTACAAGAGACATAAGGAAAATAAAGAGCAAGTACTTTCTAGACAAGCTAAATACCATCAAAACCTCCTCTCCAATGAAATACTAAAAAAAAGTGACCTAGGAGCCTTTGAGAGTGTTCATACTAATACTTCTGAGTCTGCAGACTGCCCTGATGACAGGATTTGCCTCCAGGCAGACACTTCTTCAGGTACTTCCCATCACATTAATGAGTGTTGTAACTAATGAAGGTAACTTTCAAGATCTTCTGTTTATTATGGAACCATTTAGCTCCTTAATTAGTTTAACAGCATTCAAATTGCTTTTTGGAACCTGACTACTTTCAGCTACCATTAAACACCCAAACAGGACAAATAATTTAAGACAGCTATTTCTATTACCAGTAGAAGATGACATTTATCTGTCAGACATGTGTCATTCTAATATGATCAACCTAAATGGATAAGCCTTAACCAAGTGGGATCACAGAAAATGTAAAAAATTTTAGAAATTTAGAAAATGTTCTCTTCCATTATAAGAGAAACTAAACCGTCAGAATTTTTGCTGAATCAACAAAGCAAAATATAAGCACCAGGCAATATTTGGATTAGATTACTAGGAAAGCTTCTTTCTTAACTTCTTTCATCAAAAACTGTCTCTCAAATTGAAGTTATTAAGAAAAAATTCCAAATGTATACATATCCTCCTCCCTCAAATTCAGCAGGGTGCACCACTATTATTTTTCCAAATCAAGGAGTTTTTGACAAATTACTCTTTTTAAGCATTATGAACAAATTCCTATAATTGGAATCTGAAAAAAAATCAAAATAATTATACAATACCTAATGAAATATTTACAACAACTTTATTAATTCTTCCTTGGATCAGTTTTGCCTCTTCTGTGAGATTCACAGAGGAGATCATAAAAATGTGCCCTTATTAAAGGTTTTAATATTGAAGTATCTCATGTTTTAATTCCTAGAGATTCATAGTTCAGATCAGACAATAAAAATGTGCCCTTACTAAAGGTTTTAATAATGAGGTATTTCATATTTTAATTCCTAAGGCAATAGTACTTTCCTTACAGAATGAAGTAAATCCATAAAATCATATTTTTACATTTCTGCTTAAACCATTTCTCCTTATGTCCCCTTATGTGACAGCACTCCAAAGAGAAAGACACTGAGAGTGGAATCGTGAAGGACAGGGTTCAAGTGCTGTATTTCCTCCTCTGAGGAATGTGAAAATATATTGAGCCAAGAAAGCACCAGAGGAAATCCCAAAAGAACCCTGGTATCTTCAGCTGCTCTAAGAAAATAGAAGTGCCAAAGTAATATAAAATAATTAATTCTAAATTTCTACTAAATTCCCATTTGTTTCCATGAGGAGCTCTACAAGGCTTTATCAGAGCCCACAAACAGGAAGCAAATGTATGCCTGAAACATAGCTATCACTCCACAGAAAAGCATTTCTCTCCTTCAAATTTGTATTATGTGGAGCAGTTCTCATGCCCCGTTTAGAGTCGCCCTCAGCAGAGAGGTGCATACGCTAAGTCCATTTGCAATATCTGGCAACAGTGTTCATTGCCACAGATCACAGAGAGCTTTATGTGCTACCCTTTAACCTTCAACCCATCTGGCAATTTAGTTGAATGCATAGAGAGTAAATATTAACATTATTTTAAAGCCAAAGTGTACTTTGCAGCTGTCCAATTATCCTACCTTCTAATTAGTTATACATAATGACCTCTAATCCTTCTGTTAATTAACTCTGTCTTTATGTGAAAAATGTATTTACTTTGATGAAGTGGAACTATTTTCTTAGTTCTGTTTCTTCCTGTCCACTTTTCTGTCCTTTTCAACAGCTACGGGTATATTTCATGTTACTAGCTTTCTGCTTATCTCTCTGTGATAGTATGGTGTTATCTGAGTGTATAATTTTTTGAGTGAAGCAGAAGATTGATATTTAGAACTCAAGAACTTTTAATTTAATCTTCAAACTAGAACTTCCTGGATTAAGTCAGCGATTACATAATAATTTATAGTGCTGTTAAATATGTATTAGTTTAATGTAGACAGAGACCATAAAAATTAAGACACATTTAATGCTCAGGCCAAAATTTCCACTGTGGAATTGGGCTTTACAAAGAGGAGAAAGTCTCCCCCATCCTCTTAGAAATTTAGTAACATTCTTAAATGACTCTCACTTTTTTTCAAGTAGCAATAATTGTAACTGTTGCATCAGCAGTTGGTTAAAACACCAGTACATAAGCCTTAACTGATGACTGACTACAAGCGTATTTGATATGCTGTTTCTGACCCCTACGAATGCATATTAGACCCATAAAGATCATAAAAATTCAATACAACTCATATTTCACCAAGAGTAATACTACAATGCTACCCCAGAGTCTCCAGTGCCATTATTGCACTGTTGCCTATTGCAATGGGGGAAAATTAAGATTTGGCTCTGACTCTCATTCACCTGTGAGATACAGAACATTTTGGTGTTCACTGGGAGATTATCATGCCACCCACGATATTTTTGATATTTTGACGTTTCCAGGGCAGTGTGGCTTAAAATATCTAATGCCCATCACTAATCAATAATCGATATGTTCATCACTTTCCCTGCAAGGCTATTTCCAGAAACTTCAGAGGGATGAGACTTTAAATAGCATATTTTCTAATGAAAGAAAGTAATCACCTTTTGGCCTTTGTATTTTTTTAGAAGCTGATTAAAAATCATCAGGAACTCTCGGTTAGCTCTATGTGAGCAAGAAATCTAAGTATCTCTCAAGGCGAAATGAAATAAACCACCAGAGATGATGGCGGTAACCAGCAGTCACCACTACAGTTACATAATGGATAAGGGAAGAGGCCTTATTAGTGAACAATTACACAGTCATATTAATGAACAATTACACATAACTCTATGTGAGCAAGAAATCTAAGTATCTCTCAAAATCAAGGTGAAATGAAATAAACCACCAGAGACGATGGCGGTAAACAGCAGTCACCACTACAGCTACATAATGGATAAGGGAAGAGGCCTTATTAGTGAACAATTACACAGTCATATTCTGTTGAAACACACCTTCAAGACTGTGACTCCCTGCCCCTTAAGCAAACTTCCACTGAGAACAGAGTGTCAAACAGGGCCAAAGTGCGATGGCAAGGTCCGTAAGCAAAACAGAACTGACATTTCCCCTAACTTACCCTTGCACAGCAAGTATACTCCTAATGTCACTTTCTTTGAAAGCAGGTGTCCTCAGCCACTGACAGTTCAACGGAGAGCTGCAGATTCTTTGGCCACTCTCCACTAGGTACTTGCTCCCCTGCACTCCAACTAGATATTTGCTGCAAACTTCACAGATTTGTACGCTAAGCTTCTTTTCCAAAAGGCATTACTCTAACTGCCATATCACATGGGAGCTGGAGCTGCTGTTCAATCTGCTATTAGACATATTTCCCCAGTGGATATATTTTATTGGCATTTCCTGTTCTTCCATCAGGTACCGATAAAATATTTATAGATCCCATCACTTAAAGCAGACTAAATGAGAAAAGGAAATCTCATGGTAAAATGCTTTTTACGAAACAAAAAGGAAGGCATTTCTTTCTTATATTTGAAAGCACAATACACCTTCCTCTTGAAATATAAGCAGCGTAATCTGGGATACTGGGTCACTGTTGCATTTTGACTTAGTAGAAGTCATTCTAGTCATCTATCCTTTTGAAATATAGTCAGATGGAATTCCTGTTTATTTGTTCAGCCCACCACTGTAACTGGTGAAAACACTGCAAATTGGCATAATGTGAACTAATACTGGTAATTAATAGTACTGTAAGAAAAAATATAGGTACTAATTTGGCAAATGTAATTTGTATATTCACGGTTTATGAAGTTTTCCTCCTTTGAGGAAAAAAGATTATTTGAATGAGTTTCCCAATTCAGATGGTGTGTTTCAATTAATGCTGATATATTTATACATCTCTATTCCTTGTTTTGGTGAGGATAACACCAGCTGTTAATTATAACCAACTATTTTAATCAATATTTGAGGTTTTCCCTCTTAAGCTCAGTATCAGTTTGACAAAACAGCAGTCAAAGAAAAATACTACCATCTTATTTATTTGGACTATACTAAAGTGAGAAGGGGAAGCTAACAACCACATTTGGAAATAATTGCATGTTTTTTTAAGAACATCTGTGTTTCATAGACGTTTTGGATATTTCTTAGTTCTACATGTTTTTGCTAAGAGCCGTGACTCTCACTCACTTGAATTCAAGATCAGCATCAGAACAGCAATGCTTCTCTGGAACTTGGATGACTACTTATCTTTCCTGCAGTTTAGTCACACATCTAGAGCAAGAGAATCTGAGGTATTCCTCAAGTACGTGTTATAGGGGAAAGTGGAAAGGTATGGCTCTACAGGGCTAGGCAAAATGTCAGCAACCCTTGGACAGGCTTCTGCAAGCGTGTCAAGTCCCTGCCAAAGATCTACCACACTTAACTGTTTGTGCCAGTCTGTTATACAAAGCAAGCCAATATTTCATGACCTCATCAGCATATCCTTTCCACTTAATAAAGCTGCTCATGAGAGTATGTATGGGGGCAGTGCGGCATTAGCAGATTTTCAGGTGCTTGTTTTAGTTATAGAAGGCCTGGGGCTTCCTTTTGTAAAAGGAAGGCTAGTCTAAATGGATTTTGAATTGGAGTAAAGCATTGGAGGTTTAACTGAGATTTTTACAAATGGTGAGAGAAAACAGTGGTACCAAACATCTAGCCAATATTTGAATTGTGTGCCAGGCCGATGAGACAGTTTTGTCACTAAGATAGTTTTCTCACACTGCTCAAAGATTTTCTCATTATCTGCGTAAAGATTTCACTTTCTAATTTATTTAATTTCAGCATTAATTTGAAA
Source organism: Mohoua ochrocephala (assembly GCA_013398855.1). Classification (NCBI taxonomy): domain Eukaryota; kingdom Metazoa; phylum Chordata; class Aves; order Passeriformes; family Acanthizidae; genus Mohoua; species Mohoua ochrocephala. Next base: position 9,961 of record VZTA01016836.1, read on the forward strand.
TCTTTTCTTGAACTTTCCATTACTTACCATTTTCTGTTTTTCCTTTACTTGACACTATTGGTAAGCACACCTTATACTGTGCTTTGAAGATTTTTTAATATCGGAATTATTTTTGATTTCTGTTTAAAGATAGTAGTATCATCAGTGAAATTCAATGTTTAGAAATATTAATTGTAAGGTTGAGTGTTAGGATGAATGAGAAATAAATAAGAAGAAAACTGAAAAAAAAACCTTGTGGTTCTGAAGAAAATGATTCAAACTCTAGTTTTGATTTTACATTTTGATAAACATTTAAACACTCCTAAATCTTACATGTATTGTGACTGTTTGCTGAAACATTGTTTTAACTAATGTATAATATCAAATTTATTCATCATAGTTTTTTGAAAAAGAGTACTCCTGCAATGTGATTTTACCCACTCTATAATTGTGATAAAGCTATAAATACAGTCTTAAAATAAACAGATTTGATATGAGCGATTTCTACATAAAGTATGAGTTTTAAAGGTCATGGGTAAATAAAATAAAAAATTATCCCAGAAACCTGCCATAAAGCATTAAATCTGGCTCAGAATCAAATTTCTGTTACTGTAGCATTGAATGAATGTCTTAACTGGTATGGTAATTTTAGCTGAGTGTAATATATAATGTAATTCTGAGGCTATTTTCACAGTGACCTAATTCATTTTTTTTCCAGTAAGATACAAAAGTCTAATTACATTATAAAACTAGTAACTTTTTTTCCTTCAATCTGCAGTGACAACTTCCCAATTGCATCCTCTCTATTTTTGCATTTTTACGCTTTTCTTGCTCGGTGTCAGCTGAGTGTCAGCTCCGTGCAGCCGCTCCCACAGAAGAGCTCCCATGGGTACGTTTGGGTGCTCACTGCAGCCCAGCGAGCGGGCTCCGGGTACTCCTGCCCCCTGTAGACTATCTCCAGTGATAGAACCTCGTTTCAAGCACTCAGCGTCATCCAACCAATGTCAAACTCTGCTTGCTTCATCTCATTTTGTCTTGCTATCACCGTGTGTATTAAATTGTCATTTGGCAAGCTGTCTCAAGAGGTTGTCCTTACTGCAGTGCTTATGCTTTCTGTCTGCTTCTACACAAGTAATAGCATGCACTACTACAGTCCCATTTTACTGTCAAATTTTCTGAATTATTTCAATAAACTAAAGGCTACTGAACTATTTTGGAAGTAATTTACATTGCTATATGATTCTGTACTAAGTCTGCTGCATAAATTAGAAAGTCATGCTTTCTAATATAAGATTAACTCTGGTTAAATATAGTGTGTTTTACAGTACAAGGAGCTTTGGTATTACTTGGTTAATATCACAAGCAGAAAATATTTTATCCTCCACCTAGCAATGTGTGTAGGATTCGGCTGAATAAGGGGTCAGCAAGTTGAAAGTGAGTTTCTGTAATCATCTACAGATATGGTCTCAAAGTGGATACGGATACATTCGAAATCTACACTGTCATCCAGAAAACAATTTTGTATACTTAACGTCTCCCATTCTCATTTCCCACGACAGAGTGATAGATAGGTGTACTGTTGAAGACTTCACCTTATTAAAGACTCTCTTTAGGACAAAAAGTGGTGAAAAGCTAACAAGGAAATTTCGAAGCTGTTTTTTCAGTATCCTCTATGAACTCACGACTACCAAGTTTTAAGTCAAAAATGAACATGAGTGTGGCTAGGCCACAGCTTCCAGGATAACAATTCACGAGATTTGCCTATTTGTCCTTTCCAGCAGAAGAAATAGTTAAAACATTACTTATCTGTCTTACTGATCATACAGAAATGTAAAAGAACATCTTGTATTTTCAAAACAGCTAAAATGCACTGTGGTAGTTAACAGGTTTACAAAACTCATTGTCCTCTAGAACAGATGTTTCTAGAGTTTATTCTTTCTTCACAATGAGTAGTCACTTAGCATATGGAGGGGGGAAAAGGAAAGGAATAAAAAGCAGACAGAGGATACAGACTAAGAAATTAGAGGCATGAGAACATGGAAACAGCTGGTCTAGAATTATTAAAAGGTGAAAAAAGAGTGGAAGATATCTACTTCCTGGGACGTGGGAAAACCGGAAGTATTTTACAAAGCTCCAAAGAATTAAAAGGGAATATATTAGTCCTCAGTGTATTTCTTCCCACTGAGATACAAGGTAGTTCTGCTGATGACAGTCAGCAATCTTAGAATTGTAGCAACTTACCTTCTGTCTAAAAGAAAGGTAATCAAACTGAAAATGCATTTATTGTCAGAACAATTCACTTTATGATCGTCTCTAGTCTCCTGGTTCAAAGTCCCAGTTTCTAGCCACAGACCCAGCTCAGATAAAATTTTACACCTGCCCCTTGTCCGAGCAGTCCAGCCTAGTCCCATCTTCCTCCTCAAGCCCCTCAGAGTTCTCTCTGCACATCCCAGGGGAACTGGACACAATCAAACTCTTTTGAGAATAGAAACTAGCTAGGGAACAGTCTTTTTTTCCCAGTTTACTACTACTTTGCCCTTTTGTGTTTCAGGTCAGTGCTTTATTCTTTCTGCATTCAAGGCTTTCCCTGCCATATTTCTGGCACCAAGAAGAGCAATAAACTATTTTGTTGCCAGAGAAGAAAGACCCTTTGTTTTGTCTTCATTAGGAGCATGCAGGGTTGTAGTTGTGCTGGAATTATCCTTCTGCCCCAGATCAAATACACTTAACGGGAAACAGCTGTGTGGGAAATTCTAAACCTACAGTTCTAAGAGGTCCTTTTTTAATATCCATGAACTTCCCTGTTTCCAAGGCACATAATTTAGCCCGGCTGGGTACATTTTCACTGGAAAGGACATGAGGAAGAAAGGGAATATGCTCCTTAAAAAAATTTATTTCTTCCTGCTCTAGACTATGGAAGGACTAGCGTGCGGCCAAAAATGAAGAACAGCTTAATGTTTTTAATCACACAATACCTATGTATTTTCTTAATCCTGCTTTTGATTTTGTGGACAGAAATTTCATCAAAATAGAGCATGCCTAGCATCAAAATTTTCTATACAACTGATAGAACATAAAACAATTTCTCTTTAACAAATAATTTCGATGATCTGCTGTGATAGGCAATGCTATTGGCATCCCCTGATGAATATATTGTGAATGCATAAAATTTTATTTTACAAAGGCTTCTAATTCCATTGAATTACGAGAGATTTGCACCAGGATATTCAAAGGAATTTATTAATGAAAATTGTTTAACCACTTTGAAATACTGCTTAGTGTTAAAATCTTTCTGGGGAATTCTTGGATGAAAAACTATGAATTACAAAAGAAATTATTAATTCAGACAAGACTTAACACTATTTTTTACTTTGCTATCAAATAGTCTAGTTTTTAAATCCTTAGGATATGATCCACTGTAGTACATCTAATTACACTATGACCAGTTCTATAGTGTTTTCAAAAACTTCTGAACATTATTACATTTACCAAGGCAAACTTTGTCTAAAGAAAAGAAAGTTTTTTACATGTCATTCTGTCAGACAGAGTGAGTATAGACTGTCACACTGAAAACTCAGATACTGAGAAACATCACTGATGACCTGAAGGGATCAGGCCTTTATCAGAAAGAAAAATAATTTGTACTTTCTCTAACTTGAACTTTGTGCTGAGCTGAGCTTCACAATATGTTCCTGACAAATTATCTATTCTTTATTGATATCTTAGGGCTGAAGAAGTCAGAGGTGAACCTTTTCTGGGTTGCTTGTTTGTTTTTGTTACACTGAGCTCTTTTACCCTCATTAAATGTCAGCAATACAGCTGAACAAGCTGCTTGTTACCGACAGCAACACACAGATATTTATTGGATTGCAACTGTGTAGTCCAGGTACCCCAATTCAAACACAGCTGTCTTGAATACTCATTACCCACATAACTCATTCCACAGACATGGCAGGTATGCTGGAAAGGACAGAAAGTATTGTGGTTGTGCAGTAGGTATTTGTGGATTGCAAGTTTTCACTATTGTGACCTACTAAGGTAATATTGTGAATTGCTAAGATAATATTACACTTTCATAGGCATTACACAAAGTCACAGAGAGATAGGTGTCTTCCAAAAAAAGTACCTTGTATCCTTAAAGTTCTCAGCATTTTTAATTATTACAGCACTTTAAAGTACTGAAAATAGCAGTTCTAAAATTATTTCTTCCTTCTTAGTTAAGAAGTATCACAGATATTAAAGAATGCACTGGTTACTTTAAATCTATCTTTGTTTCAGATGATGAAAATCTCTAAACATCTATGAATCATTTAAAACATTTCATTGACCTACTTTTAAAAAAGCTTATATTAATAGGAAAAAGTGACTTCTTCTTTTTTCAGATGAAGCCTAGTTACAATGAAAACCCAAGGTAATTATTTCAGTCATCAACATAATCCCAAAAGGTGGTATTTTATGTGGTGATCAGACCTCTCCGATATTTTTGCCTCATTAAGTTTTATAATGCTGCTATTCTTGTAAGCACTTTGTCCTATAAATGCAAAACCACAGCAACTAGAACCAGCCAACAGAGACCAAGGGGACTCAAGAGACACAAGTAGATTATTCTATTGTTTTTAGTTTTGGGGGGTAGTCCAAATCATTTCAAGAGTAAAAGCTAATGAAGTCCAAGTAAATAACATTAATGATGAATTTATATTAAGAATCTGAGACACAAAATCTGGAGCTGGTTTTTGATTCCCATCAAGTTTCAAGTGTCCTCAGACTTAAAGCTCTGAACAGAATCCATTGATGGAAAAAAATTGCAAGTTAACACAAATACCACAAAGCAAAACATGGCAAACAGCTAAACCAAGACGCAATAGCACAGATGGGTGAAAGGCACAGTAGCACAGCACAGATGGACCAAGTTCTGTTCAACTGCAGGAGGCTAACCTTTACTTGGATTTTTGTTTATTTTAATTAGAATAATCAAGATATTAATCCCTAATAGGACCCCTCTGCTTTCAATGCAATAAAAGTACAGATTTAAATGTATGAAAGAATTTGACAGATGATATAACTATTCGAGAATAATGTTTTGGGGAAACTTGGAATAAATCCACTCTCAAAAAAAAAAAAAAAAAAGGGAAAGAAACCTTGTATAAACTTAACAGAACCTTTTTCTTGGCGGCTTTAGAGATAAAAAAATCTTTATCTGAGAGACAAGAACATTTCAGAGCCATCATGAAACTCTCTGGGTTCAATGGAAAGAAGCCAGCAACCCCCAGGCAATCAAATTCCTGACTATAGAAGGCAAGTGTTCGATTCTGAAACTGTTGTGGTGAAGCCTTCTTATTTTTGAAGGGGAAAAAATATTTTTCTGCTGAACTTCTTAATAAATCTAATATGAATTTAAATACAAAATACTTAATTCTATGCTGTAGTTGTACAAGCTCTAATAGGCTTGGACCTGTCCAACAACAACCATTTCCTACCTCGCTTCTGTTTTCCTATCATTAGGAAAGAGAATATAAGGAGGTTCTTCAAAAGTTATCAGCTGCTAGGAAAGGGAGTGATGAAGAAAGAAAGGAGTTTTCCAAACAGTGAAAAATTATACCAGTAATGACAAAAAGAAGAAAAGATTGAACTAAAAGTTCAGAAGTCTTGAACACAAGCAGAAAAATCCCTAAATAGTATGCTATAGAAATATATAAATTATATTTCAATTCCAACACTCCTAAATAATGTGATAGACAATTTAATCAGAATGTTATTGAAATACAAATATTATTCAAAAAAGATTCATGAATCTGCTCTAAAAAAAACCCAAAACCCCAACAACTTATTTTTAAAAAACAAACTATAATAGTATCGCCTTTAAAGAGAATAATAGAAGTAATGAAAAAATTTGAAGCACACATTTCATTTTTTGATGAATGAAAGTGAATTTTAATCCCTCTGCATTAGTTATACTGTTCAAGCAATCTTAATATTGGAGATAAAAGAGAGTTCTTTGTATGGCATATTTAATAACTTGAATAGGAGTTGCACATTTGATTTGAATATAGAATAAATCAAACAAAATAGCACAGACTCCTGCCACATTTACACTGGTAAAAGTGTTAACTAACTTGCTCTTTTGAGCTTTGCTCTCTTTAACATCAGACCAAAATGGATGTAGTTTGGGTTTATACTAGCATAACAAAGCACATCCTATTTGATACAAATCTGCTTACTCTGGCATTGCAGAAATCTTGCAACACCCTTGCAACGATCCCATCCATTCTGCTCCTGAACATCTCCAAGATTATCTGAAGAGTGTGTTGTGTTTTGTAATGTGGTGAGCTAGCCAGCAACTGCTTAGAGACCTTATTCATTCTGCAGATGAGTCATAATAAATCAGATTGGAAAGCAGACGATTTCCAGAGCTGACAAACTCATGTATTATCACTGAGTAACCTTAGCTGACACAAGATTGTAATTTAGTTTTTAAAATTATTAATATCTGTATCTGCAAATTCATAATAATTCTCACGCTAAAAGGGTCTTTCAGGCACTCACTCCTCCTTGTTCTTTTATATTAAAATATTTTATAAAATTTCAAAAGTGTGTATCACAGCACTAGAAGGGTTGAACTAATTAGACACAAAGTTAATGGAAGAATAAGTCCCCTGCTTAAAATAATTCTCTATTATTTTAGAAGACAAATATACCAACAACAAGTACATTTATACTCCACATTAATGCAGTGAGTTATTAGAGAGCTAAAATATTGTATATAGCTGATCAACGATACAGTTACAAGTAAAATAAACCTAATCTGCAAGAGATCAACCAGGTCAGATTATGAAGACTTTATAACTTAATGGGATGTTCTTCCCCATCTGTCACATCCCACCTATGAGAAGGGGAGAGCAACTAAGATTCAGAAATACCTTTGACATGCGTTAGGGTGAGATAACTCTCAAGGTCTGTACATAAACACCAACTTTATTGGAACTAATTTTCTGCAAATGTTGACCCTCTCACAATTATATTTACCTAAGATATGAAGCTTTATGAGAAGTCAAGGTAAGTCTTATGTTACTTAAGAACTTAAAGAGGAAAAAGAGAGAGGGGAGGAACAGTGGAGGGGGCAGGGAGAGAGAGAGAAAGAGAGAGAGAAGGAGAGAGGTCACAAGTCCTGGATTCAGCATCAGACCTGCCAACAGGGTTGTTTGGTAGAGACACACAGAGAGAAATTCTGGAAGACTCCCTTGGCATGTAGTCTAGGCACATGGTACAGTCACTTGGGCCTCATCACTTACACCATCTGAAAGAAAAACAAGGAAAATCAACCAGATGTAAAGCACAAAGATGAATTCCGCTTTATTACTTTAAAATATGGTATTAAGGGACGCATCAGAAATCAAGCTGAAAAAGGTTACGGGTCTCCCAACAATGTTACATATATAACCAGAAAGAGACCATCATTCAGATACTCACTGATGTCTTTCTTTTTACATTTCCAAATACTGTGTAAACCAGATGAATAATTTGGGAAATACTTTGGAGCAAAGACAGTCAAAATCCATCATCCAGTATTCTGGTGTCAGTTATAACATCAGCATTTTTAGCACCTCAGCCATGAGTTTGCCCTGATTCACTAATACATATAGTGCGTTTGTGCAATAAAATTATATCACAGTTCTAATGTTTTATAGTTTAGCAGTCTCAGTTTTCTCTTATGTTAAAAGCATCTCAGGTAGAAAATCTACATAATAGTTCAAAATATTTTATAGATAAGCTCAGAAAAGCAGTAAGAAGAAATTTTCTGCTTAATAGCTGAAGCGGGAAGGAGTGTTTTCTTCTGCCCCTATTCAAAGTTCTTCAGTACTCTTATCAAAAAGATTAATCATAGAATTATAGAGCCATAGAATGGTTTCGGTTGGAAGAGAGCTTAAAGATCATCTAGTCCCAACCCCCCTGCCATGGGCACAGACCATTTCCACCAGACCAGGTTGCTCAAATCCTACCCATCCCAGTCTTAAACACTTCCAGAGAGGATGCATCCTCAACTTCTCTGGAAAACCAGTTCCAGTGCCTCACCTCCCTCTAAAGAATTTCTTCCTAGCATCTAATATAAATCTCTACTCTTTTAGTTTAAAGCCATTCCCTCTTGTTCTATTATTATCTGTGCCCACAAAATGTTGTTCAGGCTGCTTTAAGTACTGGAAGGCCACAATGAGTTCTCTCTGGAGATTTCTCATAAGCTGGAACAGCTGGTGGCATCCCAGATTTCTTCATATCAACATTACGGAAGAAAGGACCATCATTACCTTCTGATCCATTTGATTTAAAAATTAATTTAAATTTAAATACACACCATGAAGATTGAAGTTATCTTTTTATGTGTGTCTGTCCAAAAATAGATATTTAGAAAACTATAAAACATATAACTTCCTGAATACTAACTTTGGGGTAATTAACTAAAATCCTGTCATGAGGAGCTCCATTCATTATTTGAGATCATTACTCATGAAAAAAAAAGAAAAAATGGCCCAGATCAGTACCTAGGAAGCATCATTCTGCCAAAAGCTCTCTTGGAGATTCTTATGTTAAACTGACAAGTTCTTCATGAAGGAACCTGTCAAAAACCCATTTAGGTAGGGATCGGTGGTCTTTAAAAATTAGATGAAAAAGAATTTGGCCCTTTTGAGGACTAAAATACAAGAAAAGACTGAGAGATTCTGGAAAATATTCTATTAAATATCATTACCCTTTTCAGTTGAATTTCAAAAAACTAATTTTAATATATTCTCTGTTTTACTACAGGCAATTATTTTGATTTTGCTTTAATTATCTAGACAAATGCTAGTCACAATAATTATTGAAATGAGGTAACCTTTGGTCTTCTATTTCATACGTGAAAGACTTTCTCTGAAGAAACATAGATAGCATTTTTTGGTGCATTCCTGCTTTGTCATATTGAATTATAACTTCCTTTAAAGATGATCAAAACAAGTATATGTAAATGAAGTTTAAATCACTGACCTACTTCAGATCTAATTCAGCTTGACCTCATCCCCTCATATTTCCTGACCTGCAGTGCTCTCTTCCTCACTTTCTTTTTATCATTAATCTTTATCCCTCCTTAGCTCCTTCCTCTGCATTCATTGATCTTTCTCCTTGTTATAAATGCCTTCTTACTTGATCGTCATTCTCTTTCTATCCCTCCTCACAACTCCTGCTGCAAGTCCCTTGAAAACGGATATGAGTACTAATCCATACCTATTTCCTCACTTCCTTGTTTTCATTCCATGTGTCTGTCCTATTCTAACTGTCCTCACAACAGGACAAGATAATCTCTTTTGTTGATTCTTATGACAGACGGGAAATCACCACTTCTATGATAACCTGCTGTCCTTGTACAAAAAACCCATGTCTTGGGTTTTTTTTTCCTCTCTCCTTTTTCTTTTTGTCTTCAGGAAAATATTTCTTCCTCATTTTACCACTTGATGTTTCTTCAGTGGAAATTGCAATTTCTTCCCCAGTGTTCATCCATAATTCCTTTGTTGAGAGATTATTCTATTCCTAGTGCTTTAAATTGTCATGAAATAAGTGGCAGAGTTTACTGCATGCGCCTGTGTTTTCTGTTCAACCACACCTGTGAACCTATCATGTTCTTTTCTTTGGGTCACCATGACCAAATTTGAGGAAGTATTTTTAATTAAATGTTTGACTCTAACTTCCTTCCCGAAATTTTCACTGTTGCCACCTTTTCAAACTCCCAATGAAACTACTCATGTGTCTTAATTATATCCCTCTTTGCTATCTTCATCAATATTAATTCTCTATAATCTTACAATGAAAGCAAGGCAAGTTTGAGCAATTATCTGGATACTTCTCCACAACCATATTAGCTAAAGTATGTCAATATTACTTTGAACTTCTAGATTTTCTTTAAAAAGTAAATATTAAAAATAAAATAAGATATTGTGCAGCAGTATCACTATGAGGAGAAGGAAAGTTGAAGCAATTCAAATAAAAAAAACCTACCACATCCTCAACAGTACTCAAGGGAGTTTGTGTTTGTGTGCATGTAATTATGTAAGTATCTATGCACACATAGATGAAATAATGTTTGAATTAAACATAGAAGCTGAAACTGAAAAGGCCATCATTAAAGTGTGATTATTCGACAGGAATACACATAATCTTGTTTGAGGCACAAGACTAAGACAGGGCGTACCGGACAAACAATTCCTATCGTATTTTACAAGACTGCAGGCCTGCTAAATGTAAATGCTTGCCAAGTCTAGCACAGAGGAAGGCTTTATTAAACCATAGTCATTAAGATGAATCCTAAGGGTCAGATTCATCACATCCTCACTTGTTGCATGCAATAGATGTTTTCTAATACTTTCACATGACTTGATACTATCTTCAAACCAGAAAGTTGCTAATATTGCTGTTGCAAACACAAAGGAAACCTTGCCAAATCCAACAAGTTTCTTATATTACAAAGCACTTGAAGGGCAACGCACTGTTGGGGTTTTTTTTACACTTCTCATTCTCTAGCAAATTCAGCTTTTAGCAGATAATCCTGAAATCTTTATTTACACTCAACTAAGATAGGTAAAAGAAGGAAAATAACCTTCACTGTATAAGTTAGGACCCCAGTTAATAGGAAAACCTATATGAGAAAGGAAAACCCAAACCAAAAAATATATCTTATTATGAGACTTCATTTCAATTTGTCATCTGGTTTTCATTTAGGAGAGATCACAAGACAAATTTGTAGCTTTTAAATGCTGAGTCACGTTCCTTGGGTGAGCTATATCCCGTGGGTTTGTCTCTCTGAACAGGATCTAATTACTTGGAGAAAAGTCCTTCCAAATGAATGTCTCTTTTCATTAGGAAAGTAATCAAAAATAAAGAACTTGAACTTCTAGGAATTTCCCGTAATCCAGAATCTTGGTTATTAAGCACTAGAACACTGTAAGACTCATGCTCATCAAAACTGCCTGAGAACACATTTTCTTTTAGCACAACAGAGTGATTCTTAGATATTTCCTCATGCTAGGTGTCCCATGAAGACTTATTAGCTACCTTGTCAGTAGAGAATTCATGCAATACAAATATGTCCTTTCCCAAGAAACAGGTTGGTGAGGTTGGGTCAAACTCCCTTCTGAGCCTGTATCAATGTATGTGTAAAAAATTTTCTACTAGGCTTACTCATTATAAAAAGATTTTGGTGGAGAGAAATATATTAGTATTTATTTTAGCTATTTAAAATTAAAGTGATGAGTATGAAGAGAAAGGATTTCCTATTTCCCACTGCCATCTGTCATAGTATCAAAAATCTATGTGAGCAAATATACTCAGTAAAAACCGAGTAAAAAACCTCAAAAAACCCCTCAGTAAAACCAGAACTTTTTAGTCCCTATTGCTATATTAAGCCAATAGGCATTAGTTTTGTATAATACATACAAATTAAAAGAAGATTAAACTTGTAAGAAAGACTTCAAATGGTGTTACTTTGTACTTTGGTGCAAGTAAAAGGACTGTGGCAAAGAATGCCATGCCTGTAGGAAATTAAAATGGTCCTTATTAACTGCCAAGAGATGAAAACCCAAAGTTTCTGTCTTCCCACATCCTTCTCCACAGAACACTAATATCAGCATGATATACAGTACTCGTTGCCACTGCACAGTAAGGTTAAGCAACCAGCTGAGGTTAAGGGTCATAGTATCTTTTGTATTTTAATTTTTTCCTTTAAGATCTCTTTTATGTCCATTATTTGAATATGGTCCTGGATTTTCTGAAGAATGTTCACTGATTTCTTTCCAGGTAGACAAAAAGGCTGGGAAGTTCACTGTGGTCAGCTGCCTACTTTCCAGCAGGACTGAGATTACAGAGACAAATAATTTTGTAATCACTGTTCACATTTACAGTGATTTAAAGATTTGCTTACAACCACAGCAGATGCTACTCTAAGCAGAAGCAAAATCAATGTGATACAATTAATCCTGATTTTCATCCTGACACTCACAGCGATTTATGATTTTCAAGATTACACACACTGTAGAAAATAAATACAACAGGAGGAATTTAATTTACAAGTATTTTCTGTGACTGTTAACTTACTAGCCTCTTATACCTGTTTGTTGAACTGTGGGGACATTCTGAAAAGCATTTTTCAACCAAGTTATATGTGACCCTTAAGCATGTTCTCGAGGTATTTTAAGATATCTTAAAATACTACATTTTCATTGCCTGCTGTTTTAATCCATCAAATATAGGAGAGAATTTCAGTATTAAAAATGTTATTATTAAAAAGTATCATCCTTTGTTTCTCGGTAATATTTAAGCCTCAGGATGTTACAGTTTATTATAATTGATAAACCTCATATACCATCTTCAGGGCACATAGAAATTGTAGATGCCTCTCTGTGAATAAATTTCATTTTAAGGTATGGAGGATTTTTACCCAGCCAGTATTAAAAATAAAATAAAATATAAAAATGTTCTGTGTTTTGACTTACTAGCATTCTTTCGTTAAGAGCAACTTATTCTGAGTGCACCAAGCTTACATGAATATTGTTGAAGCTCAAGTCAGGCAGATGTTTTATAGCTGTAATAATAGAATGTAAACTGCTGTCTAAATACAACCGTATCTATGTTAGTCCTTCTGCCAGAGGAGAAAAAGAGGCATAGGACAGCAGGGTAAAAGACAAACAGTTTGCATTCTCCTGAGGGTTGCCGCTACTGTTTTATTTGCTGGTAGATGATCATCATTTTTAATAGCAATTGAATAGACAGCATGTATCTGTTGATTCCAGAAACAAAACACATATTTGAAAGGCACCTCTCAGGTACCTGAAAGTTAGATGTGGAGCATCGAAGACCAGAATAGGAAGTGTAGGTGAGATCTGTATTTATCCAACCAGGACGAGCCTAAAATTAAGTAGTGGCAAAGAGTTTAGGATATTTGGAGCTGAAGAATGCTATTCGAAAGTAATGAAAGAAATAAGGAAGTAGTAGAATATTGCTAGAATAGTAGAGCTATCGTTGATTAATTAGCAGTCAGGAAAAATTTATCTTCCAGGATTGTGTGCTGTTATACCAACTGCAGAGAAAGGATCATTATTATAAGAGACAAGTGACAACAGGCTTTGTTCTTCTTTTAGTTTGGTCTGGGTTTTTTGTTCATTTACTTGTTTTTCTGGTTTGGTTACTTTTAATTCCCAGACCTCATTTTCTTCTCTTAATGTCTTTCTGCCAGACAGTTTTCTAATTGCATCGTGGAAGAGATTCTTCCTCCTTTTTGTTGGAAGAAATCTTGAGAGGAAAGTCTGAGTCTATGAGTCTTGGCACCTTTGACATTGTAAAACCCACCAGCAGCAAAATCTCGTGCGGGATAAAAACAAACTCCCTGGAGAACATCTGCAGTCACTGTGCAGCTTGCCAGGGAAGTCAACTGTCTTTATTAGCAAAAGGGTCAGGTAAGGAAAATACCTAGAAACCAAGTGCAAAACAGCCAGACTGACAAAGTAGAATAATAGGCTGACATGATTAACGAATAGTACTGGCTTCAGTTCAAAGTGTATTTGGCATTTTGGTACTAAGAACAAAACTGAAAAATATTCTGACAATCCAAACAAACTTCTTCAATATTGTTTTGATAGTGAAGTATTTAGCAACAGCAAACTATGACTAGCAACTCCCTTGCTGTTCTCAGAGAAGGAGGAAAAAAGTCTATTTAGTTTAAACTTTTATCCTCCAAAACCTGACTTCTTTGATCATTGAAACCTTCAAATCATCTTTATGATTACCCTGGAGTTTTACCCATAGCACTTTAACTGCACCCTTATTTAGATGCCTCCCTCTTTGTCAAATTCAGTCAAGATTTTATTCTTTTAATATCACCTCCAGCAGTTAATTGCAGAGCTGGACTGTAATTTTTTCAATTCTTAAATTGCCTTGCATTGCATGTAAATATTTTTTTTTCAGACTCCTTACACACAGGATTTCTTTCCACTGTAATATATAGGTAGTTGATTTTTCATAGAATCATAGAACCTTATGTCAGAGACTGAAATATTACAGTTTATGACTTACACATTTTCATGAAGGATTTTTAAAACTGTATTACAAAAGCTGCAGAGAAGACTACCACACCCAGAATGGGGATCTGAGAGGCCCTGGGCCACTCGATGATGAACATAAGGTTAAGTAACAACTCAGGGCTGGGGACATTCACAAAGCACAAGCTTAACACCTTCAGGGTGGAGACGCAGCCCCGGGGCTATCAGCTGCCAGGCTCGCACAGACTCTCGCACCAAAGGGTGGGGGCAGAGAGGATTTGGATGTGTGTTGGAA
>VZTA01016840.1:0-13611 GCA_013398855.1 Mohoua ochrocephala
TTTTTCTATTATTTTAATACCCTACACAATGATTTTTCTATTACTTTTAATACCCTGCACAAGGATTTTTTTACTGTTTTAATGCCCTATACAAGGGTTGTTTTACTATTTAATATCCTGTACAATTTTTTAAAAGTTATTTCAATACTCTACAATTATAGTTTAAATTGCTTTAATACCCTGCACAAGGATTTTTCTATTATTTTAATACTCTATACAATGATTTTTCTATTATTTTAATACCCTGTACAAGGATTTTTCCATTATTTTAATACACTTACAAGGATTTTTTAACTCTTTTAATACCCTGCACAACTATTTTTTAATTCTTTTAATACCCTGCACAATTATTTTTTAATTCTTTTAATACCCTGCACAATTTTTCCCTCACTATTTTAATATCACATACGTGGATATTATTTTTACTATTTTAATACACTGTACAAGAAATTTTTACTATATTAATACCCTGTAGAAGAAGTATTTTTTTACTTTTTTAACACTGTGTATAAGGAGTTTTTTACTGGTTTAATACCCTGTACAAGGATATTTTTATTATTATTAATACCCTGTACAATTATATTTTTTTTTACTATTTTAGTACTCTGCACAAGGATATTTTACTATTTTAATGTACTTACAAGGATTTTTTTTTTACTCTTTTAATACCCTGCACAATTATTTTTTAATTATTTTAATACCTTGCACAAGGATTTTGTCATTATTTTAATACCCTGCACAATTTTTAAACTATTTTAATACTCTGTACAAGGAGTTTTTTATTGTTTTGATACCTTGTACAAAGATTTTTTATTATTATTATTTTAATACCCTGTACTAGGATTCTTATTCTTATTATTATTTTAATACCCTGTATAAGGAATTTTTTACTCTATTAATACCCTGTACAAGGAGTTTTTAATTGTTTTGATACCCTGTACAATGATTTTTAGTATTATTATTTTAATATCCTGCATAAGGATTTTTTTACTATATTAATACCCTGCACAAGGAGTTTTTATTATTATTATTTTAATACCCTGCACAAGGATTTTTTTACTATATTAATACCCTGCACAAGGAGTTTTTAATTGTTTTGATACCCTGCACAAGGATTTTTATTATTTTAATACCCTGTACAAAGATTTTTTTACTATTTTAATACCCTGTACAAGGAATTTTTTTATACTATTTTAATACCCTGTACAAGGAATTTTTTTTATTATATTAATACCCTGTACAAGGAGTTTTTAATTGTTTTGATACCCTGTACAAGGATTTTTATTATTATTATTTAAATACCCTGTACAAGGAATTTTTTTAACACTATTTTGATACCCTGTACAAAGATTTTTTAACTACTTTAAATACCCGCTGCAGGGATATTTGACTATTTTAATTTACTTACAGGGAGGTTTTTTTACTATTTTAATACATTGCACAAGGATTTTTTCATTACTTTAACACCCTGCAGAAGGGTTTTTTCCCATTTTAACACAATGTACACAGATTTTTTCCCCCTGACTTGACAAGTGACCCCTGTGAAAGGTCAGCTGAGGCAGCACGGAGACAGGAAAACTCTTTGCTCTGGGTTCATTCATCCCCACGGCTACAAAAAGCTGGAGATCCACTTCCAGAGCCACAGGACTCCCACAGCGCTCAGAGGGAGACAAAAAAAATCCACCTCCAAGAGCTGCACACGAAGAAAAGCCTGAAAAACCCCCAGAATTCGATGCTGAATAAGAACTTTTGAATCAAAGCTTTGCTCCAGGGTTGCTTCTTGTGTGAGGGCTGAAAGAGGAAGCAGAGCAGGGCTGAAAACGTGTGGTTTAGCACAGAAACGTCCGAGCAACCGGCAGGAAAATGCCCCAGGATGAGTTTTTTCATCTGACTCCTGCTAAAACAAAAGAGGAAATGCCCAGGGACATCCCCCTGAGATCACCCTGAGGTGTCAAAACAAATAATCAGCATTTGTTCAATTAAAAATAATCCGGGTTTGCTTTTCCATCCCCGATTCCTGCTCAGACCCGGCTCCAGTCCTCGTTTCACAAAACCTTTTTTGCTGCCAGTGAGCCCCGGTTTGAGGCCTGAGAGGAACAAAGAAAGAGGAACAGGAACAGGATCAGCCAGGCTCGGGTTTTTCCAGGACAGCACAGCCAGGTCGGTGTCCCAGGACACAGGAAAGACCCTTCAGTTCAGCAAAAGAGGAAGGGAGTGGGAGATCACGATCAGAAAAGCCACAGTTTCGAGGCATCACTGGTTTATCTCCATTTCTGTTCAGCAGCAACTGCTTCTGGTGACGTTCCCCCCAAGTTCTGCTTTTACAGGAGAAAGCCCCGAGGTCCCCACGTACCTCCCTGAAGTGTGCTGGGATTTGCAGAGGGGGCTGATACCAGTATTTGATTTTCTGGTGGTGTTTCCACAGAAACAGCAAACCGAGTGCCACCAGATTCACAAGGACTAACCCCACGACAAGCAGGAGGACGATGTACCCAGCTCGGGTTGCCTCTGGAAAAGAAGGAAAAAAAATCCAAATATATCTGGCAGGTTCATATTTATGGAATCATGGAACGGGTTGGGTTGGGAGGGACCTTAAAGCCCACCCCTGCAACTCCCACTGTCCCAGGCTGCTCCAAGCCCCAGTGTCCAACCTGGCCTGGGACACTGCCAGGGATCCAGGGGCAGCCACTGCTGCTCTGGGCACCCTGTGCCAGGGCCTGCCCACCCTCCCAGGGAACAATTCCTGCCCAAGATCCCATCCAGCCCTGCCCTCTGGCACTGGGAAGCCATTCCCTGGCTCCTGTCCCTCCATTCCTTGTCCCCAGTCCCTCTCCAGCTCTCCTGGAGCCCCTTTAGGCCCTGCAAGGGGCTCTGAGCTCTCCCTGGAGCCTTCTCCTCTCCAGGTGAGCACCCCCAGCTCTCCCAGCCCGGCTCCAGAGGGGCTCCAGCCCTCAGATCAGCTTGGATTCCAGAGGGGTCCAAATCCCTTTATCCTGTTTTGCAGCAGGAGGATGAAGGAGAAGGAGAAGCAGCTCAGCACAGCACAGACCCCCCGGCAGGAGCTGCCAGGTCCTGATTATTTTGCCACTAATGCCAGGTGTGAACTCCCCGTGGTGCTCTCAGCATTCCTCACAAGCTGGGTGTGGCAGAGACCGCCTCAGGTGACCCAGGACTCGTGTCCTACCCCATCCCACTCCATCCAGAAATGACATTCCCATTCCATACCGCTGAGGGCAGTCCTGTGGCACTCTGGGGCACTTTGCTGTCCCAACAAGTGACCTGAGTAGATCTTCAACTGCACTTGAATGCTGAAGCAATAAAGTGTTGATTCCTTTAGATTTCCAATCTGAAATAGTGTCTTGCTTTCACTTAGCTTCTGTTGAAAAGACACACACACACACAAAAAAAAGGTGTTACTGCAAAAACCAGACCAGCTTTCAACACAAATATCCCTCCCCCATTTAAGTTTCTCCTTCAAGAAGCCCAGATTTTGTTTCTCCACACTCAGCTTTCCCAAATAACAGGAGCCGTGGAATATTTCAGTTTTCCTGGGAGTTTTGATGCAGCTTCTGCAGCAGCTCAGGTAGGGAGCGAAACCCAGGGAAGGGGAGGGGGAAACAAAACCACAATGATTCTTTCCTGGCTCTCAGCTGAAGGTGTTCTGTGTGTGAGAAAAACACACGCTGGTGCGAGGCAGGAAGGAAGTGGAGGCGATTTACCAAGGACTTTGAAGCAAAAGGGGGTTTTAAATAAATAGATTTTTTTCTCTTCTGTTTTGAAAATGTTTTTAACGTCAGATTGAGGTCATTTGGAAGCTTCTTCCTCTTTTTTAAAATTTTTTAAAATTTTTTTCAAGTCTGACTGAATACCTCCCCTGCGCCTCTGGCCTGTCCAAGCACAATTCCCAGGGCTCCAGGCAGCAGCAGGAGCACACGAGGGTCCCAAAACCTCTGAGCCTCAGGATGAACAGGACCAGCTCATCCCAGCATCCTCCTAACGACTCCTCCTCTCCCTGCCCTGGGATCAGGCCCATCAGGCCCCAGCAGCTGCTCCTGCAGCTCCCAGCACAGAAAAGGAGGAGAGAGAGATCCCAGAGTTTTCCAAATTGCCTGAGAAAACTCTGGAATCAGAAGTCACCTTTGGCACCAGTTCTCTCCCCGGATCTGCAGAGGGATTTAATCCCTTTCCACGCAGAGGAGAGAAGTCTCTAGGTTTGGCAGTGCAGCACTGCTCGTGCCAGGGCCACAGGAACCCTTCTGCCAACACCCCACTCGTGACCTTTGCTGGACCAACACACACAGAGATCCTCTGCCCCCATCTGCTGTCCTGCCAAGAGACACCGACCCCCTTCCCCCAGAAGGAAGGAAGGAACAAAGGCACAAAGAAGGAACTCGAGAGGATGCTCACCCTTTCTGTAGGGCTGGTGGTGTTCTCCCAGTAGGACACGAGATAGAGGAGAACGTCCCCGGTCTCGGGGGGGAAGGGGGGGCTGACGTTGAGGAGCAGCGAGTCAGGGCTGGCACTGACACTCTTCACCTTGGGGGGGCCCAGGGTGGCTGAAAATAAACAGAGAGAGCAGGGAAGCCCTGGGGTGCCCCACTGCCTCCAGCTCTGCACAATCCCAGATCCCCGAGGCTGGAAAAGCCCTCCCAGCCCAGCCAGGCCAAGCTGTGCCCGATGCCCACCTTGTCCCCAGCCCAGAGCACTGAGTGCCACGGCCAGGCCTTCCTGGGACACCTCCAGGGATGGGCACTCCAAACCTCCCTGGGCAGCTCTTGCCAAGGCCTGAGCTCCCTTTCCAGGAGGAAATTGCTCCTGGTGTCCAAGCCGAGCCTCCCCTGGCCCAGCCTGAGGCCGTTCCCTCTCCTCCTGTCCCTGTTCCCTGGGAGCAGAGCCCGACCCCCCCCGGCTGCCCCCTCCTGTCAGGGACTTGTGCAGAGCCACAAGGCCCCCCCTGAGCCTCCTTTGCTCCAGGCTGAGCCCCTTTCCCAGCTCCCTCAGCCCCTCCTGGGGCTCCAGCCCCTTCCCCAGCTCCGTTCCCTGCCCTGGACACTCTCAGCAAACACCCCAAACATCAATAGCTTTTGCTCAAGAAAGGGAACACGTTTCCTCATCCACTTAATGCCCTTACAATCCTGGCTTACCTTCCCCTGGAAATCCAGTAAATATTAACCAACAATTAATGCTCAGAAGTGTCTGAGTTCATCTGCAGTTACTGGCCATAAAATTGTTATCTTTTCTTTTCCTTTGACCAGCCTGCCACGCATTCCACCTTCCCTAAAACCCCACTGTTTGGTCTGCAGATCGGAAGAGGAATAACGAGTTCTCCCCTCCTTGCTTTGCTGTCTCCACGTGTCCCTCAGGATAAACACGGTGACCTCCTTTTGTGAAGTGCTCCGAGGGGTAAATCATGAAAGATACCGATGGAGTACTGTCAGAAATACTCACTGACAGCAAAAATCACTCCTTGTGTGCACCAATTCTTTCTCATCGTGCCTCAAATCCAGTGACTCTGATCCAAACCCCAAAGGAGGAGCCTGTGGATTGGTATTTGGGAACGGATTTCCAGGGGAGTGACACAGTAATTACCCTGGAATGTTCCTCCTCTCCCACCCCGAGCCTCTGCTTTGTCCCACATTCCCATCAGCTCGGTGCTGGAGGATCCCACTCCCAGTCCTGCACCACAGGCTGTGGATACATCAGTGTTCAGTGCAGGATTCGGGCATTTCCTCGCTCTGCTGCCAGAGAAAATCCAGGGTTTAGAACCAGGGGAACTATCAGATTCTGGAGCCTGGACAATGACTGCTCCTCAGCAGGTCTGGGAGATCAGGAACCGAAGAGTCCACAAATCCCTTCCTCTGCTCAGTTCCCATTTCTAAGGTGCTTTTTAACCTGAACATTTTTTCTAATCCTAAAAGCGAGCACAGCAAGGCACAGAGCAGATCCTAGAACAACACCAGCACACTTGTTCACTCCAGAGGGGCTGTGGACTCCCCAGCCCTGGCAGTGTCCCAGGCCAGGCTGGACACTGGGGCTTGGAGCAGCCTGGGACAGTGGGAGGTGTCCCTGCCCATGGCAGGGGTGGCACTGGGTGGGCTTTGAGGCCTCTTTCAACCCAAACCAGAGTGGGATTTAAAGTGTGGCCTTGACACTTCTACACTGTAGTGTAGACAATTTATACTTATCCGAACCACTGCTGTTTACCTGAACCATTTCTACTTATCTGAACCATTTCTACTTATGAGGACAATTTCCATTTCTCAGGACAATTTCTATTTCTCAGAAAAGGGATCTGTCCAGCAGACAGAGGTGGCTGTGCCTCAGACTGCCACAAACCAGTTTGTGTGTGTGTGAGTGTGTGGGGGCAGAGCTAAGCGGGGAAATGGGAACATGGAAAACCCTCCAGAAAAAGAACATTGTGGCTCTCTGAAGGCTCCACCACCCCAGGAGGGCTCAGGGCTTTCTCTGGTGACACCTGAGAGCGCAGAGCAGAACCAAACCCCGGTGAGGCCTCTGTGCACAGAACACCCCAATGCTCTCACTCCACGCGACAGAGCCAAGGAAGTCGACACGGGCAAGGCACTTTTTCCCAAAGAACCCCCACCCCGAGAGGGACTGGGGTCCCAAAGAGCACCCACTGTCTCTCTCTGCCACGAAGGGAGGTGTGTGCACCCAGGCCGAGGCCAGCGGGCCCAGCTCGGCCCTCACGCGCAGCACGATCGTCCAGCGCCGCTTCTGGGTCTGCGGGGGGAACCCGCACTGGGTGCGGGGGGTCCGCCCACAGCCCATCTCGCTCCACTCCTCGTAGGACTCCCTGTGGAGCACAGCAAACACAAATCAACCACCAGGCACCGCAGCCACCGGGGACAGCCCCCTCCCGCCCAGCAGAACGTGCTACAGAACTGTGGCTTCGCCCCAGGGCCCTCCCAGCTCCTCCAGCCCCTCGGGATCTGGGGAAATTTCAATTGGCCAGAGAGAGCCAGGAAAGGGTAAAGCTCTTCAGAGGACTGTGCAGCTTTTCTGGGTGTCCTCAGGGCTTCAATCTTTCCTCAGCTCAGGGGACACATCACAGGCTAAGGGATGTCAGGCACCAGAAGCTGCTCTTCGAGATAAACACAAACATCTGTGACACAAAACCTTTCCTTCCATGCTCACTCATTTTCAGAGTTTTTGGGGTTTTTAAAACCAGTTGTTATCCCGGATTAGAACAAAACAAGTTGGTTTTAGAGCAGTTCACTCACGTTTTGTAATGGGCTGTGTACAACACCGAGCCATTCTCCACTGTAACAGGAGACCACCTCAGCAAACTCTGGAAGTTGTAGGAATAAATCTCCACATCTTTCGGTGCTGGTAAATGGGGAGAAGGGTCTAAAGGAAGAAGAGGAATAAAAATAGTTATTGAAACATTCACATGCACAGTAATCAAATTTCAATCTCCAAATTCCATCACCATGTTTTACATTTTCACTGCCTGGAAGGTAAAACCATTCCCCCTCCTCCTCCTTCTGTTTCCAGGAGCTCTGGCACATTCAAGTGGGCAGGCCCTGGCACAGGGTGCCCAGAGCAGCTGGGGCTGCCCCTGGATCCCTGGCAGTGCCCAAGGCCAGGTTGGACATTGGGGCTTGGAGCAGCCTGGGACAGTGGGAGGTGTCCCTGCCCATGGCAGGGGGGGCACTGGGGGGGCTTTGAGGTCCCTCCCAACCCCCACCGGTGTGGAATTCTCTGTATCCGTGAATTCCAACTTCCTGGTTTGACTCATTCCATAAAGAACACAAAGCTGAAAGTACCAAGTCCGGCACAAAACCATAAACCCCACCCAGCACCCCATGAAGCCATAAATGAAGGTCCCAGAATTCCAGAATCATCAAGGCTGGAAGAGCCCTTTGGGATCACCCAGGGCCACCCCAGCAGCACCAGCAGCACCCCAAACCCTGTCCCCAAGGGCCACATCCAGACTCCTCCTGAACACTCCCAGGGACAGTGACTCCACCACCTCCCTGGGCAGCTCATCCCAAGGCCTCACCACTCTGGGAGGGAAAAATTGTTTCCAATCTCCAACCTGAGCCTCCCCTGGTGCAATTTGAGGCCATTTCCTCTCCTCCTTTCCCTTGGGACACGGCAGCAGAGCCCGACCCCCCCTCACTGCCCCTCCTGTCAGGGAGTTGTGGGGAGCAATGAGGTCCCCCCTGAGCCTCCTTTTCTCCAGGCTGAGCCCTCCCAGCTCCCTCAGCTGCTCCTCCCTCCCAGGATGTGTTTTCCAGCCCTCCCAAGGTTTTCCAGACCCTTCTCTGACCTGGTGACCACAGCAGCCCATCTGTTTCCATCACCTGCAGCCCCCGTTTGCCTCTGTGCACAACCCAGAGCACTTCTCCCACCATCTGCCTCCCGCTAACTCTGAGGTCGCTCCGGTGGAGCTTTCCAGGAGCCAGCTGGGAACAAACCCTTCAGGAACACACAGCACTCCATCCCCTCGTGTCCTGCCAGCTTTGGAACCGATTTCACGAGGCAGGACAGGGCAGAAGCTCTGTGGGTGGGGATGTCCCCCACCCTCGGCCACTCCAGGAGCCCCGGGGTGCACACGGGGGCCACCATCGGCCACCCTGGGCTGGAGGTGACAGCGCAAACCGAGAGGGAAGAGTCGTGTCTGAACGACAGAAAAACCACAGCCCTGACAGCCCAGGCAGGATGAGGAGGAAGCTGCTGGGGCTGGAACGTGGCCAAAAAAGGGCTACCCAGGGCAGGAAGGCAGCCAAGCCCCAGGCAAAGAGCCAGGAGGGAAATGGGAGCAGCAGAGAGCAAGAACGGCTGAGGAGAAGGGAGGGAGGAGCTGGGAGAGAGGGGAGCTGGAGACAGGAAGGAACAGCAGGAGAACCAAGGCCTCTGCAGGACAGGGCCAAGGCTCCAAGCAGGGCTCCAGCAGCCCTGGCTGCTCGGGGCTCGCTCTGGAACCCCCAGGGACCTGCCCTGCAGGGCAGCAGCTCCACTGGGGCTGTGCCAGCAGGGAGAAAGGTGCTCCTCCTGCACCTGATGTGTTTTTTGGGAGGGATTCCCTCACACCATGAGGATCACAGAATCAGGCAATGGTGTGGGCTGGAAAAGACTTTCGGATCATCCAGTGCTGCCCCTGCCACGGGCAAGGACACCTTCCAGGGACCAAGCCCCATCCAGCCTGGCCTGACAAGGACAGCCACGACAAGATACCCCATATCACAACAGCTCGGGTTTTGTTCTGAGGAACAGACTCTCCTAAGACACAGTTTGGTCATTTTTACGTCAACGAGATCAGAAGACCAAGCACTTGAGTCAAATTCTGGCCCAGGCTTCCTTGGGAATTTGGGGTCATATGAAAAAGTTTGGGGTTTTTTGATTTCTACATCGAGTTTTATTAAACCCTCAGTCCAAACCACCAAATAACGAGTTGAGCTCTGGCTTTCCAAGAAAAGCTGTGGCTGCCCCATTCCTGGAAGTGTCCAAGGCCAGGGTGGAGCAGCCTGGGACAGCGGAAGGAGTCCCTGCCCGCGGGTGACCTTAAACGTCCCTCCCGACCCACGCCAGTCTGTGTTTCTCTCAAAGGTTTAATTAGGCCTGTTATTAATTTCTTAGCCTCAGCTCTTGAGCAGTGCTCTCAGAACACACACATTGCCTACGGCCACGAGTGGCTCCTTCAGCTTTGCAGATCTGTTGGAGGTTCCTTACAGCTTCCTAAACCACCCCAAATTCATCTCCCGGGTATTTGGAAGGCCCCTAAAGGAGCCTTCTCTTCATTCATGAGAAGTTTTCACCTTCCAGTCACACGGATTCCTTCCTGCACTCTCACTGCTGGTCTGGCACGTGGTGAGGTATCTCACACCATCTGTGCCCTCACACATCCGACACACACTCCTTCTACAGAATCCCAGGAAGCTCTGGGAACAAACCAACCGAGGCAGCAATTCCCATCACACCTTAAAAATGAATAAGGAAAACAGCGATGAAGGACAGGGTGAGATGGGATCTTGGGCAGGAATTGTCCCCTGGGAGGGTGGGCAGGCCCTGGCACAGGGTGCCCAGAGCAGCTGTGGCTGCCCCTGGATCCCTGGCAGTGTCCCAGGCCAGGTTGGACATTGGGGCTGGGAGCAGCCTGGGACAGTGGGAGGTGTCCCTGCCCATGGCAGGGGTGGCACTGGATGGGCTTTGAGGTCCCTCCCAGCCCAACCCAGCCTGGGATCTCATGACTGCACACCGACTATTTTGCATTCAGAAACACATCATTTCCCCTGCCAGCCTCAAAACCACCGCAGATCTTATTAAAGACACTGCAGGGCTCTGCAGACCAGCCCTCTGTCTCTGCAGCTGAACACGAGGGTGCCACAGGGCCGAGGAGCTGCTTTCACAACACACCAAGGGAAATCCCAGTTTCTGTCAGATCCCTGCCTCGCAGGGCAGTGACTGCAACTGCTGCAATCACTCACTCAGCTTCCTGCTGATCTCCAGCTTGCACGACCCAAAACAACACCACGAACACTCCTAACACAGTACCCACGGATCCAAGTCTCCTCGGAAAGCCAAACTCCCTCGGCCAGGGAAAGGCAGAGAGGTCCCATCCTTCCCTCCCGCCTGGAAGGGGTTTGCACCGGGCTGGATCTTTCAGAGCAGCAGCCGGAGAAGGCTCAGATTGTTTCTTCCGGCTGCAGAGACTTCCTGACGTTTCACACCTCAAGCCAGAGCTTTCACACAGCAGAGTGTGAAGCCACAAGTCACAGCCAGTGAAAGCAGCTCGGCCTGGGTGACCCACCCGTGTCCCAGCTGCTGCTGCTCCCCAGGGATTCCCGATCCCTCCCCCTGTGCCAGCCCCAAACATCTGTTCTGCTGCACGGGCAGAAAAGGAATCTGCGGTTTGGGGGGATTTGGTGTGGATTTTTGCCGTTCCAGTGCACCAAAGTGGCTTCTCATCTTGTAACCTGGGATAGTGGAAGGTTCCTGTCCACGGCAGGGGGTGGAATGAGAGGAGCTCTAAGGTGCCTCCCAAACCATTCTGGGATTCTGCGATTCCAAGAGCTCCCTGGGAAGTCCCACGGCTGCTGATGGGATGAAACTGGGCGATGCTGAGAGCAGGAGGCCCTGCCCTGGTTTGCCTCAGTCCAGCCGGTCTGGAACAGCCAGAGAGCCCCACAGCGCCAGGCTGGCCAGACCTCGGCCACAACCAGGACACGGGACACGCTGAGCTCATGGAGAACCCGAGTGAGCAGCACGCGCTGTGCACACCTCAGTCAGCCGTGGAATGGTTTGGGCTGGGAGGGACCTCAAAGCCCATCCAGTGCCACCCCTGCCACGGGCAGGGACACCTCCCACTGTCCCAGGCTGCTCCAAGCCCCAGTGTCCAACCTGGCCTTGGGCACTGCCAGGGATCCAGGGGCAGCCACAGCTGCTCTGGGTACCCTGTGCCAGGGCCTGCCCACCCTCCCAGGGAACAATTCCTGCCCAAGATCCCACCCAGCCCTGCCCTCTGGCACTGGGAAGCCATTCCCTGGCTCCTGTCCCTCCAGCCCTTGTCCCCAGTCCTTCTCCAGCTCTCCTGGAGCCCCTTTAGGCCCTGCAAGGGGCTCTGAGCTCTCCCTGGAGCCTTCTCTTCTCCAAGTGAGCACCCCCAGCTCTCCCAGCCTGGCTGCAGAGCAGAGGGGCTGCCCTGGGACACACCTGGAGCCGGGATTACCGAGCCCAGACCCAGCCTGCAGAGCAAACCTCCCCACCACGGCAAAGCATTTCCACCAAGCCTAAACCCAAACTCGCGTCCATCCCCACCTTTAGACAGCCTTTAATGAATGAACGGGTGCCACCTCACAAATCCCAGCCACACCCCGAACACCGGATGGATCCCCTGCAGCCTCACCCGGCTTCCAGCCGCAGCGGGGCCAGCCCAGCCCGCAGCGGGGCTTCGGGAGCAGCACCCCCGGGCTGGGCAGCACTGACCCGACCCATCCCCGGGCACGGGCTGAGCCCTGGCCCGGCCCCAGGAGCTGCGGCCGCCTCCGGGCCCGGAAACCCGGGGAGGGGAGGGGGGAAGGCGGAGGAACCACCGGCCCCGGGCACCGCGCGGTGACACCGCGCCCGCGGCCGCACCGAGCCCGCCCGCCCCGAACCCGCACCCACACAGAGCCCGCAGNCACACCTACAGCTCGTGGTGACAATAACCTACACCTGCAGCCCGTGGTGACAATAACCCACACACCTACAGCTCGTGGTGACAATAACCTACACCTGCAGCCCGTGGTGACAATAACCCACACACCTACAGCTCGTGGTGACAATAACCTACACCTGCAGCCCGTGGTGACAATAACCCACACACCTACAGCTCGTGGTGACAATAACCTACACCTGCAGCCCGTGGTGACAATAACCCACACACCTACAGCTCGTGGTGACAATAACCTACACCTGCAGCCCGTGGTGACAATAACCCACACACCTACAGCTCGTGGTGACAATAACCTACACCTGCAGCCCGTGGTGACAATAACCCACACACCTACAGCTCGTGGTGACAATAACCTACACCTGCAGCCCGTGGTGACAATAACCCACACACCTACAGCTCGTGGTGACAATAACCTACACCTGCAGCCCGTGGTGACAATAACCCACACACCTACAGCTCGTGGTGACAATAACCTACACCTGCAGCCCGTGGTGACAATAACCCACACACCTACAGCTCGTGGTGACAATAACCTACACCTGCAGCCCGTGGTGACAATAACCCACACACCTACAGCTCGTGGTGACAATAACCTACACCTGCAGCCCGTGGTGACAATAACCCACACACCTACAGCTCGTGGTGACAATAACCTACACCTGCAGCCCGTGGTGACAATAACCCACACACCTACAGCTCGTGGTGACAATAACCTACACCTGCAGCCCGTGGTGACAATAACCCACACACCTACAGCTCGTGGTGACAATAACCTACACCTGCAGCCCGTGGTGACAATAACCCACACACCTACAGCTCGTGGTGACAATAACCTACACCTGCAGCCCGTGGTGACAATAACCCACACACCTACAGCTCGTGGTGACAATAACCTACACCTGCAGCCCGTGGTGACAATAACCCACACACCTACAGCTCGTGGTGACAATAACCTACACCTGCAGCCCGTGGTGACAATAACCCACACACCTACAGCTCGTGGTGACAATAACCTACACCTGCAGCCCGTGGTGACAATAACCCACACACCTACAGCTCGTGGTGACAATAACCTACACCTGCAGCCCGTGGTGACAATAACCCACACACCTACAGCTCGTGGTGACAATAACCTACACCTGCAGCCCGTGGTGACAATAACCCACACACCTACAGCTCGTGGTGACAATAACCTACACCTGCAGCCCGTGGTGACAATAACCCACACACCTACAGCTCGTGGTGACAATAACCTACACCTGCAGCCCGTGGTGACAGTGACCCACACACCTGCAGCCCCTGGTGACAGTGACCCACACCTGTACCCCGTGGTGACAATAACCCACACACCTACAGCTCGTGGTGACAATAACCCACAGACCTGCACCCCGTGGTGACAATAACCCACACCTGCAGCCTGTGGTGACAGTGAC
>VZTA01016842.1:3538-46055 GCA_013398855.1 Mohoua ochrocephala
CTAACAACATCCCCCTAACGTGTGCAAGGAGATTATCAAGAGGACAGAGAGAAGCTATTCCCAGCAGTGCATAGCATAAGCATGAGAGCAAAGGCATAAACTGAAAGGGGAGAGATTTTGACTGGATTTAAGGAAAAATGCTTTCACTGTAAGAAAAGCAAAGCAGTGGAAAGGATTGCTCGGAGAGGTTGTTGTAGCCTCCATCCTTGCAGGTTTTCAAAACCTGATAAAGTTCTGAACACTGTGTCTATTCCTAGAGGTGACACTGAAAGCAATGTCAAAGGAGCAAGGTGTTGGACTAGGGAAGTCCTGTGGTCTCTTCAGCTTGAATTGTCTAATGATTTTTAATTTATTAAAACCACAGCCACAACGATTGTGGCTGTCCTCTGAGAGGTTCATCTCCAGTATCTCTGAAGAGCACTGTTAGACCTGAGGGAACCTCTTTATAAAGAACAGCAGTTAAGAGTCATTAAATTGAAAACTCTCCTCATATTCATTAAGAATTGTAGCTTGATCCCACAGACACAATATAGTTGGCAAACCAGAGTACCAGCACTTAATTTTCTTCTAGAAATTACCTTCTTGTTTTGAGAGAAGTGTCTGCATTGCTTCCTGCAGGTTTTATTCATTTTAATCCTAAGGGGCATGTGAATTTTTCAGATTCCAACAAAACCTCATCTAATATAGTGTGGTCTCAAATACAAATTTTTAAGCTTACACAATCACAGAAAGTGTGTTAGAATATATCAATCAAGGTATTATCAGACTAATGCTAATACCTAAACACTTAGTGAATCCCTTCAGTAAAAGAAACAATAGTTGTATCTCTCCTGGAAGACTTTAGAACGTGCTTTTGCTGGATATTTATAATGCATGTTGGTGAGCTTTTTAGATATTCAAAATTAGTGATCATTACAGCTATCAATCCACACAGACTTAATTATGTCCCAAACAAATAA
Source organism: Mohoua ochrocephala (assembly GCA_013398855.1). NCBI lineage: Eukaryota > Metazoa > Chordata > Aves > Passeriformes > Acanthizidae > Mohoua > Mohoua ochrocephala. The sequence goes on from VZTA01016842.1 coordinate 4,498, forward strand.
ACTTTAAAAAGTGCTGAGACTTTAAAAGGCTCCGACATTTAAAATTATGAGCACACCAATAAAAGAAACAATGAGAAACCTAATAATTCCACGTTCTGCTCAGAACGTGACTGGTTTGCTGTGTTTTAGTGTAAGGAGAATCATGAATTCAGCTTGTCTATGCTGTACAGACATAGGTGTAGTGGTCAATCTGCCTGTCTCCTTTTTGCAGCTGTTGAATTGGCAACCTTCCAGAAAGCTTGGTGGCAAATCATGTAGAACCTTTCCAGGAATAACTAGTGGTCTGCTAAGTTTTCCAGCAGTGACTTGGCATATTCAGACGTATTCTTTCATGGTGGTGGCCATGTCTTAGGCTTCATTTGTTTCTGTTTGCAGATAAACTGCCCAGAGAGCAAGTTTAATATCCTTTGCCTGTGCTTCAGAGTGAACTGTACATACATACCTCCTAATGAAGAAGATGCCTAAACAGTATGTGTGGAATTTGCCTCTCCTAACTTAATCCGTGTAAAATTCAAATGTCTAGCCATTGCTTACATTACCTTTGTAGTCAGTTCAGGAAGAATAGAGAAATTTGTCCTAAAAAAGCTGCATAGACTATATTACTGAAGAGGTGTCTATAGGGAGCCTAGATGATTGACTGGCCATTTTAAATGGTTGAACTTAGAAGAAGTTATTCCTTCCTGATGTATTTGGGTTTCACATATACAAACCTCTCCACAGGTTTTTTTTTATTGTTTTTTTGACATTTGAAATTGTGTTTACAGTTCTAATCTGCCTTGCCTGCAGCTCTAAGAAGATATGTATTCCTTAATATGGACTATATTACTTTGGCGCTCTATCTTGAATCAGTTATTAGATGCACACCAAGCTGGTGATGTATTTTGATAAACTAACTAAAAATGCACTAAGAATACAGTAGCAAGTAAATAGCATTGCTTGTTTTGTGCCTAAAGCACAAGAACATTGTTGCTTTCAAGGCTGGTCCCAGAATGTCAGTTGTCAGAACTGTCTCAGCCTATCCAAGAGTGTGTTTTCATTGTTGTGAACTCCTGCAGATTTTACCCCCGAAGGAACTTCTTAGCAATTCATCTAGTCGGATAGGGCTCAGGTAGCCAAGTTAATAACCATAGAAAAAGCTATATCACTCTACACTACTTTCTTCCTGATGACGTTTAGTGAAGACTGTCAGTCCTTATCTGTTCAAATCAACCCGAGCATATTTTGTAGAGACTTGATGAAATTATCTCTTCTCATGTTGCGCTTTGTAAACCTGAACAGTTTAGTTCTTGATAGAGAAAGAGAGAGGAAGTAGTTTTGAATTCTGTAAAGAGATATAGCAGTGCTGTATGTCAGAAAAGTAGACAAACCTCCAGAACTTTTGGGTTGATAAGTCCCTAATTGTATAGAGTACTAAAAATGTTTATGAAGTTCCTTAGCATTTTCAGATTAGCCAGAGACTGCTCTGCAGAAGCTAGTAAACTGAATCTTCACGGGTCGATTTATTTGATGCTAGTCTTTCAACATGTCTTTTCATTGTCTGGACAACAACAAGAATCCAAGGGTTAGTAATTTTACTATTTTTACCAAACAAACCTACAACAAACCCAAACCAAGTCAAAACAAAAACAAAAGGGAAAAACATATACTTTCCAGTACTAGTCTAACAACTTCATGTGACGTGGAGGTCTCAAGCTAGCAAGATCATATTATTTACATACATCTATTTGTGATTTAGTCCATTTAAGTAGTGCCCTGTGGGAAGGCAAACAGAGGGAGAAACATTTTTTTCTGTGTAAGTACGAGCCATTAAATAGGTCAAGATTAGATATGAGACCTTCAACAGCCAGTAATGGAACAGCATGAAGTCTTCTGACTTCACTAGGTAGTTGAATGCGCTAATGGAGGCACCATGCTGGAAAAGCATAAATTTTCTTTGGAATTTCTTATGAAGAGGTGATTGCACGTTATGATATGAATAGCTGTGCTAGATGCATGGGAATTTTCTGCTGGAAAATTAAGGCCCCCTCTACCACACAATGGCTCACTGGAGGAATGTATTAGTGGTGAAGTAAAATTTGAAAACAGATTATTTCCTATTTAGTAGTCCGTTGACTTTCCTCCTAGAGCCGTTGTCTCCACCATGACTACTATGGTCTTTATTTTCATTCCCTAATCAAGCTCATGCTGTTTTAATCTGACTTGGGAAGGTGCTGCTTTGTTGTCAGAAAAAGATTGAATTCATTAACGTATTACATTTTTCAGTTCAGATGTAGTTGCTGACTTTTGTTGGATTTTCACTAGTGTGCCTAAATAGATGATGCATTATACATGCAATTGTTTTATTCAGTTTGGTCATCCATAAATCCCACCTTGTCTTCTGTATAAATTCCAGTATCTTCTGGTATACCCATTTGTGTCTCCCAACATTTAATATTCCCTGGATAGTTCTATTATGTGATTCTACTATAAGGGCATTCATAATTTATTTTTGTGTGATTAATTATTAAGCTTTTAGAAGGATAAACACATTATTGTTGCTTCTGAAACCACATAAAATTATTACTGTTTATGGTGTAAGGTGAGCTGTTATACTATTTTCAAAAATGAAAAATAAAATCTGATTAAGGTGTTCTTTTTTTTGTAGTGCTAACTGTCTTACTCACTCTTCTGCCGATATTTCTGACCAGAAAAATAATTTTCCTATTTTTCTCTCAACTACAATAGCAAAAGCTCTCCTTTCCTAGAAAGCGCTATTCGGCAAAAAATTTTCATTCTCTCAATCCATAAAAGATGCTTGGAGTGAAAGGCATAAATAATCTGCATGTATCAAATAATACAGAAAAATAGATGTTGTCCAGAGCGGCATAGATATTCTCTGTCTACTGTGCATGCTAAATTTTCTGCCCCAGTTTCTTTATAAAACCTACCCATGAATCACTAACTGATATTTTATTGTAAAATCAGATTTGCCTTGATTTACAATGTAGGAAAAACTGTGATTAAGGCTCTGTAGTGTTCAGAAGCATGCTTAGTAAGGAGGGGATTGTATCCAGAGTAACATAATAAGTAGATAACAAGACTTTAGTAAACATAAATCTATAGAATTGTCAATTGGTTTGAGTTGGCAGGGACCTTCAAGGCTCATTTAGTCCAACCCTGCTGCCATAGGCAGAGACATCTTTCACTAGGGCAGGTTGCTCAAAGCACTGTCTAACTTGCCCTTGAACACTTCCAGTGGTGGGCATCCAGAACATCCCTAGGCAACCATTCCAGTGTCTGAACAACTTAATTGTAAAGAAATTCTTCCTTATATCCAGTCTAAATAATTGTCTTAAAAATTGATGTGAGAAACCTCCTTTCTAAACATAGACAGGTATTCTTAATTCTAAAGTCCAATCAAACCGTGTTTTTTTATATATATATATGTATGTATATATATGTGTGTGTGTGTGTGTGTGTACATATATATATACTAGGTCGCATGTAAAGATTTGAATGGAAACAATTGTAAAGTGCAAAGTACTTTCAGAAATGTGAGGTGTGTACCCCTTTGTAGTCCATACAGTTTTAATTCTGCTACCTGGGCATACCCAGGTGTGTTTCCTTTTGGTGCCTGCAGAGCCGTAAACTGGACAAGAAGTAAAGAGTAGGTGCACAACTCTCTTTCTGACTGTGAATTTCTCACTAGAGCAAAAGTACTTTGGAACATAGAACTGTATTAGAGAACCTGATAAAGTATAATCTGCCTAAGTTCTTTTTGATTTTCAGTGCTTCATTTGGGATGCTTCTCCATGGTGAGATTGTAAACCCACTAAAATATTTATCTCCTTTAATACCTGTGCTATTTTTGTTCTATGCCCTCTCTTAATATGTTTCTCATGCAAGTATTTAAATCTAGTTTTAGACTATAGCTACTTTAGAAAATGCAATTTTTAAATACTCAGTGTAGGTTTTTGAGCAGTATCATTTGTCTCTTTGGCAGTGTAGATTCAATGATTTTTTGTAGCATTAAATGTCGTAGAGATGAACTGTTTTCACAAAGAAAAGTACTCAGCAGATAATAGACTTTTTACTAGAAGTAAATCTTCATTTACATTGGTGTTGCCTTTATGAACACAATCTTTTGGTTGTTGTGAAAGCTAGTGATTTTACCTTGGAGAAATGGAAATAATTTGGGGATACCTGATTGGTAGATACACTGTTTTTATGTCTATCTGATAAATATAAAGAATGTGCTGAGAAGTAAATTAATTTGTACTTAAATGACCATGAAGCAACAATCATTCATGGAACTGTAATGGGTATCAATCCACCACCCATTGGTGTGGATTAGGGATGCAGAAATCAAAGTTGTGTTTTCACAATGGCTTGAAGAAAATTTTGAAAAATCCCCAAATAAAGATTTAATTAGAGTGAATTTACTATTTAAGCTACTTTATTTAAAAAATATGTGTTCTTTTTGTTGGGATTGATAATTTGGTTTCTCTTAGAGATCATGATTTTTGAATTAATTTTGTAAAATAAGATCATGCTCATGATATGGAGATCTGTTCTCTTCATCACCATGAACTTACATCATACACTTAAGCAAGGAATTTAGGATAAAAACACTGTGGTATAGCATGGGTACTTTTCCTCCTTGGAGATCTGAATTTTGCCATGTTTTTGGATTTAAATGCTTATGTTACTAATAATTGCTTTGGCTTTTCTTCAGATTCCTGTTTTCTACAAACAAGAGGGAACTGTTTACGAAGGCAGATGTTTCTCATGAGATAAAGAGAAAATAAAGGAATAGAGCAGGTTCAGAATTAACTTTGCACTTCCTCCTGGTGGGGTGGCAGTTAGAAGTGTCAGAATTCTGTTGGATGCATTTCCTATAATGCGTTGCCCTCTTAGCAATATTACTTTGACTGCTGCAGTAAATATACCTGTGGCTATTAACAGATCACCAGAGATGATCTGAGTTTTCACCAGGATCACTAGTCATTGAAATAAGATTCTAATGACCCCCTTTTATGTGAATGAGAAAAAAAGTGCCACAGGAAATCCATATCTAGGTATTAATAATAATAATAGGAATCAAATCCCAAACAGTTTCAACTCAAAAAAGTCTGAGATGGGACTTTTTTTTTTGAAGCATTAAAATACATTCTTACTGAGGATTTATTTTCTTCTCACTGGGAATATTTTGGGTAAAATAAAAGTGTGCTATATTAAAAATACTTGGAAATGCATATGAAAGTGTTTTAATCATCTTGGGTAAGAAGATGCTTTCTGTAATTAAAATACCAGCAGAAAAGGATCCCTACACATTTGCCCATCCTGAAGCTGAAAGCACAGCCTGTATTTTACAAATGTTTATTATACTGAAAGCTAATTCTGTTTTATGACTATATTGAGCTCACATAATTCTTGGTGGAAGTTCAGACAGAGAATTGCCTGTAGTGGTAGAAACACTGACTAGTGTGTATTTGTCACTATATATATTCACAGCTTGAATTTTGCATGAACTGAACTTTCTTTGCCCTACAGCAAGTTTTAGATTTTATGAACCATTGTACTTCTAGTAATACACAAATGTGCTTCGAATTCCAAAAATAACATAGAAAATGACTGTATTTCTTATGTTCCGCTAAGGCCATTATGAGCTGACACTGAAATAGTACAATGGCTGTACTTGTTTTGCTGCCAGTAGTGTGACCCTGGCTGCTTGATTGATTTTACTTCATTTCATTGTTACAACAGTATAAGTAGAACCTTGAGCATTAACTGTAAGAAAAGCTCGTTTCTTATGGATTTGTGTCTTTTAAGTATGTGAGGCAGTAACAGTTGTCAGTGAATTTTTACAATATACTTGGGGCATTTCTCCTGTGAAGTCAAGACTGATGAGTCAGCCATTGCCTCAGTGAGTTATTCTGCCAGACTTCTCTTATTTGCCTCTTTTCATCTAGGACTTTCACATGTGTGAAATCTCTATCCTAATATCACATCTGGAAGAAGGTGGAGCCCCCTTTTCTAACACATGCCCCTCCATTGCTGTTGTTCTTTCTCTTTTCAATCCAGCTCTTGATGGCTGATCACGTAAGAGCTGATGCAGTGTGTTTATCCATGTTTTCTCCTTTTTGCTTTTTTTTTTGGTGTGTTTTAAATAGTGATGGCAAGTATTTTTATGTTATATTTAAAGCCATTAAAAATTTCTTTCCCACTGTCTACGTGGATAGCTGTTTCTTGAACATTGCTATTACAGTGTGTTGGAAGAGAGAAGTGGGGTAGGAGTGCAGAGAGAGATTGACTATTTACATGTTAAATGTTTATACTGTGAAACTATTTAGGTTTTTTCCCCCAAAGAAACCAAACCAGTAAAATTACTAACTGTAAATAAACTGAAACGTAAAGCCATGGAAGAATAGATGCACATTATGATTGGCTCAATTAAGAATTTGTGCTAGTGTTTTCAATACTTTTCTCCATACAAAGATCTGTTCTAGTCCCTTCTGACTTGAAAATATAATTTTTATTTTATTGTGTATTTCCTAACAGCTACCAGGTGTTTAGTATTAGTATTGCTTTAGATCTTCACTCAGTCTTGTAAATTACCTAATTCCTACTCAGACATGATATGTATAATTGTCATATACTGACTATAGTTTTGGTCCTTAGCAAATGTGCTGTAACTGATAGTAAGTGGAGACTTCATAGCAGACTTCCAGTACTTCAAGGGGTCTTTAAAAGAAGCCAGAGAAAGAATCTTCAGCAGGAGCTGTGCTGATAGGAGAGCAATAGGTTTAAACTGAAAGAGGGGAAATTTATGTTAAATATAGAGAAGAAATTCTTTACTGATGGTGAGCCTGGTGAGGCACAGGAGCAGGTTGCCCAGAGAAGTTGTGGATGTCCCATCCATGGCAGTGTTTAAGGCTAGGTTGGATGGGGCTTTGAGAAACATGGTCTAGTGGGAAGTGCCCCTCCAACAGGGATGTTGGAACTAGATTATCTTGAATGTCCTTTCCAACCCAAACCATTCTGTGATCCTGTAAAGGTGATGTAATTGTTCACCTATGATACAGATACTGAGGAAAAATATTTTTTTACAGGCTATTAATCACTAGAAGTACACAGTTAACATTTCAAAAAAGTTAGAAATGAAAGTTAAATACCATTTCTGTACACAGAAGTAAATTCAATACCTTCTGTTACTGTTTACTGCCTAATTTATAATGTTTCATATAGCAATTAATGCTCAGAAGGACCATACTTTCCTTTAAAATTGGGGGTTTATCTGTTAATAAAAATACCACCCACTCACAACCCAGAACCAAAAGATACGAAATTTAATTAGTGAATTTTTTTCCACTTGATTTATGGGGCTTGCTGTTTATTCCCCACTGGTTATAAAACTGTTTTCTTTGATACCCATAACATGTGCTATCCAGCTTCCTTGCTTGCGGCGAACTTGTAAGCCCCTTCAGTATGTGATTGATGAGTATGAAATTGAATCACAGAGCACAAAAAGTGGCATAGACATGACTACACAGGCATAATTTATAGGTGCAGTCTCAAAAACCTATCTGAAACTGGAATTTCAGAAACTGACTTTGAATAGGACTTGACTGCTTTCTGGCATGCCATGATTTGAAGAAAGCTGCCTTTGCAAGATCAGATTTTTTTATGTTCAGAGAGGAGCAGTGTGTATGTGTAACCTCTCAATCATTTGATCACTAAACTAATGACTTTGTCCTAAAGAACCTGACAGTAGCTGAAAACAGAGGGAAGTAGAGGCTGGAAAATTGTCAAAATAATACTGATTATGAAGTATACCTCTTTTAAGACCTAAAATGTGCAATAAGAAACATTTGGAACACAACAATGATTTATTTGTAGGAATTCATCTATATGTTAAAGGTATATTAGGATTTGGGTCCATTTTTTGTGAAATTAAGTTGAATGTGTAGTTTCAGTTTTTACTCTATATTTTTGACAGACATACTTTTAAAAATCAGAATTGATATTTGATGGAATAACTTGAACAAAAAAGCTTAAAGACTGGTGGATTTCTGGAGAGTGGTAAAAATATCGAGACCTGAGAAGGCAAGAACTGCATGTTAACTTAAGTTTTTAAGCATTTTTTTCCAAATTCAGTTCTGCATTACTCTGGTTACCGTATCCTAAAACATGGCTTATGGCTATGTATAAGGTCCAGATATGTTCTTGGTTCTTTAGGCACAAGTCTGTCAATGTCAACAAGCCCTGAATTTTAATGGTATTTTCTTTGTAGACATTTATAAACCACCTTTTGATTGTTTTTCATTTTTGCTATGGGCTGCGAAACTAAACCAGTATTTAATTTATTAATTTCCCAAAGACTTTTAAAATTATTTTTGCCGCAGCCATAAATAATATATTATTCAAATATAATTTTACCTGGAAGAGATGGGAAACACGAAGAAGAGTGATTGGCTGCTGCTTTTATGAGAGTAGAGATAGGTTTTTACTTGGAATATGTATTATTCATGTGTGGAATTCTCATTTGTTTAGTTCATTATAGAAATTAAATTAGAAATTACTAATAGAAGTCAGCTATCCTCTATAGACACAACCCCCCCAAAGACAGCGCACAAAGCTGTTATTCAAATCTATGAATAATTATGTCTAAGTGTAAAGTGGATATCTAACAGAATCATAGAATGAAGGTTTTTTTCTTAATAGGCTGGTAGGTTTTTCTTCACAGATAGAGCTTTGAAAAATTAAGTAGATAGCTGAAGCTCTGCACTGGATGTCCTTTTCAAAAGGCTAAAGTTTTAATTTCATAGATTTCTATGGAATATCTTTCAATCTAGCATAAATCATTATTTGCCTTGTTTCAGCAAAGGATATTATAACCCCCTCTGTTGGTCCAGAGTTCTGTATGATTAAACTATTTAGCTATTTACCTTTTTCAGTGCATTTTTAGATATCATTCTGATGCAGATATAGATACATTTCAAAGGCTAAATACTGTTCAGAGAAGAGCAAATATTTTCTTCTGATGTCTTAAAATATAAATATATTTTAAAATCCTTTAGTATATAATCAGAAAAGTTTATCCACTAATTTGAATACAGTTAACAGAAGAGTTTAAATCTTGTGTATCTGGCTGGGATTGTTTTATTAAGAATTTCAGTAAAAGTAACAAAAAACTTGTTTAAAACAAATTTGGAGTAACATTTTTCTTTCTGATATATGAAAAGTATTCTTATTTAATGCTAGGAAAGTAGAAATCTTTTACAAACAAAACAGAAATTGGGCATTAGAATTTTAATTTTTCTCCTGTATCCCATTCTGATTAGGGTTAACGAATGCTGGAAAAAAAAAAAGAAAAGATAAAAAAAGAAAAAAGTATATACTATCTGTGTAACTTAATATTTGAAGATATTGTTTTTCTTATTCTACTTTGCTCAGAAGTAACTATTTCACTTTGAGCCATTAAGGGCAGGGATGTAATTCAAGACAGTCAGCACAGCTTTGCCAAGGGTAAGTCCTGCCTGACCAACCTAGTGGCCTTCTACAATGGAGTAATTACATCAGCGGACATGGGAAGGGCTACAGATGTCATCTATCTGGACTTCTGTAATGCTTTTGACACAGTCCCCCACAACATCCTTCTCTCTGAATTGATGAGAGATGGATTTGATGGGTGGACAGCTTGGTGGAGAAGGAGTTGATTGGATGGTCACATCCCGAGGGTAAAGGTCAATGACTCAGAGACCCGGTGGACATCAATGGCAAGTGGTGTCCTTCGGTACACCCTCAGCAAATTCGCAGGTGGCACCAAAATGAGTGGTGCAGTTGACACACCTGAAGGACAGGTTGCCATCCAGAGGGACCTGGACAAGCTCAAGAATTGGGCCCATGGGAATCTCATGGAGTTTAACAAGACCAAGTGCAAGGTGCTGCACCTGGGTGGAGGCAACTCTGCTATCAATACAGGCTGGGGGATGAGGGGATCGAGAGCAGCCCTGCTGAGAAGGATTTGGGATGCTGGTGGATGAGAGGCTGTAAATGAGCTGGCAATAGAATCATTAAGGATGGAAAAGACCTCCAAGATACAGAGTCTAATCTTTGACCAAACACCACCATGCCAACTAAATCCTAGTGCTAAGTGCCGTGTCCGGTCATTTCTCGAACTCTTCCAGGCATGGTGACTCCACCACCTCCCTGGGCGGCCCACTCCAATGCTTAACCACCCTTTCAGTGATGAAATTCTTCCTGATGTCCCATCTGAACCTCCCCTGGCAGAGCTTGAGGTCATTTCCTCTTGTCTTGTCACTGGTTGCTTGGGAGAGGAGGCCAAAGCCATCTGGCTACGACCTATTTTCAGGTAGTCGTAAAGAGAGATAAGGTCTCCCTCAGCCTCCTCTTCTTCAGACTAAACAACCCCAGCTCCTTCCGCCACTCCTCACAGGACTTACTCTCTAGACCTTTCACCAGTTTCATCATCCTTCTCTGGACATGCTCAATGTTTTTCTTGAGGTGAAGGGCCCAGAACTGGACACGGTACTTGAGGTGTGGCCTCACAAGTGACAAGTACAGGGAGACAATCTCTACCCTACTTCTGCTGGCACAGGATGCCATTTGCCTTCTTGGCCACCTGGGCACACGCTGGCTCATGATCAGCAGCTGTTGACCAGCAATCCCATGTCCTTTTCTGCTGGGCGGTTTTCCAGCCACTCTTCCCACAGCCTGTAGTGTTGCATGGGGCTGTGGTGACTGAAGCGTGGCATCCAGCACTTCGCCTTGTTGAACTTCATACAATAGGCCTTGGCCTGTTGATCCAGGCAATCCAGATCAAATATGTGCTTGCAGACCAGAAAGACAATCATATCCTGAGCTGCATCACAAGAATTGTGACCAGCAGGTTGAGGGAGGCGACTTTTTCCCTCTATGCATCTTTCCTGAGACCCAACCTGGAGTTCTGGAATCCGGTTCTGGTGTCCCCAGAACAGGAAGGACATTGACCTGTTGGAGCAAGTCCAGAGGAAGACCACAGAGATGATCAGAGGAATAGAACACCTCTTGTATAAGGAAAGGCTGAGAGAATTGTGACTATTCATCATTGAGAAGAGAAGGCTCTGGGGTGACCTTTGAGCAGCCTTTCAGTACCTGAAGGGAGCCTACAAGAAAGCTGGAGGGGGGCTTTTCACAAGGGCAAGTAGTGATAGGATAAGGGGGAATGGCTTCAGACTGAAAAGGAGAGTAGGTTTAGATTAGATATCAGGAAGAAATTCTTTACTGTAAGGTTGTGAAACACTGGGCCAGTTTTCCCAGAATAGGGAACCGTTTGCCCAGAGAAGTTGCCCCATCCCTGGAAGTGTTCAAGGCTAGGTTGGATGGGGCATTGAGCAACCTGGTCTAGTGGAACTTGTCCGTGGCAGGGGGTTTTGGAAATAGAGGATTTTTAAGGTCTCTTCCAACCCAACTCATTTTGTAATTCTATGAAGAAAATAATTTCTTTAGTTATTTTCTACTTTTCTACTCTATGGGCAGATTAAAGAAATAATTTTGTACGCTGAATAACACCTCATGATGACAATGTCCAAAGAAAAGATACAGTCCTCATTAAATATAGTTCTGCTTGGCTGCACTGTACTTTTAATAGAAAATGAAGAACAACTGTGTGAAAAAACCTGTTGGTTGCTTTGTAGCAATATGACAGTGAAAATCCAGAAGTTTAGTGAAAGCTGATGAACAGGGATGGGTTCTCTAAGTAATGCATTTTTTTAATGTTTTAAAAAGAGCTAGCTGAATCATGTTCTCATGAATTGCTCGGAGCCATGTTCTGATAGTAAACATGTCGTTCATTGGAACATACAAATAAGGAATGAAGTATGACAGCATGGAGTATAAACATCCGTAATTGTTTGTGTAGACAGCATGAGAATCACAGGTCGTTTATGGTGATGACTGAAGCATCTTCAAATGAAGACCAGAAGTTATTAACTAGAAAAATTGATAAGGGCACTGAAGGTAATAAATAGTATACAGAAATTTACAGAACATTTTTGAACATCAGGTTTAAGGAGAACTTATAATTATGCTAATATTAATTATTTTTTGTGTTGTATGCCCAGCATAATGTCTTACATTTTGGCATTTTTAAGCCCAGTTAGATTTTGACTTGCAACTTGATGTTCTCCTCATATTTTCTTCCCTCCACTGAAAGAAGAAAAAGCTGAAATTGCAAGACGTAGAAAATGTTAGTTGCTTCTGTTCAGAATCTTCTATTACTAAATCCTTTTTCTCCTATGTTGCTTTGTCTTTTATTTGTCTTCCTCTACTTTGAAGACAGTTGTTCTCAGACAAGAGAAGGATGACTACCTCAACCATTCCTAGGTGGCACTGGGAAACCAAACTTTGGTTCTATGCTTTTAGAAGACTAGAACCTAATAACTGTTCTTTTTTCATCCACAACTAGATATCTAGTAATTTTTTACCTAATTTGTTATACTCCAGCAGGCTTTCCATCTGCCAGTCAGAGGAGAATATGAGTTTTCTCTATATTCTGTTTCAATGGAAGCAAAGTTTTCAAAAGGAATGAGTTGTCTGTCTCTTTACAAATGAGTGGCTGAGGCCTGTGGAGGAGGAGAGGTTTGCAGGCTTTAGATGTCTGTGTTATGGAAGTTCCACACTTTCTTTAATATTTAAGTCTATAAAAAGAAAGAGATTTTATTTTGTGCTGACCAGTTACTACTGGCTAGCTGAATTAGAGTGCTGGCTAAGATGAATTGTGTTCTGAAACGTCCTGTGCATCAGATGTGGAGTTACATAAGGCATGTGGATTCCATTTGGAGGTCTGGGTTCCTAAAGGTTCAGTGTAACAATACTGAGTATTAGAATAAAGATCTTTTCCATGGTTTCTAAAATTATAGAAATTCAGCAAGTTGGTTGGTTCACCTGAGAGAACTATTTGAGAGGATACAATGCATTAGTCAAGTGTCATGTCTGGAAAATTGAATCTATTCAATTCAAGAAGTGTAAAATCTCAGTTTCAGCTTCATCTAGGAATGGGTGCAAATAAAAATGTAGGAAAGCAATTGCATTAAAGTCTTACCTAATAACTTAAACATGATAGTCTGTGTATAAGCTTGGAGGAACTCTAATTTCTGTACAATGCTCTCACTTATTTTGTCATACTCTTAATGAATTATATTTTAAAAAATCAGTGGGATTTCACAGAATAGAGCAGTTCAAGGGGCTGCTTCCTACAGAAGAATTTATAGAAATATCACAGTGAATTTTCAATCCATGTTCAGAATTTATAACAAAGACAGAAGAAATAATAAGGTCTTTACTCTTGAATCCTCACAGTAAAGTGCAAAGTTGAGCAGCACTGAATGAAAGATAAAATCTGAAGGTAATTAAATTCTATTTTTCTTTTTTTATAATTTGGCAAAGTGAGAGAAGCATTCTCTCAGGGAATGCAGCTATCATTTCTGCCCTGAGTTTGAATAGATAAATTTCAATTTCTTTTTTCTCTTATTCCTATAAGGGAATGGAAACATTTTGATAGGTGAATTATTCAGATATGTTAAGTGTATAAGGAAAGAGACAGAAATGAACACATCTAAAAAGTATTTAGGATCTTCATTCAAATTTTCATGAAAAAAGCTTGCAAAGATATTTGCAAAGTGAATGTGAGTAGAGAATTTGCAACATGTACTAAACCCTCTAGAATAATATCTCTGTTGTCTCTCATCTCTTCAATTTTTTTTTATATGAGCTTGCAACTTCCCAAATGCCAGGCCTGTGTGACTAGATGTTTACAAGGTCTAAGAGACAGTTTTCTGGGAGATTGGTCCTCAGGTGGGTAGTTAGTGACCTTGGTTTGTAATTCGTAGTGGAATTGGAATGCGTTTTAAAAGTGGTTCTTTTTTTTTGACAACCCTTTATTAGCAGCCAGCAATTAAATGTATTAAGAGCCCTTGTTGTTCACACTCTTTCAACCACAGAACACTAAGGGATGTATATGTTATAATTACGATTATCCATTCTCCTTATTGTCCTGCTGAGGAATGCAACTGTAATTCTGGCAAACAGACTACACAGTTGGCTTGCTGTCCTTGGACTGCAGATGTCTAATTGCAGGCAACCATTTCATTTCAAATGGCTCATTAAAACAGAAGACATTTAGCATTGCTAGCATGAATCTGCAGCTATGATTATGCATTTAATTAGAAAAGTGCAAGCTTTTTCCCTTTGTAATCTGGATTTACCAAATTTCTTCGATGTAATCTGTTTTGGAAGAACTTGAAATTGGCTTAATTTTTTATCTTTTTTTGCGGTGGTTAATATCTGTGTTGTTCATATGTGAGCTTGATAAGATAGAAAAACCACATTGCATACATTTACAAGTGTTGCATGTTTGTGTACTTTATTCAGTATGAAATTTCCTTAATCTGATAATCATTTATTCTGCCACTTTATTTGTACCTGCAGCTGAAATAAGTTTAGGTACATAAACATCTCTACTGCACTCACCCTGAGGAGCTACTAGTAAAGTAGCAAGATTAGATTAACCCTTCGGATCATTTCTCTTTTCTTTTAACACTATTGCTAAGAAAGGTTTCCAGTATAAGTAGAAATTATAATCTCCTTGAGTCCTTTTTTCTTTTCTTGAGCTCTGTATCTTATTTATTGTCCATTTGTGTGTGTGTTGATATCACATTTTTTGCTTAGCATAGCGTGAACCCATTTAGATTGTATTACTGACAGAGTTCCTTACTTCTCTGTGTGTTTCACCTGTTGCTCTTATAATCCTTAGTGGTTAGCTATTTTAGTAGTGTTTCAGTAAGCAAAAGTAGTCGAGGGGAGAGTGGGGCAGGATACTACTGTGATTGGACAGAGAAATACATTTGCACTACAAGCAGAGATAATGGACTCTCATTCTCCATCCTCCCCTTCTAGAAAAGATTTTTTCTCTTGCACTTGACCTGTGTGCATCTCAATCAGTTGTTTCAAAGATCCCTAGCACCAGTGAATGCGTGCAGTATACATTTCCTGAGGCAGTTGTCCATCACATTAGGGTTTCTGTGTGATCCTAGTGGCAAGTCCCTTCAAGATAAGGGTTAAGAAGTGGAGCTTAAGTAAACATGTGGAAGAATGTCCCAGGAAACAAGCTTCTGTACAGGTGCTAATTTTGAAATATTGCTAAAATTTCTCAATAAAATATTGTGCAGTGCTTTGAATTACAGGAGTGGAACAATCTAAACTGCTGATTGTTGAGAATAAGGGAGGTCAGGACAGTAAAATACGTTTAGGAAATGTGTAAAACCTTCTTGCTATCATACTTTGAGTAGGTGCAAGGAATGTTTCTGAGTTTATGGCTGATGAGGCAGTCAATGTGCATGCTAAAATTATGAAATACTGACTGTTGTCTAACTCCTATTAAAAATGAAAATGGTTTTAAGCAAAGATAGACTGGTCTCAATGGGCTTTGCATCTTCAGTTTTAGAAGTCTAATTAGTTTCCACATTTCTTAAGGTGTATCCTGCATCTTCTTTTTGTTTTGCATAATCTTGAATTAAATAGGAAAACACAAAGTTTTGAGGCAAAAATATTTTACTTCTACTGCTTGAATTAGAGTAATAAGCACAAGTGTGTTTTCTGTTCTGTCTAGTCTGTTACAATTAACATAAGATGTTTTATTTATTATCCAAGTACTTCAGATAAATGCTAAATGTGGGACATCTCCTATTCCCTTTCCTACCTTTCACAGTAAAGAATGAATGGGATTAAGAAAACTAGAACTGTGTTCAGATACTCTTTGTTTGCAATACTATCTTTGTGATATTTTTGATCTTTTGCTTCTCATTTGTATATCTGAAATCACCCTTTAGATACAGCAACAACTTATTTTCAACCCTTTTAGAAACAGAATTGCTGCAGCTTGTCTAGAGAGCAATTTGCTTAGCAGAGACAGGAATCCATATTTGTGGATCACCACAGCTGTGAAGCATCCTGTCTAACTTCTAAAATGAGTACAGTATTATCCAATGAAACAGTTTACTCCCTTGGACTTAACTCGGGTGTATTAGAGTTTGTTATAATTATATCATAAAATTTGATTTGTTTCATAGAAATTGCATTGTACAGTCTCCATTCAGATCTTGGATTTTTATAGCTTGAAGTGCTTGAAATTTGTCAAGAGAGTTTTACTCAAAATAGGATATACAACACATGCTCCAAGTCTAGACTTCCTCTAAGCTCAGGATAACCAGATGAATCACAGCCTTTAATTCATGGCTCTCCTGGTAGTTTTTAGATGGCTGAAGTTATAGAAATGAATTCTATAACAATTTGTTCTGTAAAGCTGCAGTTCACTGGGAAGAAATTTTTAAAAGGAAGTACACTTTGAAAATATCCATACGCAAAGCCGCATGTATTATGTGCATCCAAATAATAGCCCTGAAATGTTCATAAATGTGTATGTAAACGGGTGTTCAGCCTTTAAGAGCTTTTTTCATATATTTACTGCTCTCTAAGGATAATTTGGTGGCTCAGTTTCCTATTTTTTTCTTCTTAAGAATGTAAACCAGCTTGAAAAAACAGTCTCTCAGCAGATCTCTTGTGTCAGTCATGCACAAGAGAAAGAGACTGGAGTCTCAGCACATACTTCCTTCTTTAGCAGAAGTGATTAGATAGTCTCTCAGTTAGTTTGCATCTTGAAAGATACTTTCACTTCGTATTTTTTCCCTAATGTTAATCCTTTAAGAATAAAGAGCAGTGCACAACTGTCAGTTTTAGTGAGTTGGATTTGTTTGAGCAAGATAACCGTTCCCAGAGGAATGTGAGCATGGGGTAGAGTACTTTACAATCTTGCTTTTCTTCTCAGGGAGCTTTCTTGACTTGGCCTTGCTGCTGCTGTTTATCTCCCTGAGGAACATCTGTGAGAGGAACTGCATTTGTCTCTGAAGTACAGAACTGCTTCCTGGTTTTATTTTTCCCACCTTTCATTTTTCAAACAAACATCTACTTTCCGAATTCTTTCAGTTGTGTTAATACTATACACTGCTTAATGGATTGCGGCAGAGAAGGCGACTTTCTCAGAATTTTAATACATAGCTATTTAGACAGCAGTATCTCATCCAAGGAGAATATAGTGATGACATTTTATCAGTATTTTAATCTGATAATTTTGTTCAGGTTTTAACAAACTGAAATAACGTTAAACGCTTTTTTTTTTTTTTAATTTGTAAAGAAAAAAATTATGAACTCCACTTGCTTCTCAGATTTAAACAAAGTGTATTTAAGCTTCGTGGGTTTAGGGAAAGAAATTACTGGGTTCATTCTAGAGGCAATTTGTATAATTTCCAGGGAAAGATAGCGGAGAAAAACATTTTGTGATGAAGAGCTGCACATGGAAATACTGTCCAAGGTCTAAGCTAAGAATGTTGATGGAAAACATTTATAACTGGCTGCTCTACTTAGGAGCAGCCTCTCTTTTCAAGACTGCTCTTGGAAGCAGGGTAATTAATGATATTATGTATCCCTTTAATGTTGCTCTAATTTCTCTTCTGAAATACTGTGTCTTTTCTGTTATTCGTTGGTCCAGAAAATTCTATCCCTTGCACAGTGGCATTAAAATGGAACGTGTCTCTTTCCCTTGTTTCTGATGTACTGGCATCTGGTGAAATTTTATTCCTTTTGTAAAAGTAAGTAACTCCACAATTATTCCATGCCATGTTAAATAAGAATATCCATATATAACTGCTTTGTTATTGGCTACAAATAAAATGTCATTTCTGGCTGTGGAGCTATGAATGAAGAGGTTTTTAACCACTCTAGAATGTGTGTAGATTTGAATTGTTCTTCATTAGTGTAGTTGCCAATTTATTTACTACAGATTGGTGGGTTTTTTCCCCTCTCCTTTTCCTGAAAAGGTGGAAGTGGCACAAATGGGATTACGAGATATACGTAGGATTGAAATGAATCCATCTGGTCTTTTAAACACCAAATATACAATTTTCCAGCTATTCCTATTTTTAATTGAGTGGGTTTTTTTAGTGGAAACTTTCTTTTTCTTAATGGACTTGTTTCCTTATGCAGGAGTAACCCTGATACAGGTAGCTCTATATACAGAACAAGTAGTAATTAAACTATTTTTGGGGTTCTAATTAATATATTGTTACCTGATTGTCATCCCTTTTTAGACAGAAATACTAATGTTATTCTAAGGGAAAAAGTGGACTTCTATCTGAGTTCCATTTCCTGATTCCCAGGCTTTTGCTGGGGGCCCTGAGAGCAGTCATCTCACCAATTTACAATGTAGGGATTAACAGGGTTAACAGTTTTCTCTGAGAATGGGAAGCAAGGATTCTCATGTAGAAGATGCATTATTCTCTTAAGGTATATAGACTAAATCTTTTTCCTTTAACTTCTGTTATGAGCTTGTCTTTCACTAATTTTAAGACTCCATTCTGAGTGACTTACATTCTGTCTTGTTTGTTGCCACTATTTAACATAGGGGAGATGTGACACAGCACTCTAGAGCCTAAAGCATTTTTATTTTGGGTGCTAATGATATCTATCAATACAACATCTTTATTTATTTACAAATATAATGTAGGTTCATGATTTCCACTGCTATTTTCAGTTCTCTGACTTCCATTTTCTGTCTGTGTTTCTCTGTAACTTATAGCAGGCTTGCGGCTGTGATATCCTTACTGCCTATTGATTTAAGGATTCTTTAATTCAAAACTATTCAGCAAACATGCTTTTCAATTTACTGTTTTGCCCAACTAGGTTTAGATGCCAGAGGCTCTTTTGCAGCAGTTGAAGGTTAAAGATTTAAAAGCTTAAAAGTAAAGCTTCATGTCGTCTAGGTATACTAGAGTTATATGCAGGATTTTCACCAAGGACTTGTCATACATCTTACATAGCCTGCAGGCTAAAAGTGTGTGTCTGTGCCTTTGTGTCTGCATGTGTAGGAAAGGAAAAGGCAAAAAAATCAATGATCTCAAAATTAATTAAAATCAGGAAGACTTCCCCCTGCTGACAGGATATTTAGGATGAAAATAATTAAATGAGCTATTGTGGCAAATGCAGTATCGATTGCTCACCAAGAGAAGCTCCTTGAAGACTTAGATGAAGATTGATAACTGGTTTTTAACAGTTAGAGCCAAAGGCAACCATTCCCATCTTCAATTCTTATGCTTTTGTAAAGTCTGACAAATGGCTTTCAACCCAACCCTCTATTGACCACTATAAAAAGCTATTATCTACTATAAATAAATTGCATATACACGTTGCTTCTCCATTCTTCATATTTGTAGAGTTGAAAATACTTTATTATTTTTCATTTCTTCATACTTTACACAAGTAGCCACCACCCTTTCAGGGAAGAAAGTTTTTCTTTGTTTGTTTCAAATCAGAGATTTTTTTTCTTTCTTTCTTTGGGTAAACAGGGTCAGGATTTGCACACTTGAATTAGAGATGGAGTGAAGATAAGACTAATATTTTCAGAATAATAACAAAGAGAATAAACCTGAAGATGGCACCAGATTTTCTCAAGTGATCACTGGAATTTAGTTGTGACATGGCTACAACAGCGAGTGAAAAGGCCCATTGGAGGCAGCCTCATAAAGCAAAGCTGTCGTTGCCAAAAACCTGACACTTCTTATTTCACACTCTTCTATTTCCAGCTACTTTGCTTCAGACTCTTGTTAGTCCATTCCTTTGGACAAAGCCAATTAGCAGATAGAGTACATAAAGTACAGCCCTCAATCACATCTTTCAGTGAATTTTATTTTAAGAGAGCCTGGTTCATGCATTATGAGACCTCTTCATGATGTGCACCAGAGCACTGCTCTGTGGTGTCGCACATCAGGAGAGTCACTTCAAAAGCTTGCTGCTGTTCAAAAGTAAAATCTCTGGCAAGTATTTCAAAGTAATGAAGCCTTCAAAAATTATTGTGAGAACAAATCTTAATGAGAGGGAAATGAGTGGGCAAGTGTTGATTTTGTTTTGGTGACAGACTAAAGCAAAAATAGACATAGAAAAAGCCTTACAGAGAAAGGGAAGTAAATAATATAGATTTAATACTTGCTTAAAATATCAAAACAAGCCTGTTTAAAGCATTTGGCTTTGAATCAAATTAATTTAGCTAAATGTTTATGGAAGCAGACTCTTATACATCAACTTCTTTGTGGGAACACTTGCAAGAGGAGAACTGTTCCACACAGTTTAGAAAGTCAGCAGCTCCGTGGAAAACATAATAAGAAGTTATGAGAATTGAGAAGTGATTAAAAGGTGCTTCCTACCTGTGTGTTGGCAGTCTTGACCCACTAATGGCTCTGGTGTCAAATTTCACTGTTCCTGTGTCAATGTTTTTCATGAACTAGAGCTCTGTGAGACTGAGATTCTTAAATTACTGCACGGTATGGATAGACTGGTTCTTCTCAGATGTTTCAATATAAAGAACTCATGCAGAAATAATTCTCTGCAGAAATAATTTTCTTACATTGCTTCCTTTCTGACAAATTGGAAATAGTTGTACCTCCTTGGAACTCAAAGACTTTTTGTGATTTTTATAACTGGATAATTTTTTGTTACACTTTTAATTAAATATTAGATTAAAAATTGTAAAGAAATCAACTGCTAATAACTTCGAGACTTTGAAATATCTACCTTTTGAGCTTTAGATTACTCAGGCTTTCCCAATTTCATTAGAATATGAGATGAAATTTTAACCATGTTAAAATGAAGAAACTACTGTCTCGCAGATATCATTTGTATGCTGCCTGCTGCCTCGAGCTATTCATGACCAGTCAGGAAAGGCTTTTCTAAACAACCATGACAGTTACCGCACTCTGTGATATCGGGAATTTTTTTATCAAGGGCAGAAGTTAACATCTTAGATTAACAGCTTCAGGAGAAACAATTTTCCTTCTACGAATATGCATCGTTCCGCTGTCCATGAAACTTTTTATAGGAAATGAGAGATGAAGAAAATAAGATGATAAAATTTTTAACCCGATTGGCTTTATTTCTGCATAGGATTCTTTGCAAAACAACCTGTTTCAATAAGACCATAACATTAGGCATCTAGGTGAAATCCTTTGTGATTTTAATTTTGTGACACTATATTTTGAGTTTGCTGGCTATCCAGGGATCAAAAAAATATTATATCATTTCCTGTAAATTTTCCATACCCAATCAATAATCTCTTCCACTGAGTTTTAGAGACAAGACTAATATATTGCTTTATCTGTCAAAGGACATTTGGCTAGGAGAGTTTGTGAGTATGAATGAGAAAACTAGAAATCCTTGTGATACTGAGGCTAAATACTTCTACATTTCCTCAATTTTCTTTCTCTTTTTTCTTCTTTCTTACAGTCTGAAATTTCAGACATGGACAATGTTCTGAAAAATAAGATAAATGGTACAAAAAATACGTTTTTACATCTTGTTTAAGCATAGTTAAGAGGTATATGTAAGTTTCAGGAAAAATAAATTCTCACCAGATTAGTCAGAGACATGCAAAGAAATTCTTAAAACTTCTGCTTAAGCTTGGACACATTTTTATTTTTAAATGTAGATTTAGATGCAGTGAAGAAATTTGACTGTTACCCTGATGGATAGAATCCTGATGGAGTATTGAAAAAGCTGGAAGAATATTCAGTTTTTTCAGTTCCTATTTTTGGTTTAGTAATTATGAAAATTATATATTATCAGTTGGCTTTATGATATAAATATCCCTTTGAAAGGGGACTGTGCTTAGAGAGAGTTCCAAAATTTTCAGGATGGATCTCTGTGTGAATTTGAATTCTGTATATTGCTGCAAATTTTATCGAATATACCAAGATTCAAATATACATTAAAAAAAACCTGATCACCAGGAAGATTGTGGTTGGTTCTTATATTCACCAGAAGAGCATCTATGTCTAACATGACAGCAATATCAGTTTGAGTTGTTCTGATTAATAAGCCCGTGTTCCTTTTAGCCCTGAATTACTTCAAGTGAATTGTACGTTTTGAAAATTTCATATACATAAAACCCACACATACAATTTTACTTTATCTTACTTTGTTTATTTGTATAGCTTTATTTTTAATATCCTTTTAATGTCTTGAACTTGCTGTGTGAGGATATCAAAGTACCTAAAATTTCCAATAAGCTTTCAGTGTCAAGGTGTCTCTCTTCATTAGCCATTGAGGATCCCGTTAAAAGTTACTCAGCTTTTCCTGAACCATCACAGTTTGAAGCTGTTCTTAAATTAGGTAAATTTTTGTGGGCTAGTATATTAGACTAATAGCCAATGAAAGCGGGTTTTATGAGGGCAGTTTTAGAAGATAGCCCAGAAAAGTAGTGTCAGAAATCAGAAAGCAGCTTTTCAATCAGTGAATAAATTGACTTACTGTAAGAAGATTTTAATCGAAACAAAATGTGTCTAATGCAAATGTGTCAATGTATTTAATTTTGTGTCTACTCCGTGAAGCTGGAATCAACAATTTATGAGAATCTGATTATTATAACTAGCATCATAACATGATAAAAATGTTTTTCTTCCTGAAATAAATATTAATTAATGGAGAACTTCATTGAAATGAAAAAGTAATTATATGGTGAAAGGCAGTTGGTGGAGGCACAATGGCAAAGAAAAAAAAAAGTAATATTGCAAGGTCAATTTGATTTTCTGTAATCTGTCTAGACTATCATCTCCGTATAGCACACAAGTTGATCAAAGATTTATGAAAAAAAAAAAAAATCTAAGAAATAGATATGCTTCTCAAACAAAACAGAACAAAACCAAAAAAACTCCAAACCTCAAAACAATCTCAAAGACAAAAAAATCCCCACATAGAATATCTACTTTTAAAATCTAAAAAAGATTGATTTTCTAAGTTGCAGGCCAGCAGTGTGTCTTTTAATACCTTTTTCTTTAGGTATTACTGACTTTAAGGAGGTGTTAGTTCAAAAGAAAAAAACAAAACTTATTTAGAACAGAGCCATAGGAGATAAAATAATAAAAGAATTATTGAAGATTGACATAAAGAAGAATTCTATTTTGAAATAAATATATACTCTTTTATGGGTTAGTTATGTTTTATACTGCTTAACAATTTGTTTTCTCCTCCAAACATGAACTTTGCCATGCTGTACATATCATCTGTAATCATCTTTTTTGCTGAAGATATTAAAGTCTGTATCATTAGTCCTTTCTAAGAGGAGAGAAATTTAAAGCAGGAGAAGGAAATTTATTATGAATGCTCATAACTCTTTTATCTGCATTTCAAAATCATCTATATACTTTAATTTTTGTCATTTCACCTGCAAAATTTGAAGATGTGAAAGCTCTGAAATCCCCAAACATTGTACAATTTTTACAGGATAGAAAAATTGAATATTTAGAGATTCATTCTTTAGAATGCATGGGGTTTTCCCTCTATTTATGATCAGATTTACATTTAATCTCTGGATTATACTAGCTTTATGCCTCTCATTTGCATTCCCAGGTGTACTTTCTTGTTGCATGCGGGTACAAAGGTATTCACTATGTGTGCTGAGTAGGATCTTTCTGTAATTACTTATGAATTGCTCATGCAGAAGGACTTTTCATGTGGTGTGATAAGTCTTGAATGCTGAGCTAATATAACAGTAGCAGTCAGGTCTTTATTGTGGATGTGGTTGATGGAGCTGCAGTGATCACAATTGTATTGATTTTTTGAACTTGAGAACAGATGAAAGGAAATAGACTACCAAAGACCAAGTAATGACCCATTGTTCCTTGTAATTAGGTTTTTGCTCTGTCCCTAAGGTATATAAGAGTGTGATGAGGTATTTTATTGCAAAAAAATATTATAGCACATACCATAACTTCTAAAGTTCAGACGGAAGGTTGAGAAAGTACTTCAAATATCTTTCACCTGGAAATATTAACATTTGTTTTTAAGGATATGTGGAAACCTATATATATAAAAAAAACTATAGAACTTAAATAAAAACGTCATAACATCTTGTTCTTACTTGTATATTATATAAGCACATTCTGCGAAGGTTTATGCAGTCAGTTGACTTTTGCTATTGCAAGCAATACACTGAAGATAATTTTATTCTTGGATTAGTAGAGTTTATGACATGATGAGACATCTACAGGATCTTGTGAAATCACAGAAAATAGAATATGTGAGAAGTAAATTTAAAAAAAAATATAATTAGAAATCTATTTTTTTTTACTTTTTCCACCCCCATGCTGTTAGTATTTATTCTATTATCCCAGAGAAATGCAGATGACCATATAGGCTGAATGATTTATATTGGGAGCTCTTTCCTCTTTCTATGTTTGGAAAGAAATAAACCATCCTGGACACTTGTACAAGGTAATGACAGATAGCCTGTCAAATAAATGGTTGATTTTAAAATACGTGAGAATGAGAAGTTGATCAGAAAGTTCAGGAAATCAGGCACAACTTAACCTTCTGTCAGAAGGTGAAGTCTCTACCATTCTCTCTACCATGCTAGAGAGTAGAGAGACTGGCTTTGAAACCAGACTGTCATGCAATCAAAGTCAGACATTGAAGCCCCCAAAGATGCATTTCTAAATATTCTCAATCTCTTCCTTCTGTTGAGAAATGCATTCAGTGCAGGTAGCTCCATGTGCAAGCTGCAGGTTGAGCTCTGAGTGGCCGGGAGCTCCAGGCAGAGGAGCCAGGAGCTGCCAATCCTTTGCATAACAAAGGACACGGGGACCTGTGGCCCGGCCAGGTGACTGGACACTGGGAGACATGGCAGGAGCTGATGACCCCCAGACTTTCCTGTATTTGGACTGTGAGAGCATATAAACCCAAGGATTCCTTTGTTCTGGGTCCCTCCTTGGAGGCACCAGCTTGAGCTGTTTCGTTATTGCACTGTGATGAAACTGTTTTAAGGATCTGGACGTCTGCGACTCTGCTATGAGAAACCCGGGGTAAAGCTGGTGAGAAAACCTGGTGTGACTGGGTGAGTGAGGGGGATGTGGCTGCGGAGGGACTTCTGTCCCAGCTCAGGTGGTGTGAGTGTGACTGCCAGAGTGGCTCCTGGATGGTCGGACAGGGAAGTTTCCTTAACACTACTTATACCCTTAAATTATGTTTTCCTCTCATAATTAAAATTTAAGGTCTTGCTTCACAGGAATAACAAGGTGTCCTTGTCAGAAAAAAGAATTCAAAATTTTCCTATTAACTTCAGGTTGTATTCTAAGTCTTTAACATTTTATTTGCTAAAATGAAATTCAGATCTTCAATCAAAGATCAAACAGATGGGATGCTGCTGTTCTTATTTCAGGGTAACCTGTGTTTAAACTACTTGCTAAATAGATTTCATGTGCCCATTTCTGACAAAATTTCAAGTGGTCTGAAAGTTTCACCTGCAATACGTTAGAATCAAGCTGCAATAAGTGGCTACCCATCTAACTAATTTTCATATACTTCCAGATTCTTAACACTGTAAATATTCTATCAAATTACATTATTAAGAATGTTCTGAGAGATGTAAAAGGCTCTACCACTTCAGACTTTTATACCAGGAAATACATTTTTTTTCTGTCAATAAAAGAATGCATATTCTTTCTTATATAATGACAATGTAATAACAAGAAGTGTGGCAACCATATCGCTGTCATTTGGAGTGCTTCTCCTATTTCTTTTTTTTTCCTAGGTGTTTTCTAAAAATTTGTCATTTTTTCATGTTCTAGTTTGCTATTTCTCTTCGAATTGGAGATCAAACTAGGAGGCATTGAGGCAAAAGAGGAAATCCTTTATTGTCTTCTGTCTTTTTGTGTAAGAAAAAAATTACAATTTAAAATATAATTTTAGCTATCTAGTTCACTTTTTCCAGATTAAAAAAAAATTAAAAGAATTATTTTAGTGTAGTCTTTTTTGATAACGTATGAAATAAACAATATTCTTTGTTTGGATGTTAAAACAAGTACTTTGATGAGGGGGAAAATAATTTGCACGTGTTTTGTCTCTACTTAAAAATCACATACACATCTCTGTAAGCCAACCCCCTGCCAAAATTCTCTAGACCACTAAATGTTAAAAAAATAATTTAAGCAGCTATGTCTTATTTAAAATGCTAGCGTATTTTGAAAAAAAAGCTAATTGATTTTTAAAAAAGTTAGATGAACATTGTTTATAGCTTACTGGTGCTTGTATCTTGTTCCCTATTGGAATGCATTTTTGGGGGTGAAAAAACATATCTGTACTCTTTTCTTAATTGCACCCCAGAGTGGAGTTAGGAATGTGTCAAGAAGTAAGAAAACATGAGCATTAATAAGCATACAATGCAATTTAACAGTTCATAAAACAGTAAAATTTAATCCCAGGCTGAGAGATTTATTAAATCTCACTTAGCAAAATGGTTTTGTGGGATGTGTTAGCAAGTGAGAATTAAGTGAAATGATTTCAGGGACAATAGATTTTATTAGCTGAGGAGGGGAGGAACTAGTTTTGCAAGCCATTTCTTCTTAATTTCATTCACTTGTTATAATTGCCTTGAGTGTGGGAGAGCTTTCTGTGAGTAGTAGTAGTAGTAGTATGTTGATTCTCTGGAATTTGTGTGCATAATGCTGCATTTGTCAGGCATCATCTAACTGAAATGTCTTTTGTTGATGGGCTTGTGCAGAAGTTCTTCTAATGGTTGTTAAAGATATTTCAATCTAATACAATTTAAGCCTGTATCTGTAAGATAAAATGACTTTTAAGGGCTTTTTTGTTTGTTTTGTAATATTTTTCGTCCATGCTTGCTTTCTGTGCTCTTTAGCACACCTGGGAAAGACAAATTACCCTCTTGTTCTGGACCTTCTTGAAAAATCTCTTTTCAGGGCAGATTTGAAAGTATAGTTTGGAGGTAGTTGATCGAGCATGTGTAGTGAATCAAGTAGGGTAACGTTAGCACCATTGGCACCATGTTATATGAGAGTTTGGGGGAAAAAGTTCTTATGTTATTAGTTACTCTGTTTTGTGGGTTAAAATCGCATTGTCCTAACACAATTCAAGGTCTGGCCCTTGAAATTTTCTGATCAAGCAACAGTAGAATCTATTATAAAGAAACTACAGATTTTTATAAGTAAATCTTAGCTTATTTTTCTATGTAACCTATCATTGTTTTTAAATTTTTAAAGTCAACTTTTAAATTTTTTATCAAACAGAACAAACTTTAAGGAAAGTAAGAGTGCCAGTAATGAGACCTCTCCTGCACTGTGGGTAGTCTTCACTTCTTGACTTGAAGTGTCGTCAGACTTTTCTCACATCATTTTTTTTAAGTTGTTCAAAAGAAAGGAAGCAGAGGCAGCTTCTGTAAGAAAATCGGTCTTCAAAGGAAAATAGTGATAATAATAATAAAAAAAAAACTCGGACAGAGGCCTACTTCTATTCACTGTAGTCACAATGGAAATAACCTAAAATACAAGAGTAATAGGGGGAAAAATGAAAGGCAGGTGGTAGAACAAAAAAAGGGAAGTGTTTTGTTTGTTTATGAAATATGCCATTTATTCAAGGTTTTCTAACTAACAATTATGTATTGTGTGTTAAATTGTCACTAAATATAAAAGAGAAGAATAAGTAATTATCAAAGGAGAAGTACTGCTTAGCAGTCTAAGGAGATTATGGGACATTTTTGATGGTTTTGAAATGAGTAAGTATTCCACTATAAATCCTTACTGTGCAGTGACACTCTACTAATGTTCCTTTTCCCTAAAATGGTTATGCTGGGGAGGGAGGAGATTTCATTAAGCTGTCCTGTTCATTGTGCCTCCAGTATCTGCTGCTTGCTCAAGCTGTTAGATTAAAGAAAAACATCTTCTGTTCTTCCTCTCCAAATTGTACTACATCATCTCTGTCCTTCATAAACCTGACTATGAATAGATTGGATATACTGGGAGTCGAAAAAAACCCAAATCCAACAACCTGACTTTGCATCCAGTGTTCTGTCCAGGGCATTACTGTTGTGTAAGAAATAAAGTACAATTTATAAAGGCCAATGGAAAATTCATTCCTTATGGAACATGCCCTGCCTTGTGTACTTACACTCCTTTTGCCAAGTGGGAATGCAACATTCTCATTCTGTTCTAAACTCTTGGAAGGCTTATAAATACAAGCTTAGCAAGAAGAACTTGTTGCAGTGTGAAACAGGCATGTTAAACCAGTGACCACAGTCTGTCTGAATTAAGTTTATTTCAGATGATACTATGGTCTGAAATCCAGTCAGTAACAAGTGTATACGATAAAATAAGTTTCACAGTGAATTAAAGACTTGGTATGAATTGCTTTTAATGTGTTCACACCTTCTCAAGGACTTTGTTAATACAATGTGAAAGTGTTTCACTTCTATGCATTTATTGAATACTTTTGTCATGGTCACCTAGGAAACAAATGCAGGTATACATTTGTGAGCATTTGCAGTTTCATTTCATTCTTGATGCAGCTAAGGAAGTCAGACTTGAAAGAACTTAAGCATCATTTTAATTAATGATTAACAACATTTTTCAGACTACATTAGTGACCATCAGACACTAGGCAAAACCCTATGAACAATTTGACCTTTTAAATGCAGTTGGATTTATCTCACAAGCATAAAGGTTGACTGACTAAAGATAGGAAGACAAAGATGATCTGGAGAATAATGAGCTGCATATGAAAATTATAAGCTATTCTACTTACTGTATTAGTATTATTCAGATAATATGCAGGTAAAGATAACATAAGAACTAAAATGTAATGAATTATATGCATGCTTTACTAATCATCAGAATAAGCTTGGCTCATGCTATGCATTAAGTGAACGGTACAGGATCTTCCACTGAAATTTTTAATGACCCAATTCAGTTTAATACAAAACTGACTAGAGAATAAGAATACTACGTATCAAGGTTAATTTTTTACTTTTAGTTTGCATAGGACATTTTCTTCTAGAACATCTAAAGAACTGTTCAGGCTTTTAAAAATAATTTTAGCAACATATTTGTCTTTGCATGAGAATCTAGATATACTTATTTTATGATGTAACTTGACATTAATGACAGTAGTAACTGGTAGATGCAGATTCAGATTTATCCATCTGATAGGACAGGGCTTGTCAACTGACTTATGGACATGACACTGTTGCATTTTCATCCTCATTTACTTTGTCTTTGATGAAGAAATAGATTTTTACAACATGTTTTCGGAATCATAGAATCAGAGAATATTAGGTGGTTGGAATGAACCTTAAAGATCATCCAGTCCCAGCACTGACTGCCATGAACCAGGTTGCTCAGAGCTCCATTCAAACAGGCCTTGAACACTTCCAGCTATGGGAACACCCACAACATCTCTGAGCAACCTGTTCCAGCTCCTTACAATATATATGTACTGGAGCTTATCATGTGCCTTTGACATCTTTGGGTGTTTTTGTCAACCTGCAGGTTTCCACCTCAGTGGCTTATGGAATTTGACAGAAAGCCATGTTGTTTTGCATCTGGCATAACGTCCATTTGATTCCTTTTGACGAGTCTTAACGGTTCTGCTTCCAAATTTGCATCTAATTAATCAGTTGGTGCTGGTGTTGAATTTCTGATTGCTGTGGGCTGTTTTTGCTAAAGTCTCATAGCAATTTCAATTTTCCTTCATTGGTACAAGGACTACAGTTTTAGAAGTAAAACTGATTTAAAAAACAGTTTGCATTTCTGAACCAGATTTATGTGTTGTACTTATTGTGTAGTTTATTTAAAAAGCTGTTGTCTAGACTTCAACTACTGCCAAGTCTTGCTTCTAGACTATTAAACTTTGCATGACGCTTACTTAACATGTCATTCCAACTTTTTGGTGTTTCACTGCCTCCTTGTCAAATATCAGCTTGCCTTAAGAGCACTTTAATGCCTTGAAGATAATGAACAATTTGGCAGCAGAAATATTTTCTGGCTGATCTGGAGCCCCTGCATAAACTGCTTGGAGCCTGAGATCATTGAAACCTATTATACTGGCTATTTTAAAATTAGGATTTATTTCTGTTTGAATTTTGAAATCTCTCCTTGGGAGAGCCATTTAAATGTGAGCATATATTTTTCTCTTTAACAGTAGCTTATGGGCTATAATGGTAGAATATTTTTGCATTTTTATGTTTTGTTTTATTGTAAAGAGCCTTGGGATGCCTTTGCATGAAAGGCACTATATAAGCTCATTTCGTATTGCATTGTATTGTATTGTGACAAGTGCAATAATCTCCAGGTTTCCTATCCATTAAAGAACTAATTTCACAGCCCACTAATTACGTGAATGAGAAGGGGAAATAGGTCCTTTTTCTCCAAGGTATGCTGAGCAGATGGCGTAGCACTCATTTCCACCAGCTGAATCTAAGGTCCTCTTGTGCTTTTGGTTCTGAGGCTTGCCTCTGTTTATCAAAGAGAACAGGAGAGAGATATCACTTTCTTGTTCAGCATGACAGTGTGTACTGAGAAGCTGTCTCTGTCCTTTGCTAATACAACATTACTTAGCACACACTACGTCTAAGACTATTTGTTTAGGATGGGACATGAAAACTATGAAAGTGAATAGTGCATTTTGATGTAATTCTAATCTACCTCTGATTTATTGAAGATACTGATTAGTTCTGCCATAGGGATTTGAACTGATGCACATTCAAAAGTTATTGATGAATCAATTGAGTACCGTTGGGATGGAATCTTGTCTGTAATTTCAAAAAAACCCCATTACTTCCTGAACCTGTATACTTTCCTTTATAGCTAAGGTTTTGTCAAGTTGTTTCTTTTTTTCTTTTGCATCACTCGTGAAAATAACCAACTTGAATCAAACATGCACACAGTGATTTATATAGCTCCCTAACGCACTGCTTTTTAAAGTAACATGAGTCATCAGATACCAGTGTACTCTCATGATCCTGCAAAGTAGCTATTTGAGCCCTTTTTACAGCACTAAGAAGAGAAAAGCTGAGACTGACTGAAGATCCTGACATAACTCATGTAGGACTTGACAACAAGGCTACATTTTACGGTGCTGCACAAGCAACTGGACCATTTTTTCCCTTTAGCATAATGAGCAGTGCTAATTTGTTGTTCCCGTCTCTCACTGCTGGCCTGTCTCATGTGTTTGCTTTGTGCTCACGGTTCTGATGTGGCTCTCATTTCAGACGGATGCAGCACTAATGTACGATGCGGTTCATGTGGTGTCGGTGGCTGTCCAGCAGTTCCCACAGATGACCGTCAGTTCCCTGCAGTGCAACCGCCACAAGCCATGGCGCTTTGGGACCCGCTTTATGAGTCTCATTAAGGAGGTAAGTCACTAGTAAAGGGTCCTGCTCCCCTGCTTTCTTTTCTCCCAGTTCCCATTTTCTTTTGCTTTCACTCTGTTTGGTTTCTGTTGGTGTTTTTTTTTTTTTTTTCCAGTAGATGGTAATTTCTCATCTTCTTATGCATAAAGAGTTTAACAAGCAAGACAGTATTTTTAATTGAAAGTGGGTTTTCCTGAAGTGTTACTTGGAACAAAAAAATATGAAATGGTGAAATAACTGCATTTTAAATAAAACTTATGTTTGTAGACAATTGGGTCTGTGTGGAGCATTTGTGGCATAAAAGCCTAAACACCTGAAACTCTAAGCCGTAGACTGATTACGAGAAATTCAGCAACTAAATCCTGGCATAAGTTCAAAGGGGCCAGGAATGAATTTTACTTCCCGGTTTAATTTTTTTTTTCATTTTCTATGGTGAATTACTAGATATCTCCTTGATTCCCCAAGATGCTGTTTAGATACTGATAGATAGTGATAGTAAACCTAGGAGATTAAAGGTGCTAAAGGCGAACCCCGTAGACTATTCAAATCTCTCATACTGTAACTCCTAACACAGTGTTTCTCAGTCTAGATATGCAAGACATTATGATGAGGAGAATTATTTGCAATGGAACATATTTTTTTTTTTCAATAGTGGTTTCTTCTAGGATGATAATTTTATTTCCCACATTTTCTTTCCTCCTTTGTATAGTTTCAGAACCAGGGTAGATTTTAAGTTGTAAAAAAATGAGGCTATTGCACTTTATTAAAAGTGAGGAATAAGCTCAGGAAGGCTGGCTCACTGACCTCAATTTTTGCTGTCTCAGTGTGGTTTCAGGGGAATCAGCATCTTGCAAAAGTAAGCCTTTATTTGAATGAAGTTTCCTGAGAACAAAATGAAGTCCAGCATTAATGAAACAGATTGAAGCTTTGTGGTTGGGGAGGGGGAGGTATGTAGGGAAGCAGAAGGGGAAATGCAGGCATGAGTGATGGAGGAATGAAATCAAAACAGCCTTTTATCTCGTTCAGTAGAAGAGTCTATTGCCTGACATGGAAAGTTTAAAAAATTGTCTATGAAGACTGAAGGAAAGTTGGATTTCATTATCAAAAAATAAATACAAAATATTTAAAACCAAAAATGAGCCACAAGGTAAATTATTCACATAACTTGAATAATTAATGATCCCATTTTGGCAGGAGTAAAGTTCGTCCTTTTTGGAAAAAAAAAAAAGGAAGAGGTATTTATTTATAGAAATTGTTTTTTCTATCTCCATAGGCCCACTGGGAAGGCCTCACAGGCAGGATAACTTTCAACAAAACCAATGGCTTAAGGACAGATTTTGATTTGGATGTCATCAGCCTCAAGGAAGAAGGTCTTGAAAAGGTGTGTAAGACATTTGCCTCCAAGGAGATGGGAAACAAAACAAAACAAAACTCACCCCCTATAAACATTTACAATAGTGTTTCCTGTGTTACGTAAAACAGCATACCTGCTCTCAACTCAGTATCTCTATAAATGGTACTAAAAAGTTAAGAACTGGCATCCTGACTGGTTTAGCTGTCTTCTGACATTATTTTTTCTTGTACAGAGGTGGAGTGACAGACCAAAGAATTGGGAAATGCTCTTTCCATGTAGCTTAATATTGTCTATATTTGAACTTAAGACCTTGGGAAGCACGTGCAGATATTTCGCCTGCCTATATTACACCATCATGATCTGAAATCAGATCATCTTCCCTCCAGCCACCTTACCATGAAGAGACTATTGCAGAAAGCTACAGTGTCTCATTGCTGTGATCAGCAGGCAAAGGTTTTGCAGCTTGCCTTGTAGTTTGCATTTAGATCTAGTGTTCAGTGCTCTGTAAGAACTATGTTTTCCTTCATATTCAGGTAGAGTTCTATCAGCTGTTGCCCCAAGGTGATAATTGTGGGCACAAATGAAAACAGAAATTAAGGGAAGGGACCATACCGCAGAGTTGCATTTCCTTTCTTGTGTAAGTCACTGAATGGAGAAGCTAGGATAAACAACATATTTCTCCAGAACTACTTCTCACAAGACTAGCTTTGGAATATTAATTTTCTCTTACTGGGAAGATTTGTAAAAGTTCAGAAACCATGAGCTTGTCTTGAAACACCTACATACGTAATAACAATTTTGTTGTCCAGTGGAAAACCTGTGATTCAAGAACTAAAGTATATTTTAAAATGCTCAACAATACACTGACAGTAGATTTCTCCTATGAAATTTCCCATGAAGTGAGCTCTGGAAACCTAAGGGGGAAAAAGAGTATTTAGTAGTGATTAGACTTGAAAAACAAATTAATATTGTGGACAAGTAGAATAGGTACGCTGCAACCTGTCTTCCTTACCGGAAACAGAAATGGAAGAATTGATGTCATGGTAATAGCTAAACAAGTCAGTAGTAGCTGAAGAGTCTGCACGTAAGTGACTACTGCTGAAAACAAGGAAAGGAAGTCTTTGTAATTTAGGATGACTTTAAGAACATTAGGTGGCATTTGGGAACCACAAAGCAGCAAGAGATTTCTGGAAAATAAAACCTCCATTGACAACATACTAGGAGATATATACATCAGTGAAAATATAGAGATAAAGCAAAAAAGGTCTACAGAGAAATATCGAAGACAATAAAATTCAACAGGAAATACAGTAGTACTCTAAAACACATAATAGAAAAAAGGAACATGGGAAACAGTTATATTGAAAGTTAAGTAAGAGACAACAGAAATAGTTGTTGAAGCATATGGATATTTAAAAACAACCAGTATGTGCTTGAGCTGTATATAAAGATTTTCATAGAACAGGAAGATATTTTTGCTGCCTTCATGGTTTATTTTGGTCATGTGATAAATGGAAGTGATAATATTATTTTTTTACCAAAAAATGCTGACAATCTTTGGAATGAGCAGTAAGAATCAGTTACTATATATGAGCAAAACCAGAGCAGTTTCTCTGGGGTGTGAGGAGATGAGATAAGGAAAAGGAAAATTCAAGTGTATGCGCATTTGATTGAATTGCTTACTAAACATATGGAACATATGGTGTATATTACTGAGAAAGATAAATCAATGCCAATGGATAAATGTTTCTCTTTGAACAAAACTTCATTATTCTGAAAGAATGCAAACCTTATTCCTCTTGAATCCAGAATGAATGATTAAATTCTGAAGCAGGACACTTCCTAGTAGAAAGAGTACATTTTAGCCAGTTCTTTTATTTAAAAGAGCTGTCTCAAAGTTGTTTTTTTTCCTCCAAGACTGAATTCTGTTAAAGCTGTGATGAATCATCCTTCTCTCAGTCCCCTACCTCCCTTCACACGTGCACATCTCTCTATATCACACTCTTTCTCTCCTGCTTCTTGCTACTCTCTCCTTCTTTCCTTCCTTCCTTCCTCTCCCATTCCTTAGTCCCTCCATCCAGACCCTCTGTGCCTGTTTCCCTTTCCATCTAATTCCTCTCCCTTGTACCTATTAATCTCTCTCCGTGACCTTTCTCTCTATTTTCTTCTTCCTTCAGTAGCCTTTTCACATCTCTGTCCCTGTCTTGTATGTTTTCAATGTTCTTCCCAAACCATCTTGTCAGACATCTCTGTCTATGTTGTTAGAGTTCCTGAACAGTCTTTTTTTCCCTTTCTTCTGTACATCCTCCCACTTGTGGGATGAGAAAAGGTGGGGAGATAAGAATTCTGTGCACCATAATATGTATATCACGTTTCCATACTGTAAACTGTTGTTATTTCTTCTAACTCCTTTCCAAATAAGGGGGAAATATTTGTTTTGTCAAGGGCAACAGTTTAACTCAACTATTTTAGCTGTAATCCATGAGGAGGAAAATATTGATGGAAGGGAAAAAAAAATATTTATTGTGAAGAATTGCTAGAAGACATATTTTTCAACTTAGATTTTGTAAAAATATGTCCTTGATAAATTACCTGATTCGTATAATGGGAAATGACCTGAATCATGTGTTATAAGTTCAATGACTGCTGAAGCCAGTGACAACAGAACAATTCCTCATTGATTTAAAAAAAATTCTATGTGTGATCCCAGATTTTACATAAAATACTCGTTCCTGAAACTCTTGAATGAGAGGTGATAATCAGGCATCAGTCAATAAGAAGTATGTGTTTCCAAATAAAAATTCATGTCTGCCAAAAATGATAGCTCCTTGTAAGATGAGAATGACAAAATTAAGAGATGATTGGAGTGCTGCTAATATAATATGCCAAAAAATTTTATTACAGTCACTTTGGACAGACTGAAACTATTCATGATTAAGCACAGTGAAAATCCAAAACTGTGACACTCCAGCATAATAAATTATAATTTAAATTGCAGTCAATCAGTCTTTACACTGAGGCTGCATTGTGAGGAAAATTATTTTATACTTCAAGGAGATAACAAATACCTGAATTTAATACCACTTTTGATATGAAAATTTGTCACTGAAGAAGAATCACATATCCTGAATAAGAGATGGCTTGAAGCCTTGCTCAGAAATCTTCACATAGGATGAACATAAATGACACAAAATTAGTTGTAATTCATTGTCCAGCACATCAATGTAAAACCTCCTTTTATTTTGTATATTTAATAATGATCTGGGGGGGGGAAAAAAAAAAGCAAATAGCAAAAAACCAGGTTTTGTAAGAGAGAAAAAAAAAACAACCGAGAAAGACATAGTAATTCTGTGGGATCCAGAAATATTGAAGTATTGTTATTAATGTTATATTTGGCAAAGAAGGCATGAATATTGGTAGTACTGAAGAAAGCAAAATAAATTAAGGAATTTGCAAATGGGAAATACAGAAATATGAAGAAACAATATTATTCCTAATGGAGTATAATTATTTCCTTGATGTAATCACCACTACTACTAACTACTCCACAGAAGTAAATGAAGAAGGTGTAGATAGAGTTGTCAACTCTTTGAGAGTTGAATATGGGTCTTGCTTTGGCTGCTTAGTTAGTTGGTACCAGTGAAGAATGGCAATGATCCTTCCTAATACAATGCTTGTGGCACTTCACTGTGAGTCATATTCACAGTTTTGATTGACTTAGAGCAAAAATGATGTTAATTTTCTCAGGAGATCTTTGAAGAAAAATCAAAAGGAATAATACTTGAAAGTATACTTATCTATTCATGAAGATAAATCACTTTTCAAACATGCTGAAGTAAGAAAGCTACTGAATTTTTGTGACTAGCATCTCATGAGACTGAATCTCAGTAAAGTGCTCTAGAGCATGTGTAAACTCAGCAAATTTTATGTTTTGCAAATGTAAAATGCTTGTTTTTTGGGGGAGGATGGTGAAATGTTGTGATGGTTTTGGCTAGGCCAGAGTTAAATTGCTTCATATAAGCTTGTATGGGGCTGTGATTTGGATTTGAGCTGAAAACAGTGTTGATCACACAGGCATGTTTCAGCAATCGCTAAGCAGTTCTTACACAGAGTCAAGGCCTCCTTAGCCTGCAGAGCTACGACGTGATTCTGGGTGGGGATGTCCAGCTGGGTGGGAATATCTGGTTTTGAGGGACTGCAGTAACCTGATCGGTACCTGAAAGTTAAATATGTGGAAGCTTGGATGCAAGTTTTTAACCATTCGCATGAAGTTGGGAAATTGTATTCCATGTCCTTTAGGACCACCACAATTACCATGTTACAGAATACTCTATGATATTCAGTGATGGGTATAGCTCTTGGAATTGTTTCGACTTAAATAAGCTAATTCCTAAGCTAGTTCTTTGTATCACTTTGCTTTGTCTCACTGTGGAGCACAAGTTCATGGGTACAACTGGTTTGGATCCTGTACTTTGGCTAATAAGTGTTAAAATGTTCAAATTGGCATGGTCGCTTCAGAACAGTTTAGCCATTTAGGGGAATTGGAAAGAAGAATAAGAGATTGAGGGTTTGACAATATAGTCACTTCCTGGGACTATATTCACAGTGCGAACATTGTCTCTAAAGTGTATATATTAATATCTGTTTCATTTTTTAGGAAAATTTGTAAGTTTGTTTAAAATAAATGTAATGCAATAAATTAAATTGTAGCTTTTTTGAATTTCAATTATAGACTACCTTGATGTGCTTTTCCTACATTTTTGGCATTTAAACTTTTCTAGTAAAAACACATTGGCAATTCTATTCAGTTCAAAAAGCTACTTAAAAATTAAAACACTGTGCTGAAACAAATAGAAAATAATTATCTTGCTGCACTATTTATGCAAAATTTTTCTGTAAGAAGCAGCTTTGAAAACACATTTGTCTGATTTGGGAGCTATACCTAGCAGTAATATATAAGAAGCTGTGGAGCAAATTGTTGAGTTTGAGCTCATCAATAAAGACAATCCAAAGTATGTCTGATTTTGAACCTCTGACTTTTGGTCCATTTCTTAGATTTTTGGTTAACAAAAGTAGCAACAAAAGTACAAATAACCTAATTTAGAAAAATAATGCATCCATTTATCAAGACAGAAGTTTCTTTTTAAAGTAATGCTGTTGATAGTTCTTATAAGTCTGCAGTAGATTAAGTCTGTAGGTAGATAAAATCCAAATTCTAACAGCTGATATTCTTTTGCTTGTGGCAGTGACTATGCTAAAGAGTAGGAGAGGAAGTGTTTTAGTTAACAATATCTTACCTTTTGCCAATAGAAATTTGAATTATGAACATGAACTTGAACAAAGCATACGATTTAATGAATTTAGGATTTGAAACAGATCATATAAGTTGATGGTGTTTCCTTAGAAACTTTTGTGCTGCTTGTGTACCTGAGGTTATACCTCACAGAGGAGATTTGTTCAGCTTCAATTATGCAGCGACAGGCTCAAGTTCTGTTCTTTGTCGTTCCTTGTTATTCTGCTCTAGTTTGGTCTTTGAAATAAAGGAAACACTGTGATTGTCATAATTAACAGAACACTGCAATTAAATGTTAGCAACCCTTTTAAAATTTCTTAATTGTGCCCAAGCTGCAAGGCTGAACATTTTGTGTTTTCTGAAAGCCTTTCA
The DNA here is from genome assembly GCA_013398855.1 of Mohoua ochrocephala. NCBI lineage: Eukaryota > Metazoa > Chordata > Aves > Passeriformes > Acanthizidae > Mohoua > Mohoua ochrocephala. The sequence continues at coordinate 42,793 of VZTA01016842.1, forward strand.
ATTCACCAAATCAAATGGTATTAAAACAGTAAATGAGGGAGAGGTTTTTTGGTAGCAAGGCTTCATTTCAATACTTTGAAATGAAGTGTTAGATGTTATTTTCCAATTGTATTTCTGAGACACACATATTCTTTCTTCCCTTCATGATTCTTTGATCTGTTTATGAGGTACTGAATGGTCAAGTTCAAAAGAGTGACTTCTTGGAACTGAGTGTTAAGCAATGAAGACAGACAAAATATTGATTCCTGTGGAACAGAACGTTGTAGAAAAAGAGATCAAGTTTGTCTTTTCTCTATTACAGCATCCACTGATTCGTGTGCTGCTGTAGTCTCAGTTTTAGAAATGGAACGCTTTTTATCCACACCACCTTGCACCCAAACTTACTTTACAGACCTGTGGCAACAAATCACTTAAAAGTACACAAACAGTCTCTCAGGACTCAGTTGAAAAGATTATTTTAAAAATTGTGTGTGTTTATATACATACATATATATTTGCAATGAATCCTTACAGAAGTTTTTAATTTTTGTCTAGGTTTAGTTTTAAAATATCTTTATATTGTGTTATAAATATTGTTTAGTATTTGAAATTATTTTTAAAATCCCGTCTAAAAACAAAATAAGACATATTTGTGTGGCGTTTTTTAGACAATGGAGTAATACAAACATTCTGATTTCTGAAATGGGTAGTTATATTTACTGCTTGACCATTTTAACTGTATAGTGATGAAAATGCAGATAAATTACAGATAAGCCTCATTACCTGCTAATTAGTCTGTAAGTCTGTCCTTGACCTGAACCTTGAAGCATAACCTTGGATGTTCTTACTTAGATAAAAATCCTATAGATTTTATTTCAAAGTGTAAAATGTCAAAATACTCGTGTTGAAGATTTATCTGTAAATGAATCACTCTATTGCACTTAGCCTGTTTCTGTCTTCTCCATTACTTTTTCCCAAATACATATTTTGTCCTGCTGTTCTCTCTGATCACAGAAAAGGGTAAATCCTTTTGTAGAGACAATGCTCTCTATTCTGCAAATGAATTTCTGCCTGTTAAGTTATCTTCAGATGTGATTTATCTTGAGAAATGGAAAATTAAGTATTAAGAGTAGCTTTAGATACTCTTTATGTCATTTTTACACTTAATGTCACACTTCTCAAAATATAATTTGAGGTATTGGTAATCATATTTTAAATAAGCAGACTTTAAATGTAATGACAGAGAAAAATGGAACAAAATTTGATAATAACTATTAGCAATCAAATCTTTTTCCCTGTAGCAATCCGTTTTTCCTTATAGTGTTCTTTTCTAGATGCCGAAATGTAACTAATGGGCAATTTACACAGTAATTTACTGTTTTATAGGTTGGAACTTGGGATCCGTTGAGCGGCCTTAACATGACAGAGAATCAGAAGGGAAAACCAGCAAACATCACAGATTCCCTGTCCAATCGCTCTTTAATTGTTACTACCATCTTGGTAAGCAATTGTATTTGCTTTTCCAGAAATACGGTCGTGCAGAAAAACAGACAGAATGCGATACACTAATTGCAATGGTAACGAACAATGTGCAGTGTGCATCACCATTGCTTAGAATTTACTGTGTCGTGAATGAACTCCAGTCGTTAAGCTACTCATGGATGTTTACTCTTACCTTAATCGTAAGCAAATATTCCCAATTTTAGAGTTATGTTAATTGATTGGTAATTTAACTTTTCTTATTATTGACTAAAATGTTTTCTTTTTTACAAAGCTACTTACTTCGACACCACATGAGAGGAAAAAAGATATTGGTTTAAAAAAGTGTTTTGTCTGTTAGCCTGATTATTTCAGCCAGCAAGAGTTTATTGCTTTTGTTTGCTGTTCTAACACCTCAAAGGAAAGTACAAAGTATTTGATACTCATTTAGCATTGTCATTACTCAATTACGGAGATGAAATTTTTAGTCATACAGATCTTTAATTGATCTGTCCTTTGAACTGGACCAGAAGAAACAATTTGAGTAACTTCTTTTTTATTTTCATTGTTGGCAAATTCACAGCAGTGAATGAGGTATTTTTCACTTATCATTAAATGCATTAATTTATGTAAAAATAGGCGTTCATTTCTTTCCTCACAGTAATTCTGAAATAGTAATTTTAATTTCAATACAAATGAAAAACTTTCCAGAAGTTTGTCTGCTACCACCATTATCATGAATTTGCCGATATCAAAAAGAATCCTCTTCCTGGCAGTTGTATACTTTATTAAGAAGCTTTTACCTACCGACATATATTTTGACATTTCAAGCTAGAATGAGTTTTTATAGGTATATAGACACAAATGCCAGTGTGCTTTTAACCTTTTATGTAACATGAGTCATATAATTTCATCCAGTGGGTAAGTTTTCATTGCTTATGAGGTCTGTTTACAAATGATAGAAAATCTTCTAAAATCCTTTGTTTCATTTACTCTACTAATTGAAAAATACATACCAGATGTATGAATTGGAACATGGATCACTCACTTTCAGATGTAAGTTCTTGTTATGCTAAGACCAGCACATTTTTTACCGCAACTTTCTCTTGTATCATTAATTATAGTAATGCTACACTATAGTTATAATTTAGTCTAGAAATTTATAATCCCTTGTTTCTTTTTTTAAAATGAAATGTAAATGAATGTCTTATAGTCTCTTACAGGAAAAACATATCTTCTAGAGTATTAATCTGTCAATTTTCTTCCCACTGACTTCCACAAGTGTCCCATATGTAAAAACTTCTGCATTATCAAGTAAATTTTCTTAATAATTCCAGTTGACCTCCCATGCTCTCTACACTGTTGTTGCTTTCTACCCAGATATCCTACCTAGGATTTTTCTTGAGGCTTTTCACTGATATATAACTTTTATTCACGTGTAATCGAATTGCTGCTAGAGTCATGGCTTTACAGAATATGGTCCTGTCTCTGGGAGCGACCTGTTCCCTTCGTTACTCAGTGATGAACCAGCCTTTGTATCTGCACTCTTCTGTAGTCACCACTGCATGCTCGATTCCAGATCAGTGATAACAACACTGGGATCAGGATCAATCCCTGCAAGATTACATAAGAAACACTCCATAACTTAGGGTGTTTCAAGTTTGTTTGTGTTTTAACATCTGTTTGTTGATGAGGTTTGAGTTAATATACTCTAAGTATCATATTGCTTTTATATAGTGATGCTAGCATGATTTTGGTTGAAATAATTAGCTCAAGAAATGGTAAATCGCACAAATGGAAATGGT
>VZTA01016843.1:0-33428 GCA_013398855.1 Mohoua ochrocephala
CATAAAAAGGTACTTCAATTTTTCTTCTAAACATTCTAGACATTCTAAACACATTACAATAATAATAATAAAACTCTCTATATAGAATCCACTTAACTGATAGATTTGCTAGACAGAAAGCATACATTTACATCAGATTCTAAGATGCTTTTAATGAATTCCACTAAAGCAACTTAATATAAGACCTCCATTTTTTTAAGACTGTTATCAAGAGCTTAATGTTTAGCCTAAAACTGATGTTTTTCCATTCTATTCTTTCATAGAAAACTTTGCAACTTCCTACAGCACTGAGTAATCTGTCTTCACTTGTTTCTCTATAGAAATCTTTTCAGTAGTTATCTTCTCCATTTAATCTACATTTATTCCAGTTTACCAGTGTCTTTCTTCTAATTTAATGCCAGCCTTGCATGGCCACAGAATTTATTTAACCATGGCCCCATAGAAACCATTGTATTGTTTGGTCCAGAACATGATTCCTCAAGACATTCACTTGTATGCATCAATAAATATCAGTTTCTCCTCCCTCAAATATGTCTCAGCCTCACTTTTGGAACTGTAAAAATAAAAATAAAATAAAATTTAAAAAAAAAATGAAAGAGGATGTTTTATATTTTATTACAAAAAACAGCACCATTAAGTCCTAGACCCAAAATTCTACCAGAAGATTCTAGGTCATAAAGCCAGCAGCATAGTGTTTGGAAAACAGAGCAAAGAAATAGTAATCATCTTTGTGTTTCTAAGAAACCATAGCAGCCTGTAAGGAGTTATTCTCTTGAAATCAATCCAAGTTGAAGACACCTCTTTGCAGGACTTGGTTCATAATAAACAAAAGCAAATGCACTTGTGAAATTAACTGTCACTCAGTGCAAAAACTGTGACATGAAAGAAATATGAGTTACAATGCCACATACAACAAAGTGGGAGTTTTATGAAGTTTTCATAGTCTATTTTGAACCTTATTGGATTGAGCATGGATATTACTTTGACTTTCATTAGAATAATAAACAAGTCAAAATTGTTCCAATATGATGTCTTGCCCAATGCTTCTGAGACTAATCAGAGATGTTCGCAGATGCAATACTGTTCAAACACTAATGCTAAGTGTCAATTTGCATAAAATTGAAAGCACTTTCATACACTAAGAATGCAAATAATCTGCAATATTAAAGCAGTTATTAGTGTGACTTCTGGCTCTTCATAGTGAACAAATATCTATGGTATTCTAATATGACAGATTTTACACATCACAAGAATTAGGATGAGACCTAAAGATCCTCTTAAGACATTATAGGAATATCTCCAGTCTTTGTATATTTTCAGAATGAGTTAATTACCAGCAGTTGCCCTTCTGATAGTAATGAGCTACCAGATATTAATAGCAAATTTTAAAAAGAGATAACAATATCTTATCTCTATGTGTGTTTGTGTGTGGGTATGCATACTTACTCCTCTGAATTTTGTGCTATGTTTTAAGGGAATGAAAGAAATTAAGATGGTTTTAAAGACCAACAAGAAGAAGTCGCTGTGTTAAGAAATAAAGTCCGAAGAAAATAATATCTTAGAAGTGCAGCTTATAGTACAGTGTGGGGGGTTTTTTTCTCTTCTGGAAACCAGTTTACTGATACTATTACAGTAATAACCAATTAACTTTTTTAAAAAGTAGCATTCCTGGGTGTAATGCAAATGAGCAAGGTTTTGATTTTAAAACTGAGCTTTAAAAGTTAACACTTATTTCGCTGGAAAAGTAATGATTTATTTTGCTTTAAACTCTATGGTCCTACTGTTAAAGCATTTTTTTTTCATTTATCACAATGCAGACTATTGTAATCAGATTTATAGAACAGTTTTCAAAATAGGAAGTATTTTGAAAAAAACCCAAACCACAAGAGATTGGCAGAAGCATGCATATCCAGATGTGTCTCTCTCAGTGATAGATAAATAGAGAGGGGAAAATAAAAAACCCAACTATTGAGCTATTTATTTTGTTCTTCCAAAGTCTTAGATTTCACCAAACTTTATAATAAACCACATCCAGCACAAGACTTAGACACCTAAATGTATTTTAGAGAAAAATGAAAAATAAAACCAAAACAAACAAACTAAAAACCAATTTTAAAAATCCCCCACAAAACACAAACCACCCCAAACAAACAATGCCCCCCCAAACCCCCTCAAAACCAAACAAAACCAAGGCAAACCACCAAACGAAAAAAAAACAACCAAAAAAAAAATTAGGGACAGTAAAGGGATTCTTCGTATTCTTGAATTTGTTTTTAATTTATATATTTTAAATATAGAAACCTTGCAGACAGAGACAATAAAAGTAAATGTGTTATTTTTAAATCTTCAAGTAAACATTCCTGGAAATTTTCAAAAACTTAAACCAAATTGAGCAGTAATTGAAGGAACTGTTCATGTTGTTTTGGTTTAAGTCTCAGCATCTATCTTTTGCAAAGAGTTCAAGTGGACAGGTATATGACCCAAAATAGGCAAGTTCAGCTTGTAAAAGTCTTAGATCTCGACGGCAAAAAATGGGAATCTAAGGTTGATTTATAAATCTTGTAAACTCTTGAGTCTTATACTTCATACTACTAAAGAAAGGTGCTTTGACACCACCAGTGAAAACCAGCCTGCAGTCTCATTCCATGAGATAGATGCTCATAACTCGTCCTTCCAAGTAGGAAATGAAGTGCAACAGTACACCTAATGCTTCTAGAACTGTAAGGTAATGATATGGCAGGCTCCTGATGAGCAATTTAAGCAATTCCCTAAAGATATATGAGCCAGCAGTGTGTGCTGTGCACAGCATACGAAGAATAGTGCAGCCAGCAGGACTGGTGATCATCTCGCNNNNTTCTCAGCAGTGGTGAGGCCAGACCTGGAGTGCTGTGTTCAGTTCTGGGCCCCCCACTTTAAAAAGGACATTGAGGTGCTGGAGCGTGTCCAGAGAAGGGCAGCAAGGACACCTTGTGAAGGGTCTAGGAAATGTGTCATATGAGGAATGGCTGAGGGAGTTGGGTTTCTTTGGTCTCGAGGAGGCTCAGGAGGGACCTCACTGCTCTCTACAAGCACCTGGAAGGAGTTTGTAAGCAAGGTTTGTAGCTGTTCTCTTCTGCTGTCCCTGCAGTGAGAGGACCAGGAAAAATGGCCTTAGGCTGAGAAAGGGGAGATTCAGTTTCCAAAGTTTTTTCACTCTTAGGGTGGTCAGTCATTAGAATAGGTTGCTCAGGGAGGCTGTTGACTCTCTGGAGGTGTTTAAGAGATGTTTGGATCTGGTGCTGGGTGTTGTGGTTTAGTGGTTTAGGGGTTACAGTGGTAGTGCTGAGTTCACGGTTGGAATTGATGATGTCAAATGTATCTTCCAACCCTGATGATTCGATGATTCTGTAATATTAGTACATGTTGCCAGACTGAAGGAGGAAGGTGGCACATGGGATCTGATGGCAGGAAGAGATAAAATCTTATGCAGATCTTGATATCTGCTATTCATGCAGACCTTGAGATTTCCTATTAATATTTCTATTTAAACTGGACTTCAGCCATAGTGCATCATAAATATCCAAGACTGGTATTCCCGGCTCCTTTGTTCAAGTCAGAGAACAAAGCCATCAATTGTTCATAATTCCACACTTTTAGGAGTTAGAATTTATGGTGACAGATATCGTTATTGAGCTTAGAAATTTTTCAGACTTTTGAGGAATAAGGTTGTGCTTTTAATTTAGTAATGTTTGTCATATATAGCAATCCTAAGTGTTAGCACTGGAGAAAAGGAGGAAAAAAATTCCAGACAGACTCTTCCAAAGAGATGAGGACTGATTAGAAATGGAGATTTAAGTATTTATCTTGCCCTGAGCAAACAAGCAGGCAAAGCCTTTGCAGTCCTCACTTCATAAAAGTCATGTTATGGAGTGCTCATGTTTCCGAGACTGGGCATATGTGCCATAGGGAATGTTTCAGAGGCATAATTTTATTGCAGCTCCTTCACAGAAAGATTGCGATTTCATGTATTATTGTTTCTCTGGCTTGCAGTTTGAGCACTAAGTTCATTGTAAAACAAGCATTAGTAATCAGGACAGTGCAAAATTATGATATAGATAAATTTTTTTTTAGGTACTTGCCTGAAAATCCTAATGAAAGCATGGGTAGATTAATAAAAGTATAAAATCTAAAGGAAACAATGCAGTCAGATCCATAATTACCGTTGTTGGAGGGAGATGAGAAGAAAGAATTATAAAAGCCTAGCTCTTTCAAATTCTCACGCATTCATAAGGGTGTTTTAAACTGGATTTATTTCCATTTTGTTTCATCACATGTGACAGAACCTGCTAAAAAGATAACCTGCTAAGACTAAGAAGTCAGCTTCTGGTTGGGATACATTATGTGATCGGACTGAAGTGGCAGGGTGCTGATGGACAGCTAATCTGAACCCCCTGCTGTAAAAGAAAATCAGTCAGCAGAGGCCATAGAGGCCAAAATTATCTGGTAATTAGCTGTGTACCCAGCAACTACAACAGACATTTAAGATCTTAGGAAGGATACTGTTCTCTTCTCCCTTCAGGATTCACCTTCTTTTCAGACCTTTGATCTGTATGAAACTTATTTTGCAGCTTTTTGACTGTACGAAAATTGTGGAAAATGGTTCAGTGTCATGAAGCGTTGCTATAACTTATTCATAGTGCTCTGCTTAGATAATCATGAATTTCCATTCTAACCTGTGAGCATCTAAAAGCCAACAGGATCTCCTCTGTATAAGAACCAATTCCTGTCTTGTTCTATAAAATGCAACAAAATAGGCTGTTGTTTTGTTTCTCAGCCCCTGCTCTCAAAGCATCAATTCATGCAGAGGTCTAGAGAAGCTGACTTTATTCGTGGGGTAGATTGTGGTGATGTATTCCCCCTGCCAGGCTTCTGGGCTAAGCCCCTCTTGAACTTAGCTGAAACACTGTCGGTGTGTGGCCCAGAACAGCTGTCTTAATGAGTACCTGTTTTTTAGTGAGCAGCCTTGAAAACTTACTTTTTCTTGCCTGATTAAAAACCCAGGTCTCTGTTATTGAACCTTCAAAGAAATTTACTGAGTCAAATTAAGGCCAGGATGGAAAATTACTAACACTAAAGCCCCCTCTTGGGACCCTAGAAACTGTGGTCTATAGTGACACCCTTTGAGCTCTCAATTCCCAGAAGGTAAGGGGTTAATGTGTATGTCTCAAACACTGATAACTGGATGGCTGTGGAGTCAACCAAGGACTGTTGGTATTAACACATCGTAAAAAGAACAAGATTTGGCTGGAAAAGGGGATTCAAGGGGACAGAGAGGCCTAGCAGCACTTTTCTGGGACAAACATCCTTGTTGTTCCTGGAGGTAAGCACAACGCAGCGCAGCGTAAGCACAAGAATTAGGCCAAGAAGTGGGCATGGACTGTAGGGGTGAATAAAGACTGCCAAGGACTCATTTCCAGAATGGTCTGAAAGAATGGACTGCACATGATAGCTAATTTGCATAAAACCCAAGAAACCTATCTTCCAAGTGGAGAAATCTATCCATAAAAAGTAACCCTCCCCAAGCCTGGGCGAGGCCTCCAGGATCCCTGAGGCAGCTTTTCTTAATTTCAGCCAAAGATAGCCCAGAACAGGATATCCGTGAAATTTTTTAGAGGTTTTTTATGTTTGTTTCACTGTCTAATTACTTTCCCTGTCAACACTGCTCAACAAATTCCAGGCTGTATCTGAGCTTTATTACCCAGAGAATGTTTTATATACATTAAAGTCTTGCTCCTTGCTGCTGTTCCTGAGAACAGGTATGTCCATCTCCCAGGGTTGTATTCTTTTAGTGATTGTAATTGACCACGACTATTTTTTATCCTGGACCCTCTGTTATTGTCTCACAGTACTTTCAAGAAAGTTGCTATCATATTGTGCTTTTACTTCTAGGTCCTTCTATTTCACCATCTAGCACTCTGTAACCTTTCAGCAAAACTGTCAATCAGTCTTGAAGTGAATCACACATTTCAGTTACTATTTTGAGTGACTCGAGACAGAGTAAAAAATCAAACCCTCAAGGTTCTTACAAATTCATCAAATCAGGCAAAACCTGTCCCAGACTTGTTGAAAAGGCAGGGGGCAGGGGAAAATGGATGCGGTGTGTGACACAACCAAGTTATGCTCGAGTGTTATTTGATCTAGATCAGCCAGTGATATTCATTGAGTTTCAGATTATTTTTAATTTATTGGAATTTTTGAAATTTGAAAATTAAGTCTTTATCATACCTTTATAAAAGTATACCTATTTTAAAAGACAGAAGTGTGGAATTTGAGGTAACGGAACTGGCAACAAAAGAGAAATTTTAGCTCTCTTCTCTTGTTTACTGAATTGTTCAAGCATCTTTTTGTATATACCATGTAACTGTTTGTCCTGAAGAACTTCAGTCACGGAAAACCTGGTGCTATCTTTTGAAAGAGATGTGGTAACAGCCCTGTTAAAATAAAAAATCTTTATCCTTTAGGTCCAGCCTTCCTTTGGACAAAAATATTGGGATATTGGGATAGTATAATACTGAAATATTTCAGAACACATTTATTCCTAGAATTAAGAGCAGCTGCTGTTTTGCTTCAGAGCTAGATGAGTCCACAGATACTGCAGTTCTCAGGGGATTATTTATAAATAAAACCTAAAATCTAAATCAAAGCTGTTGGAATTTGTTTAGTTTTGTCACCCCTCTACCAACCTGAATGCACACAGAGGGGATATTCAGACACAGATTATGTGTTTTCCTGGAGCAAAATGGCATAGTCCCAGGGTAAAGGCATACAAGTCTATGCCCAAGGATATGAGCGTGCTGGTTGCAGTGCACATGGCAGCTGCTGCAGCGGTGAAAGGACCCTCTTCTCCCAGCCAGCTGCCTACTGCTTCCTGAGGCTATTGGGCACCATGCACATGGTCCTGTGCAATCAAAGATGCAGATCGTATTTTCTAATAAATAAGTGCTGGTGTGGGTGTGGGATAATTAAGCACCCTTTTATTTAATTAATTGTAAAAACATACCAGATTTTTTTGCATACCAGGTAACCTGCTCCAGAGGTGATTGATAATGAAGTGGATCTTCAAGTGTAACTTAAATCAATAAACAAAATTAATCCATGAACCATATTTAGTCATAGATATTTTATTGAGTACTGTTTGATGAAATTTTCTTATACATGAAAGAGCCAAAGGACTAAGTTGAAAGGGAACAATAAGCAGCAAAAAAGACATTAAAGATACGAAATAAATAAGAGAAATGTAACTACAACATCATGGGATAATTTTGAAACTTTGTTTCCTGACTGGAACAGGAGCTGTGTACATAGACATTAACACTGTCTCCTTCTGAAGTTTCAGAAAAAATACATTCTAAATTCCTCTTTAAATGAACGAGAATGGACTTTACAATAACAAAACTGATTGCATTATAAACTTATCTCTTACCTCAATTGCAGACAAATGTCTAATATGGCAGAGCAGCACAAAGTGGCAGACCAAAAGGTAGTCCTTGAAACTTAGTTTGCATCTTAAGTTCAATAAGGGTGTGACTTTCCCAGCCTCATGTCTAAATTATTGTCAAATTCCAATCTCCCTTTTTCAGCCAAAGCACTATGAGAAACACTCTATAAAACGAAAAAGAAATATTTCTATTGAAATATTAAATTTAATAATAATTTTACTTACCTTTGTCAAATATAAGACCATATTGCTGTAAAAATGAGGTAATAAACACAAAGAATTATTTCATAAAGATATTTCTTAGATTAAGGATAAGTCTTGTTCAAGCCGTTCTACTTATAAAGTGGAGACCTTGTTTAACATTTTCTTTTAGTGAAAGTACCAGCTAATTAACATATCAATATCCTGTTGCAGACTGGGATTTTCTGTGATATTTAATACAAATCTCATACTTGAACTTTTCTAATTAGTTTAATTATCTTTACCTTTTGACCCACATCATCTGACAGAGTGGAGGACCTTAAGAAGAGTCTAACATCTGGACTTCATGGTATGAATGTTAAACACAGAGAAAATGCTGATTTACTATTATTACCAGTAGCAATCGCACATGTGAGACTGAAACAAAATGGTGGATTTAGAACTGCAGAGCTACATACAGGTTTTCTTTGGAATTTGCATTTGTGCTCAATAATAGTAGGAACAAGCAATGGACTGCAAGATACAAGGTCTCCAGGGTGCCAGACATAATTTAGAAGGGTAAAAGGAGCTCTCATACCATTCCACCAAATCATGGCCATTAAATATTGGACCTGCAGGCCAATATCCCGAGCGATGGAAACATTCCAGAAAGCAGTCAACAAAGAAGTAGATGAAATGAACAGTCTCTTGAAAGGAGGATGGAAAGGCAATGAAAATTGTCCATTATGAAAAATAGGAAAAGTATAAAAAACCAAGTATTTTTATAAGTATTCTGTTTGCACAGATGCTGAGTCAGTGTGCTGGTTAAGACAACTAGCTGAGGTTATATAAAACTACCACCATGAAGTCTAAGATGCCCTTTCTGCAGTGAAAGAATTTTCGGTCTTTCTTCAAGAGTCTCCTGATTTAGTTGAAGATGCCACATTCATTGCAGGGGTTTGAGCTCGATGATGTTCAAAGGTACCTTCCAACCCAAAACATTCTGTGATTCTAAGAAGGCAAACAAAAAGAAAACAGTGTTAAAGAAGAACAAGAAAATGGTGACACTTTGTACATTTTGAGAATGCAACTGTTGGTCATCCTGTCTTCTGACGTAATCTCAGATAAAATAAAAGCAAGAAGGAGAAAGGAACTAAATTTTGCAACATATTCTGTGACACCTATGTTTCAAACCATGAGTGTGGTAGACCTTATTGTGGAGAACTGAGAGTTTATGATAGGAGAATAAGAAGCTTAGAGATTAAGGCCAGGATGGGGCTTTGACCAACCTTATCTACAGGAAGGTGTCCCTGTCCATGGCAAGAGGTAAGGGTCACTTCCTACCCAAACCATTCTGTGATTCTATGATAATAAGCAATGGAAATGCCAATAAAAATGAAGATTCTTTTAAGTTGTAGAACAAAATCTTCTGTATAAATTTTCCATAAACCAGAAGTTATTTTAACAGAAGCTTTCTAGCACTTAGTAGATTAAAAAACCAATCAGAAGCTGTCTGCTCATAGATAAAGGGGAAAAAAATAGAAGATGGAGATAGCCTGTCTTATTCAAAGTATTTTAGTATTGTTTTCTCATAAAAAACTAATGTATCGTTTGCTCTGGATTTTTAAAATATATTTTAATTTTGATTACTTATATCAATACTGAAAAAAAGGAAAACACATAACTATGTACAGATCTCATTGTAAGGATTGCAAGCTTAAGATATAGAATAAGACACACAACATAATTGAGCTAACAAAGCTTCTTCTTCATAGACATTCTGGATCAAATTAAAGCCTTAAATTTTTTTTTGAGGCAGAGTAGAATCTCCTAAGCAGAGCACAAGGTGTGCACTTAGAGCAGCTTTCAATGCAGCAGGAGTTAACAGGCATCTCAGGTACAGACATCTCATTGCAAAAGAGCTTAGGGAAAATGGGAACAAAATGAACTTTGCTCTTCTTGATGGTTGATGAGTCAGGCTAATGCAAGCTCCTCACACTTGAGAAAAGCCCAGAAAACTACTCACGATCCACACTTCTCTGCTAGACATCCAACCGTGGAAGTAAAGTAGCTCTGATATAAGCTAAAGGGAAAAAACAAACTGCTTCCCTCGTTCCTCCTAACAATACCCATATCAATTTTCTAACAGTATTCAAATCATGGGTCCACTTTTTTCCACATGTTGACTTATTTTAGCTAACAAAATGAGCTTTAAAGACATGCTGAGGAATGCTATGCAAATTCTTTGTGTACATCCTTGACTGGATTCACCCCAATTTACATCCTAGAAGATTTTGTTTAAAATAGCCATAAATACAACTTCATCCCTTTTGATTTTGTTTTTGTTTTTTTTCTGTATCTGCTTCCCAGTTCCATGTTACTGTTATGCACATAAAGTGTAGTGTCACACAAAGGACTATTGGAACCTTCTAAGAAACTAAGCATTGTAGATGTTTGTGCTTAGGTTCTTCAGGGCCTCAGAAAAGTGTGTGACACAGTCTGAGCTTTGGAGACTTGAGAAGTGGGACAAGCAGACAGGTAGAGAAAAATATATAGATCTGACAGAAAGCTGCAGGAAATGAAAGAGGAGCATGTTGGAAAAAATTAATTTGATTTTAATAAATCAGAACATTATGGTGAAAGCAATACAAGTAAAAGCTGGACAGCATTACATAGTACTGTACATTTTCTACCCAGATCCAAGGAAAACCTCTCTCTCTCTCTCTCTCTCTCTCTCTCTCTCTCTCTCTTCCTGCTATCCAAAGTCTCTTTGAAGGTCTATAATAAAACAATATTGATTTCAGTTTCCAAAGCTAGAAGTTCATTTAGGAGACAATATATTCAAAGCTAATTGGTATTCAAATATGAGATGCTGCATCAAATTAATACAGTTCGGAGAAATACGTCACAATCCCACTCCTGAGCAAAACCAGACTGATCATGAATGCAATATCTTTATACCCAAAAGCAAATAAGTATGTCAGTCCTTATATTTTTATGAATATCTGATGTCTCCATTTTTTTTTCAAAGGGAAGATGCAAGAAAAGAAGTAAAATGTAAGGAACATTTGTGATAGAAATATGGGTAATGCAGTACTGTTAGCTGATTCAGCAGAAAAAAGACAATGACAATCAAGTCAATACAGGGAGCTTTTTGAATGCAGAATCAGACTCTTGGTCCCCTTGTACCCAGACATAAAAAAAATGCTGACGTGTCTTCTGTGTCAAAATAAAGTATACTGTGGTAAAGAACATGTTTTCTCACATGATGTCTGACATTACTTTCATCATGTTCTCCGGAACACTTTTTAGCAAAAGAGTTCCCAAATTACTAGATCCAGAAGCTGCATAAATTAAACATGCCTGGACCATCCTCTAGCCCTGAAGTGGATGGCACAGAATTACCCGTATTCTTACTGGATAATTCATTTACCCTCCAATACATTGGCCACACTCAAACTGCCTACTGGAAATGTTTTCTTCTCTATGTTAACTCTCAAATGTTAGCATGCCCCAAACCTGTGCCATGGATCCATCTGGCATTTTAATAATATAATAATTTAATAATATAGATGACAGAATTATTTAAAGAACTCATGTTTAAGAGTTGTTAATGAAGTTGTAATATTCAGATATTTTGATACTCACAAAACACTTTCACCTTGCCATTGTATTTTAAAAGTAGGTACTTTGAAGAGTAGATTTTTTTAAGTAACAGGTGGAGAGAAAGTCAAATAATTATATTTTTTTTCCTGAAGAGTTTATACAGTGATGTTTGAACATGGACTCTAAAAAAAAAAACAAGTCCATTTTATAGTTCACTAAGGAAAATAATTAAATGGTCCAAGTATGAAGCACAATAGAGTTATTTACTGAACAATAAACCTATTCAAAAGACTACAAAACCAGAGCGTAAATTGTTGTACTAACCTAAGGATCTGTGCTCTCTATGTCCAAGCTACCAAGAGTATGTGTTCTAGCTCCCGTAATCCACATATATAGATTAAGCTAATGGGCAGAAGAAGAAACAAGAGATGCACAGATTGGATATAAGGGGAAACTTTTTTCACCATCAGGAGAGTCAAGCATTGAAAACAGGTTCTCTAGAGACAATGTGCAGTCTCCACCCTTGTAAGTGATTAAGACGTAAATGGCAGCCTGGAATGACCTCATGCCTGATTCTGCTTTGATTAGAGACCCCCTGAATTTGAAACGTCATATAAGCCTACAATTTAGAGAGTGGACAAGGCCTTTAAGTTCTAGGAAACAATACTGAAGTGTTATAGTTTTTATTTATTTAAGTGGTTTAATTTGCTTTCACTCTCATACCTACACACTCATAAGCACCAAGAAACATGTGCTTAAGCAGTTTGCTTAACACTCGGACTCCAGGGTACAAATAACGAAGCGATCTGTCTGGCCTGCAGGCAGTGTGGTATATGTATTTGTGCAGTCTGCACATGTAACCTCACAGTGAAGTGAAGGGCAGATGATGGCATCAAATTCTCATCATATCTCCTTAGTTCTTCTTGAACTGATGATAATGTGCTGAGTTTGGATGTATCTTTTTGTAGTCTTTGATACATGACAGTGTTGAGTCTTTCCATTCTGCATCAGCAACTGCAGTCCTTTGTTTCCCAGGCTGTGTGTCCTAGAAAGCTGCCCAAAGATGTGTTGTAATCTTGTTGGCCTGTTGGTCTATTTGGCATCAATATATGCTATTGTTATAAGCTCCGATCATTTCTTCTGATGCTCCTTTGTCCAGATATTCACATTCATTCTCCATTCATAAAATTACAATTCTCTACAAAGTAATTAATGATAACATTATAAAAGCAGTATTTTCTGCTTTTGAAATTCATAGTTCATCAGGTACATCACTGTTTGACCAGACCTAGCAATGAGAATTGCCAGACAGGAAAGAATGGAAAAATAGTTCAAGAGCAGTTTGTAATAAAAGGCGTTAAAAGGTATTCAGAAAGAAAGAGTAGCAGAACTCAGAAGATAAAAATGAGTTTGAAAGGACCAGATGGAAGAATAATACATCCATAATCCAAACCATTTTCACAGCAGTGTCAATTCACTTATTTATAGTACAACAAAATGCATTAGAATGATGGCTAGAGGTGGGAATGTTCTTAATTTGGAACTAGAATTTGAAGAAAAGACAAGTTTTGGTTTGTTCTGTATTCTACCATATAATTCTCAGTAATAATATTTGAACATGGAAGTGTACACAAAAATGAAAAGTTAAATTGGGATTAATGAGAATTAAATTGTCCTGAAGAACAGAAAGCCTGGTCAAATCATGCACTGAATAGAAAAATGCTAAAATAATTACAAGAAATATACAAATGATACAAATTAGTACTGAAAATATTAAAGAAAATATTTTCCAAGAAATTATAATAGGTTTCTTTCCTATTTATTGCAAAGGAAAGCCAGTGTTTATCATGTCTTTGACTAATGAATTCACCTGAAGTCACCGGCTGACTAATTATTTGGATTAGGTCAATTCTGCTGAAATGTTCACCAAATTTAATGGCTAATAAAAGTGTGGAGGTGTGTCAATTCAGTAATGTACTTAGTGTATAAAATTACATAAAATAAGATTATAAATTCTTATTTTAAAATGGAATGATCTCATGAGACCTAGGCTATGCTTCTTTCTGTTAAAATAAAAGTTCCATTTAAGCAACAAAATAAAATGAAAATATGAAATAGAATTTTTTTTTAAGGGCCATTATATCTACTGAGAAAAGACAGCTCTACAAACAAACTGCATTCAAAGTTCATCCAAGTTCAGAGAGATATTGGCCTACATTTAGGAAACTTGCGGATGATCTACAATGACCTTTGGAATGTCAAAATTTTGTTGTCTCGGCTTTCTGTTTCCATGTTTGGTCATTTTCTGAATCACGGTGAATTAAATTTTATATCCCTGTAGGTAAATTGTTCATATAAGAGGGGGTTGGGGTTTGTTTGCTTGTATTTCTTTGGTTGGTTTCTTGTGCTTTTGTTCTGTTTTTTTTTTATTTGTACATGTGCCATGAACCTTCACACCATAGGCAAAGTGACCTGATGCAAGACAGGAACCAACATTTTATTCTTTATCAATACTTGATAGTACTACTAAAGCCCGGGGAAAAGTCAGTAATTTGCTCCTATGAAAGACAGCTACAAAATATTCCACTTGCAATTACACTGGAGAAAAGACTGAAGAATTTTTCTTTCCTTGGACCACAACTTGGTGTCTCTGTGCTTAGGTGAAAATTTGGCCTATGACATCACTTTTTAACTGATTTTATTTTTAAACAACCCTCAAACACTGAAAAGCTCAAATACATTACACACTGTCTCAGACAGTCATTGTTTTTAAATTACTAGAGAATCTGTAATTAGCTACTAAGCTTTATCTTTCTATCTCTTTTAGAAAACATGAATACTACTGGTACATCTGTTCATGTAGAAAAAGGTTTGAGATGAATAGGCTTGTTAGAAAACACAAAATGGATTCTTTCATTTGCTGAAGATGCACAGTGACAACAGAGAAACCATAATTTCTTGCCTACAGAGAAGAAAATTTTCAATTCAGATGTGGTTAGAGGAGATCCCTCTCTGAAGTACATTTTATCACTGTAGTTGAAAAATGAGACTATTGAACTTGTTTTTCATTCATATTTGAGAACATTGTAGGATTTAGGGAGAGGGTTCTCAGTTTTGTTTTGTTTGGGGTTTTTTTTCTTACTTCTATAAAATAAACTTGTCTCACATTCTGGCAGTGCTGGCTTTGGCCTGGGTAGAGTTAGTTTTCTTCATAGTATAAGCTACATAAGCAGGGCATTTGTTCTCAAAGAACTTGATTATATGAAGTAATGGTATGTAGTGCTAGTGTGTTTAACTTAGTGGTATAGATATGGTCTATATTTTCTCACTGTCTGCTTGCCTTGCTCCCTTTTCTGTCTAGGGCTCTGGTCCCTTATTTACCTCTGTGAGAGGGTAATTCGCCCTTGGTTCCCCCCCTGGACTGACTCAAAAATTTCCTTCCAAAACAAAATCATGGCAGAATTGGCAGAATGACTTCCACAGTTTGTCTCAAGCATATACTGTGAATGTGTCGTGCATGAATTCTTCCACCTGCCATAGTCCTCTACGGAGGTCTGAACAGGACTTCAGTCACGTCACCATTATCCTCACACTGTGCCCTAAGGCAACACATGGTGCTGTTGCCCTCTCATCAAAGGCATCACTCTTTCATTATGTTAAGTGCTTTGAACTGTGAGATGCAGATGAGAAACATGTCTCAGGAAAACACAATTCAAATGCCACTGGCTCTGTATTAGTGATCAGTCCACTTCTGAAAGAGCTAGAAGGGAAATATATCTGCGGCTGGCTGCAAATGCAGCTCCTTCCCCCAGAGTGCTTTCCTTGTGCTGGAAAATAGCCATAGGCATTGAATCATATGTTTAGGATCTCTCTAACACTAACTCTGGGACTGTCCCTTCCTTCAAAACAGGAGTTGTGTCTCTATTAAAAATTTCTAAGGAGAGAAAAGGGGCTTATTTTATCAACCTGGTGCTAATGAATCTCTTCTAATTCCCAGGAGAGGATCCTGTTAGTCAAGACATTTATATAAAAATTAGTCTACATGATGTCATCTTTTATTGCCTGTGTTGACTCTGTGTTGCAGCCCAGACAGAAGCACCTGTTCTGAAAAATGTTAACTTTATGTAATATCGCACAGCTGACATCATTAGGACACACATTTTAAAAAGGGAAGGTGGAACATTTACTTCAGACTTGGATGCTGACCAAAACCATTGTCATACATATATAGTTAAAACTAAAATTTAAAAGTTATTTTGTCTAGTAATTTTAAAATCTGATTGCAACTACTCATCTTTTCTTGTCAAAGATTTCCAAGCAAATTATATGGAGGATTCTAGGAGTAGGTAGAACAATCTCTCAAAAAATTTAAATAGTTTTAATAGTTTAACACTTCTATTCTCTCTAAAAGAGATGTAAGCACAATGTGGATAGCAGAAAGGAAAAAGGGAAAAAATGTCTCCTGAATTGGAATAGTTTTTTTTTCACAAGCCTTATTCATACATGGGCAAAAAGGAGGCTGTCTCTTCCAAACCTCCTTGTATGCCTTATACACTATGCCTTAAATGGAGAGATGTCAAAAGTCCTGAGAGTTTTTTTCACTGGAGATGCTGTTGCTGCAAGCTCTTCTGTATTCCATCTATAGTGTGGCTGCAGGTGATTAAGGTATCTCGTATCCAGCAGGTTGTTCTGAGACGTGGGTGTAGGAGAACACATGCAAAGGTTAAACTACTCACTGTCTTTGATGCTGCTGTGGTTACATGTTTTCATGCCTTGTTTGAAGATGAACATCATGTCAAGGTTATAATTGGATACAGTTTATCTTTTCCAAAAGACAAAAATATACAAGCAACACTGTATCACTGCATTTTATATCAGCTCTTTCATGCTGAACAAACAATGTTTAAAAGCACATGAAAGCTTACTGCTGCTTTTCCTCCCTGTGACAACACACTGCACAATAGACTCCAATTTATGCAAGATTCTGAGTCATTGTACACCTAGCACAAACTGCATTTAATTCTGTAACACCTCATAATAAAAGGGATGAATCACACCTGAAGGAAGGATGAATAAACTACTGAGAGCAGTCTTCTCCTTGTGCTGGAAAAATCTTATTTAAAAAAAAAAAAAAAGCCACACAGCTTCACAAATCTGAACTTTGGAAAAAAGGTTTCTAAATGTTACAGGTGAACAAAATGTTGTCCAGAAAGAATAAAAGAAAAAACACACTTGCAGCTTGCATGCTTATAGTAACTGATACTTAATGGTGTCCAACAATTCTAATAAATATGAAGTTAGACAAGTATAACAGGTGGCCTCTGTGGATGAACAAGGAGCTCCTCATCAAACTCAAAAAGGGAAAGGGAATCGTACAGGGGCAAGAATTCTGCAAGCAGGGTGTGATAACATGGGAGGAATGCAGAAGCATTGTCTGAGCATCCAGGGATGAAATTAGGAAATCTAAATGCCAAATGAAATTGCATCTGGCCGGAGATGTCAAAGTAAACAAGAAGAGATGTATAAGCACATAGGTGACTAAAGACAGACTAGGAGAAATGCGAGCCCATTGCTCAACAAGATAGGGACCTGGAAAAGACTCAGGTATAAAAGGTCTTTGCCTCAGTCTTTGCTAGCAAGACTGTACTTCAAGAAACCAAGACCCCAGAGACAAAGGGAAAAGGCTGGAGCAAAGATATACACTGGGTGAAGAGCACCAGATTAGGCAACATTTATGCAAAACGGATAAACATTTAGTCCATGAGCCCTGATGGGATGCACACATGAGTGTTGAGAGAGCTGCCCTTTTATTGACCATGGTGACTGGGAAAAGTGCTAGAAAACTGAAGGAAACCAAGTTTGAGGAGAACTCAGGGAACTACAGACCAGTCAGTTTCACCTTACTCCCTGGGAAGGTGATGAAGCAGCTAATCCTGAAAAGCATTTCCACGCCCATTAAAGATGAGAAAATACTCAATAGGGGTAAGTGTGACTTAAGCAAGCAGAAATATGCTTGATGATTTGATAAACTTCTATGATGAAATGACTGGCCTAGTAAATGAAGGAAGAGCAGTAGATGTTGAATATTTGGACTTCAGCGAGCCTTTTGACACTGTCTCCTATAGTAACCTAATAGAGAAGCTGTTGGTGTATAGACTGGATGAACAGACAGCAAATAATTGAAAACTGACAGTATAGTCAAGCCCAGAGTGTGGTGATAGTGATCCAAAGTCTAATTGGAGGCTTGTGACTAGTGATGTAACCCACAGATGAATAATGCATGCTGATCTGATTTACTTTCTTTATAAATGATCTGGATGACAGCCCAGAGTGTGCCCTCAGCAACAAGCTGGGAGGAGTGACTCCTACACCAGAGGGTTCTGCTGCCATGGAGAAGGACCTTGACAGACTGCAGAAATGGCCTAACAGGAACCTCTGGAAGTTCAGCCAGGGAAATGCAAACTGTTGCACCTGGGGAGGAACAATCCCATGTACCAGTTTATGCTGTGGGTCGCTCAAACAGCTTGGCAGAAAAGGACCTGGAGGTCCTGGTGAACACAAGGTTGAACTAAGCCAGCAAAATTTGCCCCTGCTGCAAAAAAAGACTAATAGTATCCCGGGCTGCATCAGCACAACAGCGATCCTTCCCCTTTGTTCAACACTGATAAGTCCACACTTGGAGTAATGTATCCACTTCTGGTCTCCTCAGTACAAAAGGGTTGTGAACGTACAGCAGAGTCCAACAAAGAGCCAAGAAAATGATGAAGGGACTAAAACTTTCATACAACAAAAGGCTGAGAAAGATGGGACTGTGCAGCCTTGAGAAGAGAAATCTTGGAGAGGATCTTATCAGAGTGCACAAATACCTGAAAGGAGGCTGTAAAGAAGACAGACCCAGACTCTTTTCTGTGGTGCCCAGTGATGGACAAACTGGAACACAGGAGGTTCTGTCTGAATATCAGGAAACACTTTACCTTTGAGAGTGTCAGAGCACTGGTACAAGTTGCCTAGGGAAGTTGTGGAGTCTCCTCCTCGGAGATAAAGAAGGCATCTGCACATGGTCTTAGGCAAGTTGCTGTAGGTGCCCCTGCTTGAGCAAGGGGATTAGATCAGAAGACATCCAGAGGGCCCTTCCATCCTCAACCATCCTGTGATTCCATAATGCTTTAGTGTATCTAGCAATTCCAGCTTGTGGATTGTCACATCTTCAGCTTCTAATTGAAATCTTGGTTTTTGATAGACTGTGACTCAAATACATAAGTGAACAAGTCCCACCCTCAAATTCACATTTGAAATTAAAGAAAACTGAATATAAATCCTTCCTGATAATTTTATTTAGAAATCATGATGCTGATTATCATGTCATAATGGGTAAACTTTGTACAGTTTATGTTGTTCCAGTGAGGCTTTCTGCATTTTATGTACTCTCTCTATATTTTTCAAAGGAATAGTATGGAAGAAAGCAATAATTAAAGTGCATGAAGTGGTTCAAAGAGTCAAGACTTGTTTCTCTATAGCATTTTAAAAAATTAAAACCAGTCAAATTCTTCTTCCTTGTCTAGTGAAAGGATCTCTGCCCATGGCAGGAGGGTTACAACCACATGATCTTTAAGGTCTCTTAACCCTTCTGTGGTTCTGTGAAATAATTTTCTTAACAAAGTACTAGAACAGTTAAACCTCACTGAATTCTGTGTGTATATTTGAATATTTAAATGCATGTTAAATCTATTTAGATGATTTGGAACAGATTGTGAGACAATCTTATCTCATATAAAATGTTTAAGAGTTGCACCGACAGTTTGCTCATATATTCAAGCAGGATATGATACATATGTGGGGAAAAAATAAAAACACCCACAATTTGTCTTCTCAAATGACTTTTCTTTTTAAAAAGAATAATATATAATGTAAGAATGGAATGGAACTTGCACTCAGAGCAAATTTTGCATAAGCAATCTCTGTTGATCTATTAGACTTCACTAACAGTATAGCTGCAGGAAATATTATTACCCTGTGAAAAAGGTTATTGACATTTTAAATGCTGAGTTATCTTTTTATTAGTATCAATCATATAAATTAAGAACATGACCATTTCTAGGTACTTATGAAAGACAAACATTTCAATGAAAATTACTTTTTAACTAAGAGCTAAATGGTATGTGGAATTACAACCATTTCATATTTTATTAATATTAAAGTGTAAAATGACATCCTACATGTAAGAAGTAGAATCTTATCTAAGTGTGATTTATTTCAAATTGTAAGAAGATGAATTAAAATTGCAGCAATTCTAATCAGGACACCAATTCCATTTAGGACAGCATGGAATTAACTTTACCAAAAGCACAAAATGGGGCCCAAGACACAATGATATTTTCTAAACTGCTATCCCCATTTTTTTGCTTTTGTAGACAGAAAGTTTTTATCAATTGTGAGGTAGGAGGCAAAAGAAAGCATAAATTCTCCACATTACTTAGGGTTTCCCTGAAACTCTTTTTTTTCCTGGAGTAATTAATACTTAATTTTTGAAGCCATAATATTATCTTTTTACTTTGTGCAGATGTTCTAAATATTGAGAAATAATTTTGCCCAGCTCTACAAGGAATATTTCACAACCCCTGTCAAGATTTTCACTTAGCGATTCCGTCATTTTGACTTTTCTTTTAGGACTGCAGGATTAATTTCACAATTAGTACCATTACCGGTCAGTTTTCTCTTGCCTCATAATCTGAAGTTTGGGTATGTGTAGTTTCACTTCAGAACAATGATTTATGTCCTTGCTGGGCATATTTTTTCCTGGCCGCATTTCTGTATGTGTGCTTCCTTTTCTATCTTTGGGAACATCACTATATCAACTCTATAAAGCACTAGCCAAAGTCTTTGCTTTTGCTTGATTTTAAGAGACTAATTCTAGTAGTTACTGCACTACTTGTGTTAGTGTTCATTATACACCTGATTGCATACCTTTAAGGGCTGGCTTATTTTCAATCTTTCTGCATGCGTTTACTGGCACAAAAATTCAGCTGAATCACAGGTAGCATTTGTATGTGATGAGAAACTGCCAAAGAATAGCTGGATTCACCGACCTTCCAGTCACTCTAGTTGTTAAACACGTAGAGATGTATCATCAAAATGGATACGAAGCCTGTCTGCTACATTAATGATTAGCCACTATAGAAGACAGATTGCATAGGCAGATAATGAGTTGTTCAGGTTTCTTGTCATCATTCAAAGTCAGTTGATAGAGCAATTGAACCACAAAGATATGTGCCAGGTGTATACTGACTGGTTATGCAAGAAAAACATTTTGAACCATAGCTGGCCTTAACATAAAAGCATCGCTTTTGCATCTTCAAAAAAAAAAAAAAAAAGAAAAAAAGAGATTATATTTACTATTTACTGCTTTAGAAATGTGACATGCAACCAAATGGTGGCAGTAGGAGTGTGGACCTTATTCTCTTTTTTTTTCTCCTCAGCAGTATAAGTGGAATGTTCGCAAATGGATTCTTAGGAGGTCAAAAGTATTCATTTCCCTTTCTTGATCAGACTTTCTTTTTTTGACATGGAGTGCTGGAGGGCTGAAACCTCAGTATATTCCTCTTTTTTTAGTAACTGCTTCAGTTTACTTCTTTTTCTTGATGATTTCTCTTAGTATTCATATGACATCTTGAAAATCTTGAGATTGTCAGGGAAAAATCTGGAAAAATACATTAGAATTGCTACCTCAATTGTGAAGTAAAAATATATTTTTTTAACATTTACAATATGTAACTACACCATAAAATAATTATATAATAATAATAACAACAACAACATCATCGTCAACAACAATAATAAAAATTTTTTCATAGAGTATTCAATTTTGGGGAATTATTTTTATCTTAACTGTATCCATGTACAAAGGATTGCATAACAACAAAAAAATGTGGAGTTAGGTCCTTGCAGATAAAAAAGAAATTTAGTAGGTATCTTCTGTTTCTTGAAAAAATATTCCTAGTCCTTAGTTATCCTGGAAAACAAACAAACAAAACCCAAAGATTGCTCTAATTACTGTGTAATTAAAGCACCTCCTATTTGCCATTGCTTAAAATAGTGTAGAAGCTTTGACTGCCAGAATTGTTGTTGCTGACTGCAGACACCATGCAAATAGTCTCTCTTGCAGTTTTTAATTCATGAGAAAAAAGCAATTTCAGTCAAATCTTTTTCAGAATAATTTTATATTTGCTTGGTGTCACCACCTGACTGTTCACTGAAATAGCTGGCCTTAGTTCTGACCCAAGATTCTTATTTCTTGTCACACACTAGAAGTTGAACTGAGACATCTCATTTTGGGCTTTAAGGATTTGTCACTGAGGGTCAGTCACTGCAGCATCTGAACAAACAGTAAGAAGAGAAAAGGTGAGGATATGCAGGATCTGTCTGGATAGGAAACAGTATTCCTAATATCTAAAATTCTGAGAACTTCCAAGAGGGCCTTGGGATTAAGCCCCATTCACTTTTGGACTTCAGGGCAGGTGTAAGATAATGTGTTGGTTTGGATCAGATGTTTTAAAATAATTGGGCCTCTGATGAGAGCTCCAGCTTTGCGTGAAAGTGATAGATATGGTAATATAACAGACTGACTGAATTCAAAGTTCTAAGGAGAGAAGTGCAGAGTATAGCACTGAAGCTTCAGATGAATGGCTAGAGAAAAAGAATGGGTTGCTTTGAGGTAGAAGGGTCAGCAATTTCTACTGTTGTCATCACCTATGGCTGCAACTGTTTTTAACAGTAGTACTTATGACCTCACCTTTTCTAGCACTGGTGGTGATGACTTTATTAGCCTCTGTCTGATTTCCTCTTTTCTTGTTATTATACCTTTCAAAGCTGCTCCCATCTTTTTAAGTTCTTTAAATGATACCTGATCTGTAACAGCAGAAAAGTTGGAGCTTTTAAAATTTTTTTTTAAATTTATTTCATTTCTCTCCATTTCATTTGTGGTCATTTAATTTTACTTATTTTATCACAGATCTGCTTCATATTTCTCCAGAATTCGTTCATCTGCAGTACATGATGTTTCCCTCTCTGGTTTCTTTCAGGGTCCTTTTAACAATCTGTTCTGATGCAAGTCCAGTATTAAAGCATGAAAGAATTTATGCTGCTGCTTATAATTTTTGTCTTCCATAAATACACAGGAGGGAGGGATTTTTTATGATTTGGGGGAGGAGGAACTTTTTTTTTTTTTTTTCCATAATACAGGTCTGATTTTAAAGACAGTAAACACGAAACACAAGTTATGTAACATGCATGACATTTTTTCAGACTCTTTGACAATTTAAACAGTCTTTTGCTGTTTAAAATTCTGATGTTATTTTATTAACAACAGAAGCTATCCTCTTGCAGTCAGTTGTAGTGTCATAGCCCGCAAGTGCCATCAAAGGTCTATTTACTATTCTTGTGAATTTTCCCTGCTGGCATGTCTTATGCATTTCCTGACTCCTCTGCTTCTTCCTTTCTCTTTGTTTTGCTTTTGACTGTTCTTTATCTGTCAGGTGTCTCCTGGCAGATGAATCTAGCATCCACTTTTTTTTAATTCTGAAATCTAGTTCAAGTTCATTACTGGAATGTATAGCCCTGAGACATTTTTTTATATAATTTAAGCCTTATGTTTACCACCTTGAACACAAGAATCTTTTCTTTTCCTTTACCATGTTTTGTTCATTTGATCTCAAGTCAGCTGGGCATTTTGAAAGTGGTACTGATTGCACGTTTAGTGCTTTTCAAAATTTTCAGTTGTCTCATGTACTCATCATAGTTAGAGTTTGGTTCTCTATTTTTCTTTGAAGTTCACAAATTGAGTACTTTCAAAATACAGACGCAGTTGAACTAATATTTCCAAATTAATTTAAAAGAAAAAAATGTTAAATATGAAAAAAGTCACAAATGTGATAAATATTGCAAAAATAAAGTCTAACGTTTTCATCCACAAACTTTCTGTTTAACAGTGAACAATGCTGGTATAGTGATCTATATTTTAATAGCAATCATACATATATATTTACAATTGAAACATTACCACTTTAAAATAATTTGTAACAAATATTTAAAATTTTCTAAACCTTGTATTAAAAAGTCTGAGAAAATTATATATTCTTTCTGTCTTTAGAATTGTTGCTTTTAACTTATTTCATGAATTGTCCATCATCTTGACATTGCCTTTGACTCCTCTGATGTTCATTGTCTTAGTTTTGAATAGTTCCACTGTTTTTGTAGTTGGATGGATATTGAAACTTTCCTAAGTCTGCAAGGAAAACAAATGCCTTCCTACCCTCACATGTGGCTCACCAACTATTCAGTAATCAAGTTTCTCTCCATTTTCTCACATTCTTATGGTATTTCTTAAGATTTTCACTTTCTAAATATTTTTAGGGAAAAATCACTCTCTTGCCATGAAAAATCAATAGAGTATAATGGAAATTAATTTGCTTTCACAGATACTTCTCTGCAAGTTTCATTGTGTAGCACCAGATGTCCCTAATTTACCTTATAATTTCCTCCAGTCAGAATTTCAATGAGCACCACCAGACACATCATTATTTATCAGTTTCCTACACCTCTATAACCTTTAATTACGGCTGAATTTAAATGACACAAGTGGATCATACGTACATTCAACCATAGTCACTGTAACTATAACTAAATCTGCACAAATAATACCTAAGGTATTTCTGAAAGCTGCTGAATTTTCTGAAAGACTTCCTAAAAGCTAGGACATGGTATATTCCTTGTTGTTATATGTATGCGATTCCCTGGCATTGAAGCTATAATACGTTAAAAATTAAGGAATATGAAATGTGTGTCAGGTTTTGGGTTTTTTTGACTTGTATTGCTTGTGTTGGAAATGTACCAATTTTCAAATGTACCATGGCTCTTAAGACACTTGATATTGACTTAAAACAGAGAACAGAAAGGAAACTCTAGGTCAAAGGCTGGATCTACACATGTGTATTGTATCTAATGCATAAACACAGACCTATCAGGATGACATAATAAAAAGGAATTTATTGAAATTCCCTTGTTATCCTAAAATAAGAAAAAATTTAATTGAAAACTTATTTGGGGTGAAAGTGATAGACGTGAAAAGCATAGGCCTTACTATAACTGCTAAAATCTCTGAAGTAAAGTTCTGTTGGTACAAAGAAGAATACTCAAGCCCACTAATCATTTCAAAAAGGAAATATTTTAAACTTACCCTTATTAATGTTTTAGTTTATGGCATAAGCTAAAACAAAGCTCTTTTCTTCAAACACCAGGCAATATTATATTTGTTAAGAAATTTTTTTGGAAGCAACTTATTTCAGCCAGCTAAGTCATGAAAGTACAGGAAAATACTCTTAACTACATGCTGCTTCTGCCATCTTTGAAGTTTTCCTTCTGTCATGAATGAAAAGGGCAGCAGTCTTGTGGAAAATCTGATTTTGAGCTGGAATGCAGCATGTGTTTCACATGGGACCTGCTAGGAGATTGGGAATTGAACTGCTAGCAGTATCTTGGGAGTTTCAATCACAAAGGACTGAAAAGAAAAAAGACTTTTCCTAAACCCATCTTCTAGGTGGCTTATAGTTTGCAACGATATTGATTCTGAAATACATTAAATTTTTATTTATCTACTTTAGGGAGTGAAATTCCACAGGGGTTTAAGATTTGTGCTGATTCAGATGGCTTTTTTCCAGACCAGAGGCTTTTTGGAAGTACAGTAATTCAGAAATGAAAGATTTTCTGGCTAGATTGACCCCCATGTGAGATACTGAAGTCAGTGAGAAAATGCTTACACATTGATTTCTCCAGTGAAAAGCTGTAGGTCTTATATTCCTATATTAAACTTCCTTTGCAGTTCAATTATGTGAAAATTAAAGGCTTGCTTTTCACTTTTCTTCCAGTTAATTTTTTATATAAATGTGAGTGTCCAAGTGATTAAATGTATAAAAAATACGTATACATCCTATCTATTTAGAATAGACAAAGAAAGCTAAAAGATAATTTTATCTTCATGTTTACTCAGACTACTACGACGACAGTTTCCCCTTCAACATGGAGCAAATTTTCTACAAAAGAAAGTGCAGGTAAGAGTTGTCAACTGCCTGGGGAAAAAAAAAGAAACTCTTAATTAATATTTTTGAAGTATACTGAAGTATATTTTATTAGTATGGGAAAGAACGTTCACATGGTGCCAATATCTGACTCCATTTGTTTTGCATTCTTTTTAATAGCTATTCTTCACATCTTTTTAAAAGGAAACTTGGTTTTTTTGGCTATATTAGGTATGTTATAACCACTTCAGACATTTACATGCCATTTACATGTTTCTGATTATTTCCTGCAATAGGAAGAGTCAGTGAAAACCCATTGTAATTGGTAGAGTAGAAGAAATCAAGATTATTAACTTGCAAGTCTGCAAAAGAACATGTGAGTAGCAAAACCTATTTGACAGTGAGAGATTAAAGTGAGCTTCTGCACTTCTCCGTGTGCTGCTAATGACAGTGAGGTCTTAACTGTAAGATTAAATTTATGCATAGTTTCATCTCATACTGACACCTAAAATATGCCAAGTAAGGGAAGATTTGTTGTAATTGTCGTTCCCTCTTGGGATGTCTGTTTCAAGTTTACTGATGAAGGTTTCATATTATATTCTAGTTACTTCTTCTGATCAGACCCTGACAAAAGAAATATCCTGATATACCTTTGTTTAAACTTTATAGATGACATGGCTTCTTTTTTTTTTCTCTACTTCCTTATAATAAATTAAATATCTTCATGTCCCTAAACTAATTTACCTTCTTGACAGAATGCTTAGAATAGACAAGGTTGTTATATCTCAGCAGGTGTAAAGAGTAATCCCCGTACATCTGTACATTATGATTTGAACAAGGCAGTAAATAAGTCATTGCAACATATTTGGTAGAAAACTGGTGAGCAGCTTAAACTGCAAATGCCAGCTGAATGTTAGCATTATTTATAGGAAATTGACTATTTTTTCAATTATTGGAATTATTGAAACACAGAGAGTGAAACGGTATTTCCATTGTGGTGGAAATTGCTGGAATTTTCACTATTTTAAGTAGGGTGGAAGACCATATTTTCTACTTCCAAGTGCTGGTGCAGACTATCATCTCAAAGGGTCTAAATATCCTGATGGTCAGATATTTTATTTTGTAATTTACTGTGAAACATGCTGCATTTCATGGTAAGAAATTATTTTCTTTTGGTTTATTGGTAAAAAAATCAACAAGTAAAACTGAAAATTTCTGCTGGCCTTTCTCTCCAAATGATTAGAAGGAAAGTAAAAAGAAATGAATATTTTTTTAAGGAACAAAATTGAAGTGTGTCAAAATACAACTTTAACAAATGTAATCTTCAAGTAAAATGGGTAACTTTCTAAAAAGTTTCTGTGTTCGTCTTTTTCTCAAGAACTACCAAAACATGTTTCAGCCATTAAATATGATAGTAAATTACTTTGAAACAAAATTATGTTCATTTTGCTGAGACCAGCATTCAGAAACTTAACAAGAATAAAAAGGCATACATTAGGAAGAGGATTATAAAATATTAACTTTTTTTCTTGAGTATGTAGAACAGCAAAATCTTGGCTTTTCTTTTACATATCTCAAGATGGCAGTTTTTCAGAATTTTTAATTTTCTGTTGACAGCATCAAAATAGAGCTTATACATTAAGACCACCTTCTGTTTAATGTGTAATTATAAAATTTTTCATATAAGTATGACATTGACACATAGAAGAGTGAGGGAGGGAGAGAGGGAAGGCAAGGAGCAGAGAGAGAGTGAGAAGGGAACTTTTCCCACTAGACATAACGCTGAAGGACAGATATAATTCTCCTCACTTTACTCACATTAGAAAGTGAAGTGCTCTTTCCTTCTCTTTTCCTAATCATTTCAGAGACTTTTAGTCAATCATCTTTGCTATAAATTTCCTTAAATTGTAATTGGATAACCTTCCAGACTCTAGGAGGCCCATTTGTCAGTGAAATTTTGGGATTTTTGCCTCTCTGATGAAGTTGCCAGGTTTACAAAGGACTAACAAAATATATAGTTTCTTTTGTTCTCAGCTGAAACACCAGCTTATCAGCAAGTATTTTCAAGAAACTCTATAACAAAATATTTATTCCTGTATATCCATGTTCCTGAATTTGTTTTTGTCAAAGATGTCTCTGAGTTCATGAATATGGTTGTCTGCATATCTGTGTTTTATTGACTATTTGGACCTCAACTTTCTTGCTTATGACCCATGAACTTAGAGATCTTAAATGCAGGCACAGTTTGAACTAATGTTCCTAAATCAGCTTCATTTTTGGAATCTCAGTGTACAGTTGCCTCTTAGTCACATGCAAAACTTCTACACATAACAAAGTTGCTTGCTAAGGTTGCCAGAGTTTTGCAAGAAGCACTTGGTTCATCCAACCAAGCTGGGATATGGGTAGACTTTCCCTTTGAGAGGAAGCACGAAAGTGAAGAATCTAATCTTCCATCCTCATTGATGGCGATTTTCACATTCATACTCATGTCACAAATGTCCCTCCAGCCCATTTTCCTTGTCCTTCTTTTCTTGTGTGATTCTTAGTCACACTCATCTATTCCACTCTTCAACATTTCATCCTCAGATTTTTCTGTTAAAAAGGTGATTTGTTTTGACCAGCGGCTCATTCTGTTCATACATTCCTGCTATTTTCCTTCTTATTAATACTCTAACCAGGACTTTTTAACTGTTCTGTCCATTATTTTATCCATTAATTATTGTCCTGTCCATTATTTTATCAGCGCCTAATTTTTTATTTTCCAGTACTTCCTTTTTCTTCATTAACAGAGTTAATTTATACTGCACATTTGCTTCTGTTAAACACCTGGAGGTCTGTCCCTTTTTGTATTACTGCATTAAGGTTTAGTAAACTCAGTTTTAGTAGACACAAAATACTTTTAATTTCTGTACTTGCTCTGTGATGTAATGTTTTGTTGACTTTTTTGATTTTCCTTGTTAAACTGTTCTTCCCTTAATTTCTTCTAAATTCCATTACCTCTACATTCAGTGTAACTCTAGCATTTGCCATCCTTAATGCCTCTTCTTGAGTCACGTGGCGTTTATTGACTTTTCCGTGAACTTAAGGATCATGATCTAATATATGTTTCCTCACCTGTTGCTTTTTTACTTTATTCATGTGAAGACTTCCCTTTCTTTTCTCTGTCATATTCTTCTATATGCAAGATTAACCCTTCCTTACCATTCTTCTTCCCTCTTGATATAGTTACGTCACCAGATTTTTCCTCAGCTCTTCCAACTTTTTCACTATTTTCTTCCTTAGAAAAGAAGAAAACAAACTTTATATGCTCTCTCCCAGGCTATTCCTGTCTCTGTCCTTTCTTTTACTTCCAGTTTACTGAAGTGCAGATGGTTTAAGTGAATGCCATTGCACATTGTTAGTATGTCGATTTCCCTTCCATTTGGGCTATCAAAAACTTGAAAATCTATGTTATCACTTAGAGATGAACAAAACTAATAATAAATTAAATATATTTCTTAGTGAAAGCTACTTCAGATAATCTTAAATGGCAGAGGAATTTTCAGATGTAAAAATACACAAAAAGAAAGAGGAACTAATTAATTACCACAACTAGCACTCTTCTAAGGAATTATCAGATTGACCCTGGCCAAAATTCTGAACATTCCATGATATGCAAAGTTTTATAATTAGAAAAATACCTGAACCTTTTCCCAGCAATCACCAGTTGCACTTATAATCTCGGTAGCACACTAAGGAAGCAAGCCATACACACACGAAGCCAAGAATTTATTTTGGACTAGTTAAAATCTTAACATTTGAATCAAAGTACAAGAAACAGTTCCTCTTAGTCTAGTTACAGTAATTCAAACATTCAAACTAATCCTAAAATACTACTACTAATAACAACATCAATATTGTTATAGGAAAAAATCTCCTTTCTAATAGCTACCCTTTTCCTCTAATTGTGCATCCTTCCAATGTTTTTCTGGATTTCATGGTCAATGGAAGCAGTCTTTCCCACGCAGAGAGGTGATGGAATGTCAGAGGAAGAATTCAGTGTCCTGAAATCTTCACTTGGTAGGAATGATTTTCATGGTGGGGTCCCTTGCTCCTCAATCTCCTCAATGGAGCTCCTGTCATGGGCATTCTTATCACAGCCTGTTTGCTTTTTGTTCATCCCCAGCTATAGTTTGACTGGATGGTTTATTGCACAAGAGCCTCTGCCAACTCCGAGTCACACGGAAGCCTGTTACTTGTGATGAAGTGACTGTCTGGGTTTGTTTGAACTTTACCATATTTGATAGTCACAGACAGAAACCTCAGACAAGTTAATCAAGAGTCACTTAGCCATTAGAAAATTTTTCTAAGGAGGAAAAAACAGCTCTGGCTAAGGCGAGCCCAGACAAGTCCCACTGCATCTGATGTGCATTGAACAAGCAAAACAAACAACTCTACAACTATCGTGTAAACAGGAAAACACAGGATCCAATGCAAATGTGGATGAACATGCGTGCTGGTTTTGGTGGTCATTTCAGATTTGGGGCAAAGATGGGATGAGTTAATCACTACATTATTCACTTTATAGCAGGTATTCATCCTTATATGGGGCAGAATTTCGGCATAGACTTTCACAGCTGTTCTCAGAAAAGCGGTGGGAGTCACTGATATCTCCATTTTTGAAAATCAGATTATTAATCTAGGTTCCAAAGTTTCCACATAGGAACTTGATTTTATACACCTTGGTTCAAGGATTCAGAGTTTTTCCCTGGTTAGACAATGTTTCTATCTCCCACCTTTGCTCTTGATTCAGCATTCTACAGGCAAAAATAGCATATTGTGGGTTGACACTGGCCAAATGCCAGACACCCACGGAAGTTGCTCACTCACTCCCCTCTGCAGCTGGACAGAGGAGAGAAAATTTAACAAAGGGTTCATGAGTTGAGATAAAGACTGGGAGAGACCACTCATCAAATACCATCACTGGCAAAACAGGCTCAGCTAGAGATATTACTTGAATTTACTGCTAACAAAATCAGAGCAGGATAATGAGAAGTAAATCAAGCCCTAAAAACACCTTCCTCCCACCCCTCCCTCCTTCCCAGCTCTACCTCCTGCCCCAGCAGCACAAGGAGGCAGGGAATGGGGGTTATGGTCAGTTCATCACCCGAGGCTTCTCCTGCTGCTCAGGGAGAGGAGTCGTACCCCCGCTGCACCGTGGGGTGCCTCCCACAGGTGACAGTTCTCCATGAACTTCTTTGACATGGCTCCATCTCTCAAGCAACAGCTTCCTGCAAACTGTTGCAAGGTGAATCCATCCTACGGGCAACAAACTGCTCAATGTGGGTCACTCTTCCACAGGGTGCAGTCCTTCAAGAACAGGCTGCTCCAGCATGAGAGTAGGGCCCCTCTCTCCACTTACCTCCCCCAGGGTCACAGCCTCCTCTCAGGCATCCACCTGCTCCAGTGTGGGGCTCCTCCATGGGCTGCAGGTGGATCTCTGCATCCCCATGGACTGCTGTGGGTTGCAGGGGTGCAGCTGCCTCACCGTGGTTGTCACCAAGGCCTGCAGGGAAATCTCAGCTCCGATGTCTGGACCACCTTCTCCCCCTCCTTCTACACTGGCCTTGGTGTCTGCAAAGTTGTTCCTCTCACGTGATCTCACTCTGCTCTTCTCTGTCTGAAATTAAAACTGTGCCACCACTTTTTGTTTTGATTTCTTCTTAAATCTGTTCTCACAGAGGCGTTACCTCCATTTCTAATTAGCTCAGTCTTGACCAGAGGTACATACATCTTGGGAGCCACCAGGGACTGGCTTTAAGAAACTTGGACACTAATAGATCTTCCAGCAACTTCCAGCAAGAGCCACCCCTGTAGCCCCCCCGCTACCAAAAACCAGGTCATGCGAACCCAATACACATATCTTCTTTGACATTAACAGATTTTACAACAAATGCACTTACCACAGAATAGCTGAAAACATTAAATATTAAAGAAAATTAATAGCTTAATTTCATTGAAAGTTTCAGGGATAACCATTTAAGTCCTGGAATATTTTAAGAAGATATAGAAGTAGCAGTTTCTCTGCACTCAGCCTGGCACAAAGCCGATTATCACCTTAAGGGTTTTTCTATTATATCTGCAGAAAAGAGTGAAGCAGGCATGTATTTTTTTCTTTTTTCTTTTTTTTTTTTTTTTTTTTTTTAAGGAAATATTGCACATGCAGACAGGAAAATAATTTAACAGAATTCAATTACTGTGATGGAGGATTTGAAAAAAAACCGGAAACATTTATTTTTTGAGGAAGAATGAAAACCATGAATGACATTGATCTAATTAAACTCCGTAGGTGGAAGAACCATGTTATTGTGAAAGTAATATTAGAAAATCCTTTCTTCATACAGAAAATTGGGAATAAAAGTTAGTGATTCTAAGCTATGATGGACATTTTTGGTGTCAATGCAGAGGAAATAAAAATACACAGAATAGAAAGAAACAAAGGAATGATGCCTGTAGGATTATTATTCACAAGATATCTTACTTGATTTCTTCCTGCAGACTTCCTGCATGGTCTTTTTCAAGACAGTTTCCTGTCCTGATTTATATCTATCTTCTACTTTCTCATTTCCAGTAAAATGATACAATTTTTTTTCCCTTTGAATCTACGGCATATTCAGATATTTCTGAGTTCTTGTCTCTGTAGGATTCAACTGCCATATTAAAAATGTCTTAAGTCAGTTTTAAAAACTTGCTGTTAACTTGCATTACAGACAAAAAAGTTTTGGCTTAACCAGACAGGCATGATGTAGAAAATAGTGAAAGAATTGCACTGTGGGGTGTTTTCTTTTGTGTGGGATTTTTTAATATTTTAATTTCTTGTTATTTACACAAGGTCAGACAAAATCAATCAAAGAGAGTCAAATTGTCCTGTAATGTATTCTGCTGCAAATCTTTGAGGTCAAACAGGGTATTAACAAGCCTTCATTGCTGCTGTACTGACAAGTTAATTTTGCCAGTGCATTTGGTAAAAAAACCCTTAGTATTGCGGTGGATGGGAGAAGAGAAAAATAGAAGATAATTATAAAAGGTCAAGAATTTCAACAGGGGCTCAAGTCTGCATTTTTTTGAAGAATGCAGTGTTTTTTAAACCTTAGTGTAATTGTGTAGTTTATGTCTTATTTTCATCTGTGATAGGCATAGCAATTGGCTACACTATGTAGAAAGAACTGTCTACGGTCCTAGAGTAACAGAATTATAGGGTCATAGAATCATCATGGTATGAAAAGACTCTGAACATCATCAAGTACAACTGTTAACCTAACACTGCCAAGCCCACCACTAAACCGCATGCCATATGCCACATCTACATTTCCTTTAAATGCGTCCAAGGATGAAGACTCACCGCTTCCCTGAGCAGCTCATTCTAATGAGCTTGAAAACTTTTTCTGTAAAGAATTTTTTCCTAATGTCCAACCTAAACCTCCCCTGGTGCACCTTTAGGCCATTTCCTCTTGTCCTATCACATGCTAATTTGGAGAACAGACAGACACCTACGCCAGCACAGCCTTCTTTCAGGTGGTTATAGATGGCAGGAAGATCTCTCCTGAGCCTCCTCTTCTCCAGGCTAAACANATGTCCAACCTAAACCTCCCCTGGCGCAGCTAAGACTTTGTCCCTTTGTCCTGTCGCTGGTTCCCCGAGAGAAGAGCCCTCCGCCCGCTTGGCTACACTGTCCTGTCAGGGAGTTGTACAGAGCAATAAGGTCCCCCCAGAGTGTCCTTTCTCCAGGCCAAACACCCCCCGTTCCCTCAAGGGCTCCTCATCAGACTTGCTCTCCAGATGTTTCACCAGTTCTGTTGCTCTTCTCTGGACCTGCTCCAGCACCTCCATGTGTTTCTTGAAGAGAAGGCCCAAAACTGAACACAGTATTGGAGTTGCTGCCTCACCAGTGGTGAGTACAGGGTGGAACAATCACTACTCTGGTCCTGCTGGCCACACTTTTTGTGACACAGGCCAGGATGTCATTGACTTTCTTGGCCACTGGGCACACGCTGGCTCATGCTCAGCCGACTGTCAACCAACATTCCCAGGTCTTTTCCCACTGGGCCACTTTCCAA
>VZTA01016845.1:7580-32764 GCA_013398855.1 Mohoua ochrocephala
ATTCCTCCTGTGTAAATGACCTTTGGAGAGCTAAGGTCAGATATTGAAGGCCCAGTTCAAGTATTTGATTCAAGAAAGATGGCTGATGGCAATGAATTTAAGGTCACACGTATAGATCCAAACCCAAGCCAGAGCCTGAGGATGACTTATGCCACATGGCCATGCACAAACCTATTTCTCCTGACGTGGGACAGATTTATCAATACTGCTGGCTGAACTGACTCTGTGTGTTTTGTCAGGCTCCAAATCATGTTTCAGCATTTCTTAGCACCAGAGAAAACTAAGGCAGGGAACATGCTGAAAACTAACCCATGTAAGATGATGACAGTTCTCGAAGAAAGGTCTTTCTTTGGACCAAATCATGGTCTTTGATCTCTTTTTTACCTCCCCGATCCCAGCTCACTGCAACAGACAGTGACTTGTTTGTTTTGCTAGTGCTGATGTAGCCTTAATGTCCTACATTCCAGTCTTCCCTTCATTTTCAGGGTTATAATTTTCTGAAGTTCAGCAAAATGTAAATATTTCCGCTCAATAGAAAAGGTCATGAGGAGATCAGCTCAACCTTTCAGTACAATCACCCTGAATCCCTGAGTACAAAGGCACTGGCAACAAAGCATCTGAAGCAGGTGAGAAGAATTGTTATGTTCATTTTGACCAGAGTAAGGTCAGCACTGAGAAAGGCCTTAGCTTAGTTTTTGATAGCAGTTACAGCGAAATCTGTGGCAAGTCATCAAAAGTCCATTGTGACTCACCTCTCTCCTTTATTTAGTGGGCTTACTATGATGCTTTAAATAGCAGAGAATACCCCAAGGTGTTTTTCCTTTCCTGATGTACAGTGATGGTTACTCAGGCACTTGGCTAAAATGGATGCTGCCTCTCTGATGCTTCCCATTCCAGAGCTTGCTTGTTGGAGGAGAGAACCTCTACAGATGGCTACCCTACAGCGCTAGGATGCATATGCTGTTTTCTTCTTTACCAGTGTCTTCCTAACCAAGCACCCAGGACTGAAAGCACTTTAAGTTTTAAGCTTACAGGGCTTGTAAGGTTCAAAGTGATGCTTGAGTTATAAGTTTTAAGCTTTTATATCTACATATAAAATTATATAACAATTATATTTTGTTAAGCTTTTACACATAATAAACTTTTAAAATATAATAAGTTGTAAGGTTTAAGCTGATGCCACTGTTGATGTTACTGCTCTTTCTCATAGTGAGACAATGTTTTCTAATTAGGCTTCAGGTGCTGCTTCTAGAGATATGACCACATCTGAAGCTGCTTTTTAAAACTGGGTATTAAAATACACTCAAATTATTGAACCACGTGTGTATTTTGGTTGCACAACTTTTTAAATATTTCCCTACTACTAAGTATTCTTATCTGCGAAGATGTTTTCTTAGATTTTTTTTTCTTCCAAGAGGAATTTATTTTGATCTTTTTCACACATTCAGCAAGTTGCACAAATTTCAGGTTTCAAATTTCTCGATACACTTGATAGCAACAGCTCTGAAAATATCTCTTTGATTCTGTTTTTCTTCCTAAATAGTTGTTACAGATACTAAGTAACGTTACAATTACCAACAAAACTTAGAGGAAATTCAGAATAATTAGTCAGATAATGTCCTCAAGCTTTTTTTTTTTCATTTACTCCTTCAGAATTTGAACTATACAGGTTCATAGTCAAACAGAACAAAGACAACATTTTTATGTAGCTTTTTCTTTTTTTTTTTTCCCCCGTACATATTGTGGAACAACAAAATTAAACGAAGGCAAAATGATGCTGTTTAACTTTTCAAAGAGTTTTATGAATTCTTTTGGTGTAGGACCAGTCAGATAAGCTACATCTTTAAAGGCATATCACTCTACACAGACAGTAACAGCACAGACTGATACAATGCTTTGTAATCCTTAGAAGAAAACCTGTCATCTTGTACTATAGCAAAGCATATTATTAAGAATAATTTAATCTACACATCACTGATACAATGACACAGAATAAGATTGTAGCATTTTACCTGCACTTCTACAAATCATGGCTGAATTGTCAGATCTTTTAAGATGGATAGGATTTTGGTGGGATTGTTATAACTGTACATCATGATAAGAAAGTGATCCCTACCACATAATTCCCGTGCATGTACAAGATCTTTTTACACAGCTGTTTGAGAAACTTTTTTGTAAGACACAAAACATGAAAAGGCATCAAGTCAGAGGGGCAGCTCATGCACTCAATTTTTGAAACAGAATATTTGAATGAGATTGGAAGAGTCTTCCCCATCCAGCACCATGATGTCACAGACAGCTATGAGATATTCTTCCACCTTTCTGTCTCCTTTTCTCTCAGGATCATGGAATTATTTATAGATCCATATCTATATATCTGTATCTATCTATACATAATCCATCTTCCACTAGCATCTTGTCACAGTGCTCTGCACTCAATAGGACAAATCGATTTTCATAATGAAAACAAAATGAAGGTTCCTCATAAGTAACATCCAGAATTTATTCATATTTTTAAAACATGCACTTTCCTTAACCCCATGTAATCCATATTTCTGAAAAAAATGTTTTGTAGTAAATGTCTCAAAGGAAGTTCAGTCATTTCTCACTACACAGCCTACTGTACACAGAATAGCTAAAGAAGACAAGAGAATTCATTAGTATTCTAGTGACCTTCTAGACAGACTGCACAGGAATCCTGAAGGTTAATTTAGACCTAAATTAATTAAGATAGCACATAATTAATAGCACAAAAGAATTAAGACAGCATATTTTCAGTGATGCCCAGTGACAGGACAAGGGACAACGGGCACAAATTGAGACACAGGAACTTCCATCTGCATATGACAAAAACTTCTTTATTTTGAGGTTGACAGAGCAGCCCAAAGAAGTTGTAAAGTCTCCTTCTCTGGAGTTATTCAAAATCTGCCTGGACATGATCCTGTGCAACCTACTTTAACAGAGAGGTTGGACCAGACGATCTCCAGAAGTCCCTTCCAGCCCTACCCATTCTGCAATTCTGTGACTCTGTGATTATATACAAGGTCAGACTGTGATCTTTCCAGAGTTTTTCTGTCTGAACAAGACACTAGTTCTTAATTTCATTCTTTAAAAAAAAAAATGTACTTATCTGTGTCACAGTATATACAAAATATTTAGGAAAGCAAAGAATAATGAATTTCGAATGCACTTTCATTCCTGCTGAGTTGTCATTCAATTATCAATCTTTTTATTTTCTATTTTTTCAGCCACCTCTTCCTTAATCATAAATAAATGCAAAGGTGTAAATGATGCATTAGTCCAAAGATGGGGCAGAGGAAGCAGGGAGAAAACGTGAGAAATGGATTCAGATGGAAAGGAGGTGTTCAGGTCAGAAAAGTGGTAAAATAGAGCAGTGATCATAAATTACAGGAAGGAAGGATGCCCATTGCTTATACATATATTAGAATGCCACTCTCATTTGAGTACTTGCATCTTTCCATGAAATGAAATGACATCTTAACTGAACCCATTACATTCTGTGCAGGAGAGTGAAAATGGAAAAGTACTGAATTTGAATCCAAAAGCAGAAAGCACAGCTCAGATGTACTTGATTACTTTTTGCTTTACATGTATTGGGAGTCTCCATGGGCTGGTATTGACTGACTAGGCCTATCAGGTCACGTGGTGCCTCCTTTTCCTTTCGGCCATAAGTAATAATTGCTTTTTTCCATAGCTGTAGCCCTGTAACAGCCATTGATCACTTCATAGCTTTTAAGGCCAGAAGAGAACACTGCATTCATTTAGCGTGACCTGTAAAGTGACATAGGCGGTAACACCTCACCCAATGACATCCACGTGAAGTCCAATAACTTAACGGTTTAACACAGTGCATCTCTGGAAAGACACCCATATTGATTTTAAAATGTTGGATGATGGACAGAAAATCTACTACTTTCCTTCACAAAGTGACCCATCTCACTGGTAGAAACGTGCCTCATATTTCCACTTTGAATGTGCCTATCTATGAACTGTAGGCAGTGAGTTTTGTTGTAGCTATAAATAACATGGCATCCATTAGCCCTCTCCCACTGCATGCTCCTAGCTTATTGTTATGTTATGCGTCAGTCTCTTTACTCTCCCCCTATGGACAGATCGCCTGTGAGGGGAGGCTTTGAGCCCCATGATTCGTTCTGAGTAACAGCTAGAAGTTAGGTTTTCAGACTACTACTTGAAACTGAGAACTAGAAACCGCTCATGTGTAGAGACAATATAAGTTTTTGAGTCTTATTAACCACGCAGCTGCACATGTACAAATGATTTAACTGAGTATCTGTCCTAATGATCTTAGGAAGATGATGGTGGATCTTGCTAATAAATATCTTAATATGGAAACAGCCCCTGCAGATTGGCAAATGGGATAGCACTTACAGGTGGCTGTGTAAGAAGAAAATAAATGATATTAAAGTTATATAGTCTGAAGGGGCTTCCTTACCAGTCTGAACTATCTAACAGGCTGCAGAAACAGAGGCTCCCAGGAGGAAAGAGGTAAGAGAGTGCCAAAATACACGTTTTCTTGACCATAATACCTGCTGCACTGGCAATATCTGTATGTAACATTGTTAGAAATGCAAAATATACACGTTTTATTTAGTAGACACATTAAAATGTGCTTTGTTTGTGGGTTTTCTGTTTTGGTTTGTTTTTTTTATTATCAAGTGCAACGAATTAGGTCTGAGCTTGAAATATTCTTAGGAACTCCTCAGATAAATGCACCGGCTAATTTTCTGTCCTTTTATGCTTCTCTAATGTGGTGTAGAAGTCCTATTTCACAAGGGCCAATGAAGCATTCTAAATTCTGAACATTCTTTTTCTAAGCAAATTTTTCTCTCTTCTTTCAGAACAACCCAATTCCAGCATAAGCCGCTCTTCTCCAGCATCTCAAAATCAAATGAGCCATGCTGGATTTTCTGGATTGTTCTCATGGCATAACCTAGTTTCCACAAAAGGCAATGGAAGATTTATCAGTTGTTCTAATGGAAGATTAAGTGGCAAACTTGACAAAAAAATCTCACCATAACTAATCGGCTTTTGTGTCAATGGTAGCTCTGCCAAGTTAGGTTGTACTGAGGAGCCAACCTAAAATGGCAGGATACCTGATACTGCAATTAGCATCCTGTCTGTCAGAAGCCCTTATTTTTTGACCTCAATGCCATGTTTTTGTCACTTGAAACCTCTTTAATTTGCTGTAAGAGCTCATAGACAGTGTTCAAAGAGTTGATGAAGAAAACAGTTTTGTGTTTGCAATGGACATCATAAATTTTAGGATTTGTTTAATCTTATTTTTGCATTATAAAAGCATCTAATCTGGGCAGTAATGCATGTAAACTTCTAGTCCATGGAGGAAGGTGGTAAGCCATATGACTGACCTTATTCCCTTCCACAATAAAGCAAATAGAACTGTGGAAAGGGATGGAACAGTGGATGCCATTAACATGGATTTTAGCAAGGCTTTTGACTGTCTCTCACAATGTTATTGCATGCAAGTAAGGACATTATGACTGAGTGGAAAATTTTAAGGATAGAAAAATGACTGGAAGGCTAGACTGAGAGGCTGGCATTTAATTGGTCACACTCTACATGAAGGCTAGTAACAAGTGATCATCACAGGGTCTAAATGTGGACCCCTCCTCCTCAACACTTTTATCTGTGACCTGGAGGAGGCAATTCTCATCCCTCACCCTGCTAAGTCCAGGAAAGGCATCAATAACTTGGAAGGAGCACAGCAAGGGTAACCAAGATGCTCAGTGAGCTGGAGCACTTGTCCACTGAGAGGAGGTTGAGGGAGTTCAGCAGGAGAAGAGGCAGCTCTGGGGAGACTGAACAGCAGCCCACCATTAGCTACTGGTGGTCACTGAGAAAATGGAGCTGGCCTTCACAGTCATCAACAAAGGAGGGGAGAAAGACAGTGGGCATAGCTTGAAACAAGAACAGACTAGATATAAATAGAAACAGTGGAATCGGCTGTGTGGAGATGTTGTGCTGTCTCCATCCTTGAAGGTTTCCCAGGTGCAGCTGGGTAAAGCCCTGGGAAACAGTGAGTTGGACTGGAGATGTTCTGAGGACTCTTCTGTCCTTGATGCTATGATTTTAACTCTTCATAATAGCTAATTGCCCCACAGGGTGCCTAAAGTGCTATGGAAGGAGCCTTTCTTGGGTTAAGATTTCCGATTTTTAAGGTGCCAGTGTTAAACAGAAATATCATTCTATCAGGGAATGTAAATGGTGCTAATAAACTGAGTCATAATGCTAATCATAGCAAAAAAACCCTCTTAAATGACAAGCCACTTCTTTGATCTCACCCCTGTAGTAGTGGCCAAAAGTCTTTTCCCCTGGAGAAGCCATTATCTGTAAATTCCTATCATAGGTATTTAGATATTTTCCTCCTTCACCCACACATTCACATACACACACTAACCATGCAGCCACATTCCAACTAGTTTCTGGGCTGTATTTACATCAATTTTACTTATCTCAAAGAGCAGAAGGTTACCCTTAGTCCCTGTTTATGCTTGGGGATCTGAGATCCAGAAGGACATTGCTGTCCTGCTTTCTATAGACACTGAACTTCACGTTTATCAGGTAGTCTTCCTTGAAAATTTTCATCCTACATCTGATTATAATCAGATGAAATAGTAAGGACCATGGTGCTGCTGGTCATGCTTTATTCCAGCCGTGCCTTTTTCCCTAGTGTAGCTATGCTTGCTTCCAAGGCAGCACTTGGCTTCAGGTACAGTGCTCTACTAGATGTCTTTGATGAGCATTTGGCTTTTAGCTGCTTACAACTGTCACCTATTAATTAATTATTACAAGAGCAGCTAAATTACAAATGCAATGGCCTTTGGTACCAGGAAAGACAAGTGTCTTAAGCAACAGCAAAGTCAATAATAGTTTAAAGGTACGTAAAGTTATTGTCTGGAGCACAGATGTGAGGAGATGATGGGATGAACGCAAGGGGATCTGATAGTCTGAAGGGTAAACTTGATAGACTAGGATAAATTATACATACCTAATTATTAAGTGACTATTTTCCCATCTCTATCAAAATGTAGGACAAAGGGACATAAAATAGAAATAACCTTGAAGATCTCTGTAGAGAGGCTAGCAGGAACTTGCAGGAGCAGACATGCAGCCTGCCTGATCTTCTTTACACTCTGAAATGAGTAGGGGGAGCCTGAAGAGCAAGAGATGTCTATGAACAATATAAAAAACTTTAAAGAAAAGGTATGGGTCTTTTATTCACAGGAATACAAAAATATTATATGTGTCTTAAACCTCTTATCTCCATTCAATTCTTCATCAACTATAAAATCAGTAAATGTAATTTGTAAATAATCAGTGATTCTTTCATTTATATGATTCTAGTATGCATACATCAACAAATTTACACAGCTTTGAAGAACTCT
Organism: Mohoua ochrocephala; assembly: GCA_013398855.1. Taxonomy (NCBI): domain Eukaryota; kingdom Metazoa; phylum Chordata; class Aves; order Passeriformes; family Acanthizidae; genus Mohoua; species Mohoua ochrocephala. The sequence goes on from VZTA01016845.1 coordinate 15,026, forward strand.
GTCCTTTCTTGTTTTTAACCTCCCAGTCATGCCATCTGGTTCTGTGCAATGGCTGCTGAAATAATTCATTTCCTTTTTAAGGTGACCTTGGGTTGACTTCACATTTCACATAACTCATTAAACTTAGTGGCAATTATTTTCAGATATTTTAACAACTCTCAATCCTTTATCATGTACTTGCCAGAAATCTAATTTTAAAATAAATTCGCGCATGTAACTTTTTCATTATTCGCTTTAAGTGTATCATTATACTGGTACCACTGTTTAGGCACCTTCAGTGTGCCCAAAATGGGTGTAAAGACCCACCAGGAAATGTATTCAAGGCAGTAATTTGGGCATCATCTTTCAAATGCACAGGTAATGATGAAACAAGTGCGAGAACGCATTCTTTAGAATTAGGCCTGTAGTAATACATATATTCCAATTGATAAATGTCTTGAGTGCTATAATGTGCAAAGCACCACCCTGGTCATTTATTCTATGTAGGAAATTTCTTGAATCTTTGCCGTATGCTGAGGCAATCCCAATTCAGTAGGCCTGTTGAATTACCTAATAAAATTCAAATGTCATTCAGGCATTTTGTTTCAATGATTTGATTTTGTATTGTCATTTATACTCAGAAGTTATTATAAATTAATTAAAAGACCATCTGAAACCCCTCAGGTAATTTTCAAACACAATGAGAATCTCCCTTGTACTGATATTGCTTTCCCTGTCAGTCTGTGAAGATATTTTAATCAGATACATTAATTTTTCTCCACTAAAATGGAAGAGGGAAATATATGATTATGGTCTGTTCCTACTGTCAGCAATGCATAAATCTACTGGCATAAGTAGGATGCACAGGGTGTAAGTCAATGGCACAAATCCAGTATATTATTTCACTTGAAGTATAGCAGGCCACAATGAAGCAAAAACGCATTCTGTGTAGGCTGTCATGTGTAAGAAAGCCAAGATGCAGAAAGATTTATTTAACACCTTTGGCAATTAATATACATATGTGTTATGATAGCTCATGGAAGCAGTTGGCAACAGCACCCTCTAAAATAGCAGCTCAGCTGAGATGCTCAAGGACACAGGAAACCCACTGGTGACACAGGATGTCTGTCTGAAAGCTGCTTCTCTCTCCACATCTCTCTGTTATTCTGACTACTTGAGGTTCTCCACATGTAATGCAGTTCATGATCTGTCATACTGCTGGATGGAGTGCAAGATGATTCATCTCCCTCTCAAGTTGTCTGTTTTGTGGTTTTGTGCAAGCGAGACACACACCACTTCTCCTTTTCTGGCTAATTTTGGTCTTCGATGCCCAATACCTTCGGCTTAATGAAAACATCCTTCATGGGAAGGGTCTTTTACTGCTTTGCTGCTCATGATGACTTCTCTGTATTAATAATTAGCCATTGCAAGAGGTGGGTGAGCCTTATTTTAATTTCATTTTACCAGCATGGGGTCAAGCCTCTAACTGTTCAAAGGTGGTTTTTGAAGATGTTAAGATGTCTTCCTGTGGGTTTTGGCTTACTGCTAGCTGATAACAAAAGTGAAAGGACATTGTCCTCTGAACTGCCACTGTTCAAAACCTGTGACACTCACATAAAAGCCACGCACTTCAGTTTAGAACGATATGCTGAGCCACCAGGTGTCGTGACCAAGACTATAATAGACATTCTCCTCTGCTACTAAGGCAGAAAAATTCTGGAGCAAATAAAAAAAAGGTGACCATTTTTAAAAATACGTCACCAGAAATCAGGAAACCTCACTAATCACAGCCCTTTGAATTCTTCCTTCTGATGCTCTTCCATTTTCCATAGGTTTGGCCAGAAGAAGTAATTTTTTAGGAGTGGTTCTTCTAGAGTGGAAAATGACAAGGAATCTCTAGCAACTCTCAAAGTAAGCTGGAAAGAAGTAAGATGTACTTTCATTAGAGCTGGTCTGTAGTTTGGTGGAGCTTTTCATATCTTTGAAGAAAATCATGTTTCTTTGTGTATTCCCAATAAATTACAATATTTATTGTTGAATCCTGATTCCCTGCCATGGGTGTTGGAATTTTTAATCTTGGTAAGTGAGATAAAAGTAAAGCAAAAAATGACAAAAAGATCTCAGCTTACTTATATGCTTTGCAGTTTTGTATTCTTATCTTCAAAGTATTTTTCTTTAGGGCAGCCATCCCAGTGTTTCCTGTTACCCACACCAAAATGTAAAGGGCATCGTTAGTGGGGTACTCTATAGAAGTGTCAGTGCTGACTTGGGCTTTTTTGCCTTCTTTCTCTTCTGTTACTGTACTGAACCTGCAGAAGCTGAGTGGAGAAGAGAAGTGGGCTCACTTTCTGTGAGGTGATCACATCAACTAACACAATTTAGTGTTTGAAGGAAGAATGATGGCAGTTCAGGTTCTAGGCGCTCGTATCATCTCTAAGATAGGCTTAAATATTTCTAAGGTCAAAATATCGCAGACAGCAAGCTATTTCAGGACCGTTCCTGAGGCTGAATTCCATGCTCACTCAGAAGTGAAAATATACTGTACTGTACTGTATCCTGGACATCAAAGTCACATCATTTTTGCTTTAATTACCCTTTAACCACTGGCTTTTAAAATTAAGGATGTGATTATCCAACACTGGCTTTGTAATCCATGTGTTTAAAATATGTTGAGAGAAGTGTGTTAAAGAGTCAAAAATAAAGGGAAATAAAGCAAATATCTCATATCTAGATATCTGCAAATTAGATCATTGACTATATATACAACAACTAATATATTGTTTTGAATTTTTTTCCCATTTAATTTTAAAAAACAAGCTTCTTAAAATTCTGCATAATATCTTGGTTTAGTGCCTGTCTCAACACTCACAAGAAATCTTCTCATGGGAGTCTTATAGCCAGATTTGAGACCACAGGACTTTTTGACCAATCAAACACGGTTGTAACCTACAGAACATACAGTTGTTTTATCCTTTACTAAAGATAAGGAAAGGCCCTACAACATGCAATCAATCCACCATAAATGGAAGAAAAACTGGAAATAAATCTCTGTTAACATACAAGAGTACTTTAAATTGGGTATGAACTGTAAGAATCCCAGGTTTCTATTTAAATGTCATTTTGTTTCCCTCAAATAAACAGGGGATTAATACTTTAAAAACACCAGCTAGAACTGCTACAGTGAAACACGACCACTTCTGTGATCATGGACAAGAATATTTCCTTGTATGTCTGTCAAGTTCATAGAAAAATTAGTTGAGGAAGTCCAAATTCTACTGCTAAAAAATATTCCCACTAGATGCCCTGGAGAGAGACAAAGAAAATGAATAAAGGGCAGAGAAAACAGCATATGAAGGGAAAGGCAAAAAAGAGGACACCTAAGAGCACAAAGTAAGAGGTAGATGTGAAAAGGGAAACAGAGAAAGGAGGGGGATGGAGGGATAATGAACACATATTAGAAACAGGGAAGCTTTTGATAACACCATACCACGAGCTCGCATTTGTTCTTTCTTTTTGCTCATAGAATATTTAAAAGTACGACCTATGGAATTGCAGATGAAAACACAGAGATGAATTATACATACAGCACAGCATACTTAGGCCCACAATTAATGATTATTGGGGAGTGACACCATTTTGGGGCTCACAAGCAATTTAGAGGGATACGAACCTACAAACAAGAAGTGAAGAAAGGAAAGTGCTCAAACTAGGAATTAAGTTAATTATATCTTGCAGAAGTCAAACAGATGAGAACACTTTTATTTTTAAAAGATAAAATATTTTTTCATTATTTATTCACAAAAAACAGCACTGGAAGAAGGCAATACTTCCAGGCTGAGTCAATTCAAGTACAGTTTATTCTTTTGGAGACCAGGGATGTTCCCATTATCAGCAAGAGAAATTAAATTTTAAGAGGCAGTTTAACAATCTCAATTACTCAGAGGAACTGATAGTATAATAAGGTCCTGGTAGAATACAACTCCTGTAAAGCAAAAGTTACTTTCAAAGGTTAATGGCATATCATTTACAATAAATTTCTTTTCTTGACTGTAGCTGAAAATCAGAATGTGCTGAACTCTCCCAATGCTCAGACTAAAAAACATACTGATTCACATTTTTTTCCCTGGTCTTGAAATTTCTCCATGATTTTTCTCCTCTGGAACTTATGCTCTAATGTGACATGTGGGAAAAGCTGCAGTAATGAGTCCTAATATCTATAACAATACCTAAAGTACAGTCTCAGATTATAATCTTAAGTGAGCAAGTGTTGGGTCATTTTAAAAGTAATTTTTATTGCTCTTTGAGAATGAGATATTAAAATAAAAAATCGCAACAAAGTTTTTTCATTCTTAAAATGTACTTTCTGGCAAGGAAAGGCTCCAGCTGAAAAAGAGTTCATTTTAATCTTTGGAACAATTTGAGTGTCTGCACTAAAATTTAGTGAGTGGGTTAATGTCCCTCCATTTGAACCTCAATTACATACACTTCAGCTCTTGCATTTAGATCACTGTTCTCCTTTACAAATCAACAAATAATTTAGCTTCCTAGGGAACACACTGTCAGAGCAATATCCAGTAGACTTTCAGAGAGAGATGTTTGAACTTTCTAAATAATATTGGGAATGTTTCAGCAATTACTGTGCAAAGCTTGTACAATATCATGCTGCTAATGAGATCACTTTGCAGTTACAGTAACATCGCTTACTTTGCCAGTACAAGCCATTTTCTTATAATATATGTTTTCTCAGCTGTTTATTTTGGTTAACAAAAATGAAACGGTATTGCTCAATTTTTCTCAACATGAGTAAATGCTTTTTTCTTTTGCAGCAGCCAATTACAATTTTTTACTCGTAACACATCCTAAAGTAGACTGAGTACTAAAAAGAGACCTTCCCAGGGCTGTGAAACAATTGTGGAGCAGATTGTCCTTGCCTAGCTACCCTAAACCTACCCACAGCCCAGGATCCCACTTTAGCACCCTCCAGAGGTGCTGCAGGGTCTCCAGCCCTGTTCCTGAGCAATTATTTGGATTTCCTGGCTTGTCCTTGGCTCTGAATTGTTACCCGGTTTTTGGCTGGTGTTCATCAATCTGTCATTAGGGCCAGTTGCCATCACCACCCTGCTTGTCTGGGCTGTCTTGGGTGCTGCGGGGCTGCACCCCTCAGTGTGGGCACTGAACCTCTGCACCCTGGCCCTGAGGAAGCTGCTGGCCTGCACATCACCCTGTCAGTGAGTTCAGGCCTTTGGAACCCTGAGCTGGGCACCGAGAAGACTTAAGTTCCCACAGCCCCTGCTGTCCCCCAGACTTCAACTCTGCTCCCAGAGCTTCCCTTGCCTCACGCTGCCTCCAACCCTTCCACACCGACAGAGAAATGGTAGAGTGGTTTCTCCATCAGATGCAGTTACTACTCCCTGCCTAGACCCAGGGGACAGCAGGTATCAGCCTGTTGCAGCACGATTCCCTCCTGGCTCCCAGGAAAGGCTCTAAAGTGGATCAACTCCTATTTGGAGCCAAAGGAATTGGCTGTGACTGAGTCACAAACATTTGCAACAGAAGAAGGCTCAGAAGAGATGGGTATGGATGATGTACTCACAGTGCTTGGAGCAGAGGGTACAAAGTGATAACAGCCATGGTGAAAGGGAAGTGAAGCTGAGCAAGGGAATTGGATTGGATTGGGTGTTCTCAAGAGGTCCACTCCCATCTAAAGGATTCAGTGTCAAAGTTTGCTGCAAAGCCAAAGAGAGGAATAAAACTAGAACTGACCGAGTTGCAAGAGAAGTTCAAGGTTATTTACCTTAGCCTACAGTTTGTACAAAACCTCACTCTCAGAATTGTACCTTTGATATAAATAACATGTACAGATAGATAGTGATTTAACTCTAATGGAAAGGTAAACTTAAGTCTAAAATTTGTGCTTCAATTCATGCATTACAAGTGAGAGGTATAACATTTTACCTGCTCAAAGCTTGATTTGCTGCTTTTCAAAGAGAAGCATTAATTTTTTTGGTGCTTGGAATGACTTGATTAAATCCTGGAACCGCTGAATTCTATGTAAGGTTAGACACAGTCTGGCAGAGTTTTGCATAATTTACTCTCTGTGAGAGAGTAAATAATTCACTCTGTAAGAGTCATTACACATATCTGTTGGAATTCCTATAGTGTATCTGCAAATGTTTTTGCATTGATTTCTCCCATTCCCCTGCACTTTCCAGTTGTCTTATTAGTGTGTGCATCTTCCCTGGCAGACAGTGTGCTTGCTGATCTACTCTTTCTTTTCCATAGCCTCAGAAAAGTTCTGGCCTAGCCTGTACAAACTCCTGTTTCACCACTCTAGCACCATTAGCACCACAATACTGAGTAATTAACTGAGCACACAGCTTGTAGAACTCAGAACTGGAAAGAAGCACTGCAGCTGCATGATACATCCAGATTCTTCCTCAACAACGGCAACTCTGCCAAGTCTCCTCAACCACTCAGTAAAGCCAAATGAGCAGAATTAAATGGACATTGGATACCCCACGTAAAATTCTGCAATTCTGACCTAGGAAACAGAGGGGGGCCCCTAAACTCTGCAGTCAAAAGAGTGGGTCTGTATTCCCAGCATGCTGCAGAGTGTGCAGAAATGCTCAGACAAGCACACTTAGCTGCCCTCTTCGGACCGGTCCGCATGGAACTGCTGTCCAGTTCGGGCCACAGCTGATGGTCTCAGTTTTTCCTACACAATATGACAATAAGATACCGAACAACTTGCAGTGACTGCAGTGGAGCCCACACTGGAAGTTAAACTCTATTCAAGATGACAACATATGAGCAAGTGACAGGAAAAGTAGAAAACTCTGACAGTTTGGATTCACTCTCGGTTGAGATGTGATATGCTTCACTTTTCACCACTGACTGGTCTAAAGAAGGAATTGTGACAGAGCTGACTTCCATCCAATGCAGTTTGAAAATCCCATGCCAGGGGTAAGAGATGATGAGAAACAGAGAAATATTCCATGTAGGCAAAATAAATAAGCAAACAAATCAACAACACCCCCCACCCCAAACAAAATCAAAACATTTAGAAAACTGTTTGTATTTACAACCTACTGCAAACCTGCTATTTTCACCACAAACTTTATAATTATGTCAGAAAAATGAATTCTGACAGCAGAGCAGTTATAGATTGTATAGCATGTATCTCTGACTTCTGATGAATTTTCAATATGCTTGTCTTGAATATTCCATACCTGAGACCATCAATTGTCTTGGTGTGGACAATTCAGGATAGTAGGATTTTTTTTTTTTTTTACTCCCTCCAGTTCATATGTGTGAAGAACTAATTTGTGTTTCCAACTGAAGTGGCTATTTCATTCTGAAAAATAGTGCTTATAAACTATAGACTGCAAGCGACTGCAAATATGAACTTTCAACCAGAGATGGAGGCTTCATCCATGTATAGAATAAGAGAATCACAGAATATCCTAAGTTACAAGGGACCCCCAAGTATTTCCAAAATCTTTTTGCTGAGTACAGCAGTAACTTTGATTTCCTTCTGTTCAACTTCCACTGGCTGCTCTCTGTTCCTAGGCTGTATCTACATGCTGTAGTTGTTAACTGCTGCTGCCTCAGCCCCTATGGAAATGGAAATAAACTGAGATGATACTGAAAGGTTGCTAGGAAACAGTCAGATGATGGTGATGAGGAGGACAGTATCCTCTTATTCAGGAGATATTTCTCTACAGTTCATCAATCAAGATGGCCTTTGACAACTTACCAATTATAGGTGCTGCTAAAAAATTACATTTAAAAAAAATCAGGAATGCTTTTTGTACCTGCACTTAGGAAGACAAATGCAAAATTATTTTTTGACAAGATTTTGCTGCTTTTCTCAAGTGTGCGTGGAACTACTCTTAGAATTTATTCTAACTAGGGCTGATCCAGAGTGCAGTAAATTATCTGACAAGTTATATAGCACACTTATTATACTTCATATATCTCTTTATAGCATACTCACAATGAATATTTGAGTGCTTTCCAGTAGTGCATTAAGCAATGTGACTAATGCTTGTTACATGTTTATTCTTTCATTCCTCTCCCCAGGGGAAGATGTGTCTACTGTGTAATGTTTTGTTTTACAACATATAATGCTTGTCTGACTGTTTGTCTAAATGTTTATATTGCAGAAGGAAAGGTTAAGAAAATCTAATTTGCACTTGGAAAGGAGGACGGCACTCAAACTTGTTCTGGACCTTGCCTCCTGGAGGAGTCGATTTCTCAATCTCAGACTGGCCCCAGCAAAAACACTGTCTTCTATTTAATAAGATTTACTGTCCTTGGAAAGGTTTCCCTTTGCCAGTAGAACAAAATCGTCAATCACTCTTTTCATTCTGGGACTTCAGTTTAGATACCCTGGGTGCTGGCCACAAAAAAAACCCCGTGCAACTTGGAATCCAATTCAGTAGCTGGTGAGACTGGAAATCACCCTCCGTAAACCGCAGCGGTTGTTTGTCAGCTGGAAGAGTTTGAAATCCCCCACAGCTCACTGGGCTGCTACCACAGAGACTGTTTCTCTTGCCACGCAGCGTTGCTGTGACCTGCGAGGGCAACCAGGAATGACTTTTAGCAAAAGGGGCTTCTGATGGCCTATGTTTTGGGAGTAATGCTTACTTGTGAGGGAAGCTTCTGAGTAGGAAAAATACAAGGCTTGGTGGCATCTAGGCCCCACCAACAGGAAAACCAGATTGCTGGTGGGGAAAAAAAAACAGGTGTGAAGGAAAAAAAGGGATTTGTTGTCTGTTTTTTTTATATATATTGCAGAAAACTATTGAAAGACATACCTTCACTAAATTTTCAATACAATGTAGAATTGTTTAATAATTAATTAATGATATTTGTAGTGAGCTGCAAGTAAATTTGTAAAAGGGAAGTATAAAAGAGATATTGATTTCAGTTTTATCTTTATTTTATTTGTACTCTATAAATTGTAGAATTTCATCATAAAATTCTTACTTCATGCTTTATGGTGTTTTTATACTTTAGTTGTATTGCTGCCATTACCGTGTATTTTATATTTCAGAACATATAATGTTTCTCATAGCAGTAACAGTGTCTTTCCTGGTCACAGTCAGTATCATAAAGACTTCTAAAGGTATGGCATAGCTTCTGGAGATGAGCTTTGCGGCAGTCAGGACCATGTGCCCAGGCTCAAACACCTGGAATGACTGTTAGGCTCAGTATTTGCATATTAGTGAAATTGAAAAGAAAAGGTTTCTGCAGATGTTCCTACATGCAGCAACGAGTAGATCAGCGTTCATTAATACACATCACTCTTATTTGTCTTCTTTTTCAGATGGCAAACAACTTCACTTTTTTTTTCTAATTTTTTAAAAATTTTCCTTTGCAACTCGCAATTATCTTTAAAACACGAAGGAGAGACTAATGGATCAATCAGGTTTTTACAACTATTTTCCAGGAAAAAATTATGACTACCCTAAGAGATTAACATTTTTTTTTCTTCTCTGTTCTCCCTTTATATTTTAATAGATATTTATTATAGTTTGTCAAAACTGTATCTGAAATACCTGCTCTTCTGAAAGAGTACAAAAACAAACCTTTGCCTGTTACATTGTTTATTCCTAGAAAAAACAAGTGTTCGCTTTTTATGTCCTGTGTTTAAAAAAATATAATCAATGAGACATATAAAGGTAAATTAAGGCTCCTTTGCACACCTTCTTATACCATGAAATACATTTTTATGTTGGCAAATGTTTTTCTCACCTCACCAGTTATTTACAAGTAAATCAAATGATGACAGTGAAGGACCGATCATTTACTACAGGATAGCAGACGGGTCCCATGGTTTAATTAAATAATGTTGCTGTGGGCCCTACAATTGAACAGAGGGGTTGAAAACTCCAGTGCTACAGAATTCTCTGCCAAAGAGCAAATGCAAAAATGGCTGCTTGGGAAAACATGTAAGAGGAAAAGTCGAAACTACTCTACCTTCAAAAAAGAAATCTATTGGAAACCTACCGCTGTTCTTCTCCTTACCTGGTTATCCTCTTCTCTGATCTTCCTTTATACTTAACTGCATTCTCTACTGAATGAATGACAACAGGTGTGTTTCAGTTTTCTCAGCTGATTTATGCCAGTTGTAGCAACATGAGTCTCAGAGGACTAATCCCAGAAAAATCTATCACTACCGGGATGTGTTTTATAACAAGCACTTTCAAAATCTTCTTGTGATAGCATCATTTGTAATGTCTATGTAACACCTGACACCACCTGAACCTCACATTTTCATTTGTTTATCATCTTTGGGTTAGAGTCTTTCATCAGGAAATTTGCTATCATATTTGTCCCAGTTTGAAAAATAATCAATGATTTTTTTCCCCTCTTTATATCAGACAATGTTTCTATCTCAGAAAATAAAATTCTCCCTGGTAAGTTTTCATAAACAGAAATTTTCATTCCTCCCATTTGGGTAAAATTTATTCAGTCAGAAAAATGATGTAAAAAGCCCTACTATGGTGATCTGAAGGAGGTTATTTCTCTTTTAGGAAAAGTTAAGTGGCCTAATAAAAATGAGAATGAGAGGCCTTGTGGTGAATGTTTACAAATATGTCATAGTAAAAATGGGAGATAAAGAAATACTTAAACTGAAAGGTGACAGACACTGGTAATTTAATCAATGAATTCCTCTAAGAAGCTATCATATACTTAATTCAAGCAAAATTTCTGTTAATTGAGGTTCCAGGTTTCTTCTCAGTGCAGCTGAGAATTGGGCTTTAACTTTGGACCTGACTCATGACCTCTTGCTATATAAAAGCCCCTGCAAGAACTCAGCCAAATATTATTAATGATAACATATTTTGTGTTTTGTTACCAAGTTTATGAATAAAGAGTTCTCTTACTAGTCTTGTATATGTGTCTTGTTCCTTTCTCCTACGCATTTCTCAATATTAAAATGAGATTCTGTCTTTCTAAAAGACGTTATGGATTTATATTATTTATTGAGAAAATAAAAATCTATGCCTCAATCGAGTACTACGGAAACATTTTTTAAATCAAGTGGAAACCACATAGAATGGTTCAGCCACAGTATGCTACAAAAAACAAACTCGAGTGAACCCTAGCAGAGTCCAAACTCCTAGAATGACAATAGCTGTGAAAAGTAGTAAAATAAAACAACAGGCAGGCTGTTATTTTACTAAGCTATCCAGTTTTTACATGATTTAATGCCAATGCAAGTATTCATCCACACAATTATATTCACGATTGCATGAGGAGACAGTGGATATAATTGGGATGTTAGTGGAACATGTAGTCATCAACTGCTAATGTCTCAATTTAAAACTTGCACACAAACTGAGTGGGACAATCACTGTCAAGAATTATAATGTTGGAGACTAAATATGTAAGTGCTGCTACCTGTAAAAAAATAGTAATAAAGGTGGTCATTAGCACTGTCACCGTACATATTTACTGCAGCCCGATTTAGTATTTTTTCTGCAAATCTCCTATGGTATTTATGGGCTTTGGTTTCAATAAGAAAAGGTGTGAACACAACTTTAGATTGCTGGCTAAAAGACAGGTGTATCTTTTTTGGGTTCAGCTTCACCAAAGCTTTGCTTTTCCTTGCAGAATTCTACAGAAAGAGCTTTACTCGTGCAGCCCGGAAATGGAGCCCGACCTGCAGTCACTGCCTCAGAAATAGTGCTACCATCTTTTACCTTGCCAGGATATTACTAGTCATTAGTATACTGGGATTCACTATAATTTCTGGTTTGGGACTTGCCAGAGTTCAATGACCTGGATAAACTGGAAATAGTGTTGACAGAAATAGGGAGTCAATATGAAGATGATCTGAGAAATTAGAAGAAATATGAAAGAGCAGGGAAGAGACATAAAAAGGACAGGGTAAAATTAATTAGTTAATTGAATGGAAGGATGGAATGGAAGGAGATGGGATTCCAGAAATTAAGAACAAAGTAAAGTGAGCATCAGAATAAAAATTAGCTGTTTTTTGGAAGATGCTGATGAGTGCAATGGAGACTAATGAAATATATTTTATTGATGAAAATAGAATCCTGAAGAAACTTGAAATCTAAGTATGTGAACCACTTAGGCTTGCTTTGTGCTACAGGTGAAGGAAAATTATGGAAGTAACCTTGAACTTGAATTTTGAAGAAGAACAATGGTATGTTCTCTCTAAGCGGTCAAGTCTATCCTCAAAACCACCTTGTGCAGAAGACAGCTCAGACAAAGCTCGACCTGAGCAGCTCAAGCCTAAATTTGAAACAACACAAGAGAAAACAGTGTGAATTATCTGCCAAGTATCGTTCCATACATACATATTGTTCCTGCTTCTTCATTATTATTTTTCGTGGGAAAAGGCAGATGGATGAAATATGTATCCCTTAAAACAACCGGTTCTGGGTGTAGGCTACGTAAAACCAAATGCATTGAAGGATCACTGATTAGGGCCTGGAAAGCTGGGAAGCAAAACAAGTATAAAGTTTCTAAATATTACCACTAAGGAGGAAATACATATGCAACTAGATCATCTAAATTTATGTACCAATTACAAGCAGTATTTGCATGCTTAGCTGGCTTTCCTCAAAGGCTTACCCACCTCTTTTTATGTTCCCAATTACACAGACAATTGCTATTATTAGGCAAAGAGTGCAGATGAATCTGTCATAAAATTCAACTTGCAAAAAGAAGGAGACAAAGATTGTTGGCAAGTGTTAGGTTTTTTCATTCCATCTCGAACAATAGCTTCTCCAGGTTTTGGAGAGTACATATCCTTCCCTTTGTCACATGTCTAACATGGAATTCAAGTTCTTCTAAAACTCAAATCTTAATCTATTCAAATATATGGAAGCTACATCACATGCTCCCTGTCCTTGCAGTAGCAAAACAGGATCTTTGGGAACATTCTTCTGGAGAAGACACTGAAAATAGAGTAACAAAGATGCCATTTTTTGTATTAGTTTTTATTGATCTTTATGCTATAATAAAACAAGACCATAATTTATTAACCTAAAAATATGTGCTAATCACCAAAATTTTGGCAATTTAGTGCAGAGTCAGTCTCTGGAGGTATTTAAAAGACATGCAGATGTGGCATTTAGGGACATGGTTGAGCGTTTGACTTGATGATCCTTGAGGTTTTCCAACCTACAAACCTCTATGATTCTATGTCATACAGCAGTGTTTCCGTTTGCTCAGAGAAACAGTGCAATTGTAATTTGGGTCAGAGATGATGTATTCAGCTCATACTGTACTTGGTAACCAAAAGAGTGTGCTGCCATACTGCTACAGCAGACTAAAGCAGAATGCAACCATGTGTTAACGTGAAACTTATGAGCACTTGCAGAGCAATATTAAAAGTTAGAAAGTGGAAATAATTTCTAGTATTTTCGTACTTTGTTCTTTGGAAAAGAGCAACCAAAGTGGGACTTCTCTGAGGGATTGTGGTGGTTTCTTGGTCGTTTCCAATCAAAATGAGTTATTTATTCAGTAGCAGTTGATGACAGATATCAGTTGTCTGGCTAATTTTCCCTGCTTATTCTCTTCTTTATGCTAGTTTAACTTGTTCCTTTTTTCATTGCCAACAGCTCTTCAATGACTTTTTTATGCTATACATTCCTCTGTGCTTTGTTTCCTGCTGTATTGTGAACTTTGCAGTGAAAATACATTATAATACAAGAGATGGAGAAAGAAGCCAAAGGAAGCAGACAAGGCAATAAATCAAGAAATCAATATAAAGCCAGCTGTTATGTTTGACTTCCTTGTGTAGAAAGCCATGGAGGAAGAAGTGAGAAGGCTTAGCTGGGAACAAAGAATTTGGCATTCTTGGCATATGTGCCTTTCCATTACATCCCCGATCCTTCCCCTTATCATTCCCTGCTAAGTAACTCTTCAACACTCCAGTCTTATTCTTGCTGAGAAAAGCCCTAATCACTGGCAGAGACATCTCTGCCTCCTGGCAACATAGACACAAACTCCCATTTTGGTGCTGACCACCCCTTGAAATGTGCTTTGATCTTGTTGTTCTCAAGACGAGACATCACACAGGCTTTCAGTATTTGGGAGCACACAGCTATGCCAGGCCTGCTCACAAAAAGGGAAAGCAAACCCATGTCTTAGAACAAGATAAATATTGCCAGTCACTTGACCGTCACTTCTACCTATCCTGAGCACCAACCCCCATCCCCAGGAGACACGCCTGACATTAACCATCCTACATTATGCAGCCACTGGTTACAAAGATGATGGAAGTTGTGCCCCTCGCGAGGTTGTTATTGACAAGTTTCCCTGTGATTCCCCTGTGATGAACAGCTCTTATTTTTCTTGCCTCCCACACATGTTTCTAGGCACACAAAACAATATTTAGCCTTTGCGGTATGTCACAGATTCAACTAGGATTCTCTGTTGATTAGACTAATAGTATTTATCAGAATGCCCCTTTTTATTGGGTTTAAAAGTATGCCTTATGCAGCAATTATTGGTGTTCTCTTCAAACCACCTATAATTCAATTTCTTTCCTTCCTGTGCTTACATAAAATATTATAAGCATCTTCTTTATGTAAACAGAAAAATGTGCAAAATATATCATTAGGTGGGATATAAAAAAATGAAATGTTCCCGTAGAGTAACTAGTTTTGATTATGCCTGCTTTTCCCCCACATTTTTCAATCTATTTTCAGCTCTTTTCTCATAGGCATGAGGGATTTTACACTGTAATAGCTTCTTCCCTATCCTCAAAGGAAATAAAATTGATAACAGACTTTTCTATTAAGCAAGCAGTGAAGTCAGTGCGCTGACAAGATGTTAATTTTTTTAAAGTTTCCTCATTTCTTTTTTCTAATGCTACTTCATTGAAGATAATTGGCCTTGTGTGCATGTGTTTGTAGTTTTAAACTCAGATGGCAATTGTGTTGTCACTTGTTTTCTCTGCTTAAAATATTTGTAAATTCATCCATTGATACTTCAAACACTAATTTATGCATTTTTCACATAGGATTATTATACACTTAGGTTTTATTCATTTAAAAAGGATATGCTGTATTACTTCTTCAAAGTGATGCCAAATCATTCAATTATGTCCTTAAATGTAGCTTTTTCTCATTTTGGAAGAGAGCCAGTTTCCCACCCTTTGCTCTCTCCCTCACTGTCCCTGCCCTCTAATTCCAGTGGTCATGAAAAGACATTTTCTTTCTTCACTGCTTCAACATTGAGTGCTCCTCTCTTGTTAAAAAAGTCAAGCATTTCCTGCTAAAACTTAAACTGACATTTTTATTATACTGCTGATTCTGCTGAGTGAGAAGACCTTAGACAAAGGGCACTTTTATGAGGGAACTATTCACAGGAGGCTCTGCACTCCTCAGGAATGGGAAAAGCTTTACCTAGTCACAAGTAAGGGCAGCAAAACAGAACAAAACTGAATGCTGTAACAGCGCCTCAGATTTCCCAAGCTGAACGATCGGTTACAGGCTGCAGCATTGACCCTTTAAAGGAAGGAGCTGAACATCAAACAATAAAAGAAGGTGGGTCCAGAGAGATGATGTGATATTTCCTCTCGGTTTTTAAGACTATGATCATTTAAAAAAAGTACAGAACAAAGAAGACTGAAAATGTTACAACTGCAGAGGAGACATTATGCAGACAGCTCCCTGATAGTAAGAACATCGGCAAGACCCAAATGAGGATGAAAGAGTTTGTGCCTTTGCTAATAATTCAAAAGTTAGAAATCACTATTGTGCATAATTCAGTACCCAAATGCAGCCCCCACCTTGAGCTAATTTGGCTGCTCATTTAGGATTAAAAAGAAACAATTCTCCACCTATCATGTCTGGCTTTAAATAGAGCGAGTGGAAATTGTTTTTATTATTCATTAATTTTGGACAGCTTTAGTCGTAGAGAGTTATGTGCTCCTGCAAGAAGGAGCTCAAGGATAAAAACTCACAGGGTTGAAAACAATCCCTTGTTTGGACATTTCCCTCCCGTTCTGCTTTCTTCGGCCACTCTAACATTTTCCTCCTGCTCATGAGCAGGACACAAGAATTAGAACTCTCAGTATACCTACCACCTGAAAATGATGATCCCTAAACCAAAGCATAATCAGATTTCTTTAAATATATTTGAATAGACAATATTTATTAAATTTTCTGGAGCAGCGAAATATGTTGGGATTCCTGAATATGGAAGGTCTTTTTAGGCCCGTGACTGGACTCCACACACTGCAGGTCCCCACAGGTTTGGTGTGGAATATTTAGCTAATCAAACTCTGCCTGCCAAGAGAACAGACTTCATTTTAAACTGGCAGTAGTCCATATCTACAAACATGAAAGAAGGGTATCTAAGTGGGAATTATATGTAGTCCTATCACCTGACAGTGCCCACTTCCGTGTTTTCTTGAAGATGAACAACCCACTTTTAGCATAAAACTAATTTAACTTTTCCCTTTGAAAAAGAGAAATGAGGAATACATATAAAGCAAGGTAGCTAGCAACCATTCATTTTTTAATATTTGAAATAAGTGCCATCTCATGCATATCTTGGGGGAAAATGGGATTATCATGCAGGTTATGATCCCGTTCTCAGAAGCGGGAAGGGCAAAGGGAAAGTGATTTTCCTTGTAGAATGAGGCAGCCTGGGTGATACTGCTGTAAATGACACGGATTTGGACACGACCACTTTTGCTGCCAGTCTTTTTTTTATTTTTAGCAAAGTCCAGCTCAGTCTTTTCAAGTACTTAATATGTGACTACCCTCATAAGGAGGCTTTGGATGGAATTTGGGGGAAATTCGCACCTGGATAATTCAGAAAGCAGACTGCATAAGCCAGGTATTTTGCACTTATCTCTTAGTAAATCAGAATGTATATTAAAATATTTAATTTTTACAGGTATGCTTCCTTTCTTGCTAATTTTCAAGGTAATTTCTATTTCTCTAACTGGAAATGCATTGAGAAATTATTTTTGTAATGCAACCATTGTGTTTTCAACAATTTATCTGCAGTGGCTGCTGCAGTCTTCAACATTCCTTATTCCTCCTCTGTCTTTGCTCAGCATAAAATGGTTTTATTTAATTTTTCTGTCTTTAATTGTTTCCTTTAAGACCCTTCTCTGGATGAACATTTTCACTTTGTTACATGCTGCTGTTATTTCTAGTCTTTGAAAAAAGCTTTATTCCCTTCATCTTAGCACAACTTGGGAAGATCATTAAATCACCCCCTCTGAATGATAGGTTCACTGTAATTTCTTTCTAAAGATAAAAATCTTTAGTCATAAAGAGAAAAATACTCTTGGACATAAAGTTATCATTAATTAAAGAAGTTTCTCTCAATCTTAAAGCGCGCACACAAAAAAAAGCACACAAACCAACCCAAAACTTCATGAGGCTGGGTTCACAATGAAATACTCCCTCCTTGAGGAAATGGCAATGCTGGCATGTTCATAATCATTCAACTACAGTAAAATTTTGGGAGTCAAGGGTTAACTACAGAGATCTGAAAAGTCACATCTTAAACTTGTTTTTAGTCACTACAAATTCTGTGCCTTGAAAAAAAGCCAAGCTAATACATACCTACTCCCCCAAATCTAATATAGAGAGTAAGAAAACTTCCATTATTTTAGGTATTGAATCTCTATTTAGTCTTCATCCATATCAATCAGTGGAGTTTAAGTGTCTTGGAAGATAGGCTGTGTGTGAACAGCAGAATAAGTTTTCTCCACTCCAAAGGAACTTGTTAAGAAATTGTTTTGGTTTT
>VZTA01016845.1:32839-51280 GCA_013398855.1 Mohoua ochrocephala
AATGATGCTATTAGTATAGATAATAAAGTTCTAAAGTTAGAATAAAAAAAATAGATTCTTAATCATTAGTGCAATAATTTCACCCAGAAAGCAGATGTCTCACATTTAGTATCACAGCAAGAGCTTTTTATACTGCCTCCAAAAATATATGCTGAACTGTGTTTAATTACTTTCTTAAATAAAAAAAAAAAGATTGTTTCTCTAAAGAGATAGTAAGAATCAAAACCAGAATAAATTTGAAGTGCCGGTAAAAAAATAGATTATGCTGACCATACTGAAGCAATTTTCTAAAATTATCATTAAAGATCTAATGATATGCATGCAGTTTCACATTATTTAAAATAAATATATGTATAATCAGCATAATTCAGTTTCATTTAGCATCACTACGAATCTATATAGAGAAAACCTGGTTTTTTTTAATCCAATTTACTCATCTTGACACAGTCATAAAAATAATGTTCATTTCCAAGGACTGAAATTTATTGCTTTTACCAAGAACTGGCAAGTTCTGCAGAATGGACTGATAACAGCACAGTGGCCATAATACACGGAAATCAAATTACATTGAGTGCAACAGTTAAAGTCTTTTAAACATCCTTTTCAACAAGTATGACAAATGCCAATGATGGAATATTTTGGGATGAGGTTTCTTTTGTTTGGAGGAAAAAAATACATTTCTTTCATTAGAAAATAGTTTAGAAAACGATTTTGTTCAGCAGGTGTGAACAGTGTATGTTCAGGATTTCTCGGAGGACAGGTGTTACAGAACTCTTTTAAATTCCTTTGAAAACAGGTTTTGTTCTGTGGTCTCCGTGCAGGAGATCTGTTTTTCCAGATCTTCCAAAACTATTTTGGAAACTTTCCATGGTGTTAGTGAAGAACTGTGAGGTTGAAATGATTCCCTTTATCTTTGTGGTAAGTTCCCTGTGACAGTTCCCCAGCTGATGAGAGTTTGCAGTGAAGCCTGGAAGTTACCCAGGGAGCTGTGCTGGCTGCTGCAGCCCAACATCTCCAGCTTCACAGAAGCAGGGAGGAGCAAATCCTCAGAACACCATGGATTGTTTATTTCTCTGGATGCTCCAACACATCTGTGATGTTCTGACCTTGCTCAAAGCAACTGGGTCACACAGAGCAGTGGGAGTGAGGCTGTGAAGGTGTTCCTGGAGGCCTGGTGCTTGTTCTAGGTGTTTGTGGGGCTCCTGAAATGAAAGACTACTAATCTGAAACAACAGGAAGACCACGAAGCAAAGTACATTTCCTTTAATACTACATGCCCATGCCTAGAGCAAAATTATGTTAACTGCAAAGCAAAACTAGCAATGAAGATGATACAACCTTTCAAAATACATATCCAAACAGTATTTTCTGAAGTCTAGGCTCCAGTCTTAGTCTCCTCAATCTCATCCAGTGACACAAGAACTGGCTCTTAAGGGTGGTAATGCTCAAATTCTTTAAGGACTTTCTCAGTCTTGTACCAAAAGGAAAAGGTGAAATCTATCTAAAAATCGATATTTATCTGCATAGGACAAGAGCATGGTGATCTCTAAGTCATGTAGAGAATTCACAGTTAGGCTACAAAGTAGTTAGGTATCACATTAAATGAATTGAATTGAGGATTTCCATTTCCAAAATCCATTTGCCAAAAAGAAAAAAAAATAGTTGTGAATGAAACCTCTTTTTAATAAGACTGTAAGAAAAAAAACCTAACCAAAATCAAACACAGCTGGACTTAAAATCCAATGATCTGAAGCAAACCAGAAGTTTTCCCCAAAATTTTAGAAACAAAATCCTGTATTTCATATGGCCATTAAATCACTGTTGTTATAATTCTTTGGAATACCAGGGTCTAGAATGTAGTCTGGGAATAAAATCTAAAATGAAAGTTATTATTGTTTGTGAGTATTACCAAGAAAAATATGAGAATGCTTAATTTCTAAAATTATCAAGTAGATAATATGTTTAATCTCTTACGGAACAATGTTGATAATACATGAAGAAAATCCAGATGCTTATGGAGTTACCGGTTCCAAAAACTGGTAAAAGATACATAAAGCTAAAACTCAGATACAATCTTTTGTGATTAATGATAAAAGAAATTACTTAGTAAACACGAAGCGTAAGGGATAGAATTGCTGCTACCTTTTTTTCTTTGGCAAAACTCAAACAAGAACCTCTCCCGTGAAAGTGGATAATCATCAGATACAGAAGATATTAAACAATCCCTTCTCTGTCCACACAGAGGGCTCAGAATGAATGTTGGCAGCACACAGCCAAGGACCTGAGTATTTTCCAAGGGAAAGTGATAGTCAGAGGAGCTGTTTCCAAGGAGTGGCATGTGCTCATGGTGCAGCAGACCTTTAGCTCTCCATACAACTGACTTAGCATTTAAAACTGCAGTACAGGAGTGCACACCCCTCGTATTCTGCCCCCCACCCGGCTATTTTTGTTACAGTTACACTTTTCTCCCACTATTTCCTTGAGGTATAATTTGAACCTGCATTCACCCATGCTTATAAAACCTTCAGCAATTTCTGCTAGAGAAAAATAAAAAAGACAGATGAAAATACTTGACCATCTTGGAACATACAGTAGAATAGGTGTGATGAATGAAGCAGTAATATACAAAGAGCGAGACCTAATGAGCAAGTAAAATTTGCAGAAAATCAAAGGCCTAGTGTGGAGCATTATGTTTATCAGAAAAAGCAGCTGCTCTGGAAAAGCTGCAGCTCATGGCATCAAATCATAATGAGTCATCATCACCAATTCCCCACGCCCTATCCCATGGCCAAAAAACACACAGACTAACCAAAGGTTCAAGTGTAAGGCTTATCTCCAGTTAGGAAGGAAGATGAACAGTCGAGGGGACTACCACTTTGTGAAAGATTATAATTATAGCATTAGACATTTCCACGCTGATTACTCACCCTGATTTAAATTCCTACTGGTGAGTAGGCACACTGAAGTCAATAGTACTACCTGCTTAAGTATATGATCATCCAAGTATGGGAGGAAAATTTGGATAAAGATTCACCAAGGTTAAGATTGTTCAACTTATACATCAAAAAGATAATTTCTTAACAGCTTGCCCATGAAAACTATTCTGCGTAGAAGTGGAGTGATTTTATTCCTACTGTCCTTATTTATTTATCACAAGAAGCGAAACTTCTATAAGCCAAAAAATTGCCTTTATTTCTGCACAACTTCATAGTTCTGAAAAGGGTTGAGAAAAAATAAAATTACTTAAAGATTTGTCAAATTATGTGTATGTGTCAGAGTATATGTAAAGGAGAAAAAAATTCCATCTCATTTTTGAAGCATAGTTTTATCCAACTTCAGTGGATTCAGGCAAACTCATTATCATTCTCCAGGCTCCATCTGAATTGCCCCAGTGGTACAGATTTTATTGTAGAACTGAAAAAAGAGCTCAAAAAATGGTAGCTCAAACCATATGAGACTATGTGTGCCCAAAAATTATATGAATCAAAAAGAAAGATGTGAATACTTTTAACATAGGCTTTACTTTTTTGGTTTGGCTCGATTTGTTTGGTTTTTTTCTTATGGGATGCATTTTGAAGATATCATCTACACTCATGATATCCAGAAAGTAAGGATTTGGAAAAACATCATCCTTCATCATCCTCTGGTTACAGATATGATTACCTTAATTAACTTCCACCTACCCTCATCCCGTCACCTGGAAGTTATAATTTCTCTGATCCAGAAGTTCAATTGCTCGCATTAATATATGCTCATAATTTGTTTCAGGCTAAAACATCTAGTGTAACCTAAATACTTTAAATAGTATCTGTTTGCTAACAGAACTGAGAAGACAATAATATGCTTAGCAGCTGAAAAGGATTTTGCATAAAAAGTGTACTGTTACTGTGTGTATATTTCTAGCTCTCTCTTTTTTTTTTTCAGTCTAATGGCATTTGAGATTTTCATGCAATGCTATAATTTTCTAAGTTGGAGCTTTAAGAGAAAAAAAATCACAGCATATATCACAGAATAATGAGATTAGGTATCACCAGCCTTTTCATGTGCCCATAAGTGGTAGGAAAACTATGCAGTGAATTTTTAGGAGTAAAGTCAATGTAAAGATATTGCTGCTATAAAACCAGTTTTAGTTCCCTTATTTTGTATCCCTTGTTACTTTTAAATCAAAAGTCCAACAAGAAACCAATATGTATGTGAAAGAATTAAAGTCAACTTCCTGCTCCAAGAAGACAGAGCTGGATCTCAAACCTGCTGCCTCCATGCTTTTCTCCTGGTGCAAAGGCAACTTAGGGAGGTAGAACAAGTTCAAATGCTTATGTTGTCCTGATAGTTCTCAGGGAGGGGCACTCGCAATTCCCTCAGAGCAGGTCAGCTCCCAGCTCATCTCTGCCGAGAATGACAGCCATAAAATTAGCTGAGCCCTATGTTTATTGGTTTAGGATTTC
Organism: Mohoua ochrocephala; assembly: GCA_013398855.1. Classification (NCBI taxonomy): domain Eukaryota; kingdom Metazoa; phylum Chordata; class Aves; order Passeriformes; family Acanthizidae; genus Mohoua; species Mohoua ochrocephala. Next base: position 37,285 of record VZTA01016845.1, read on the forward strand.
CTCACACACAGATTGTCATTTCCCAACCCAGAAGTACTTTTAGGTGAAACAACACAGAGGTATACTTGTGAAAAAGAGTAGTAAGCCAAAACAGAGACCACTCTCCACACCGATGTAAAGACATTTTTCTTGGCAAACAGAAATTTGATTCTATGCAGTCAAAATACTTTCTCTTACAAAACCCTGTGTAGCACTAATATTACAGGGTCTAACTTAAATGACATCTATTCAGCTGGCAAAATGATAATAACTGTGCAGAAAGCCAGACTTGTTTCTCAGGCTTTCAGAAAAGATTGCAGTTTTATCCTCCATAGTCTTGCAGTTCTAAAAGAAGTATTGATATGTCATGAAAAGCTTCAGAAAATCTTGTTTGGAACGGCACTGTGAACATTTATTGTAAAATTTCGGTTGCGTATCCTTTTGGTTTGGGAGTAATTAATGACAGGCACTTGTCTACTAGCATTCAGCTTGCATTCATTAACAAAAAATAATGAAGGGACTTTTCTGTAAGTTTAATTAAGTTGAATTACTCCTCCAGAACTGAATATCATGATGTTCTCACTTTTTTCCTGCTTTACATGTTCTTTAACATAGATGTATATACGCGTAGAAATCGGAGGGTGATTGCATTGCTTCTCAGGAGACCACATACTCAGCAGCAGCAAATGGCTTGTATGAGATGTCTCTGAAGGTTTATGATGGTCTGTCAAAAACCAGGTTAGAAACTGAAAGAATGTGGCAATCTGGAAGAAACTTGCTAAATAAATGGACATTTTTAGTCTATTTGCTATAAAAAATTTCATATGAATTTTTGTATTCTGCCTGTGAATTAAGCTGGTTTCAGCAGTGTTTCTTTACTCAGTGAGCAGTGCTGCATGAACACAGCTGTGCTGCTCCACAATGGCTTCTGTGCTGGCAGCTCAAATATCTCTGTGCCACAGTCCTCGTCTCTCACAAATGCAGGGGTAGCACAGCAAGCTCATCTGGCTCCTTTCCTGCTCTCTACACATAACCCATGTCGACCACATCGGGAGCTGAAAGTCTTGTAGAAATATAATTTATAGTCTTAAATAATGCTGTCATATTTTACAAAGAAGTCGGACATATTCTCCATGGCACTCACTGAAGCCCATCTGCAGTGCTATACAGACTCTCCTTTATAGAGGGAGGGACATGTCCAGAAAGTGCAGTGAATTGCCTTCCTGAGATGGCTTTCCCTCTCCTAACTACAGAAGAATCCTTGAAGGTTAGCTGACTTCTTGGTGGCTAAAGTTACCGGAGGGAAAAACCACTCATGAGTGCATTTTGAGCCACTCCAGGCTCACAACTTTGGGTCAATTATATATAATACTACAAGTAAGATCATGACCCTGAGTGATAAAATACTGCTAGAAAAGATGGGAAGATACAGAAGATGAGAAGGAAAGGTGCAGATTACTAGTAACAAAAAGGAGAAAAAAAATACAGGGATTAAAATACAGCGCCATATTTGTACTTAAAATTTAGGTGGCTTCACGTGGAAGGTTAAGCTGTCTTTCAAATTAATTAAATACTTAACTGTCAGAGGCACACCTCTATCTCAACTCATTGACTTTAAAGAAAATTCAGGGATTTCGATATGCAAATATTGAAAGTTGGCTTTCCCAGACGCATTAATGTGCACCCAATCCATAGCTGAGGATTTGACTCTAACAGGAAACAGTGACCATTCTGGCATATCTGTGCTTCAGAAAGAAAAGACAGATTTTCCAGAACTCACAGAGAGACGTAAACCCAAGACTAATTTGAAAGATTAACATATTGTGGAATAGATATATTTTAGTCACTGGACTGTAAGTCCAGGAAGAATCCAAGTCAAAATTGGTCTGTCAAGAATTGCAGGGTACTCATCCAAAAGGAATTACACATGTACCAATGAAGCTACCTATTATAATCAGAAAAATAACATTTTCCAACCTGTTAAAACTTAGATAGGTACATTTTTTTGCATGAAAACACATTGCTTTGGATTAGAGGAAGTCGTAAAAGGTTAATAGGTGAAGGCAGCTTACTGCCTGCCTACCACCAAGAGACTGTAAATATTTTTGCAGGCATTGACAAAATAAATATTTGGGAAATTCTAATGCTCTTGTCTACTTAATCCTGCTTCAGAAAGGTTTCATTCCAAACAGGGAATAATAAATGTCAATGGTTTGTTTTCTTCCATTTTCCTCATCAGGGAAGACTTAACATAAATATTAGAGTTTTCTCTGAAATTGTATCTATGATTTGAAAATTGTTCAAGGAGCATTAGGAAGTATGAATGCCTAGCTGAACTTGAATAAATTATATTTTTAGTGCTACAGAAACCTATGTAAAATAAAATGTAAAACTATAATTAGATTAAATTGAATGATCATGTTAATCCAGAGCTGCTTTCAAAGACACAGGAGCCGTGAAGACTTAAAAATGTTAAATAGGAAGAGCAACTGGTAAAGGACTAGCAAAGTAAAGATATTTTTGAGTAAATAGTCTGTCAAAACGGACTATTTATGGGAAGTGATATTAACTTTCATCTGAAGCCCAATTCCCTAAACTAAAACATTTTTCTACTCCTTTGGACACTAACTTATTTTATGCTTTTGCCACTTGAATACCTTCTGGCAACAAATGGAGACAAAGTGGTGAAGTAATGATGGAAAGCTACATTATCACTCACTGCATTGCATCTTCTATGTGAAAGGAGAGAGATCTTTGGTTCCCCAAACTGGATACAAAGATCTTGCTCTAAAATGTTAAATTTATGGAATGCTTCCATTATTAGTGCCTTTCTGTATTTCTCAGTGTTGCTTTTTAAAGCCCTAAAATAGAGCACCAACTCTATGAAGGGATTTAGTTGCCACTTTGCACAATACCAAGCTGAGCATTCAGACGCCACCAACACTTTCGAGCCTCCACACAACGGCAGCACAGTCCAAGCTCATGGTGCTCATGCACCAACGCCCTCAAAACCCGACCCTGCCAAGGTTCTTGGACGCCAAACTTGCTTGCAAGAGGTAGCAGTCTCACCCCACAGAGAGAACCCCGATGTTTTCTGAGAACATGCTTGCCACAGCAGATGTCACATGCATGGGAGTAAAAAAAAAATTTAAAAAAATAGAAGCAAGACTTTCTGAAACTGCAGAAAATTAAATTCCCTCTCGGGAAACTGCAAGCCCACTTCATCTGATCTACAGAGAGTATTAGACTTAAGATTGTCTGCCTCCCAGGAGGTTCCCATTAACCAGAAAGTATTTGTTATTTGACAAGACAACTTTTTAATTTTCCCCTCTTGGAACTATTCAGTTTGCTTTTAAATATTTATTCAGCCAAATAGCAAGCAATTCACTCCACAGACCAACGTTAGCCTGCTCTTCTGTGAAGAAAGGGGGTCAGGTTTAAGTTCTTGCTCCATTAGCTATTTAATCAATTATCCAAATTGGCAAGGTTTCAAGGGGAGGAAGTCACTAACTTCATCCCAAAATAACCATTCAGTGAGTAGCTAGGGCACACTTCTGACCTGAAAGTGCCTGTGAGTGGAATTTTTTCTCAACTCAGGAGTGTGACTATGTGTTTAAAAGGTCATCCACCTCAGCGGCAAGTGCTCTAATTACTGGATATTTGGGCATCAATTAGCAGCATGTTCTGATAATTTTGGAGAAAAGGCAGATTGGCCTTACATGTTTATTTTCAGGGGACAGTAGAGACCTCCCCAGTGCTGAAAAGAGATACCTTAAAAGCATAGGTTTTACGTGTATTACTGTCCCACCATATTTCCTTGAAGCTGTTCTTCCTTCTGCCTGGTGATTTCTCTAGTTGCCCCTCTTAGCCATCTGTCTCCTGTGCTTTGTGCAGGAAGCCTAACTCAGGGTAGAGAAAGTCTTTATAAACAAAGTACCTGCCAGTTAGACACTGCAATGCTTGATGGTTGCATCCAAAAAAACGTTAGGGTGCTAAAAGGCAGAGCAATTCACTATATCACTTTTGGTGTCTTGTCCCCACATTGGATGAAGCATCCATGCTTCAGTGTTTACGAGCTGTAGGGGCATTCCTCAGGAACATAAATGGTACAGACTGGGTCGTGGGAAACCCAGAGAACTATGTAATGTCATGGCACTGAAAAGAGATTTTGATACAGAGAAGAGTGTTAATCGCAAAGTCTGTTTCAAATTTTACCAAGCTGGAAGTTAAGCACCCTGTGTAAGATTAAAAAGAGGTGCATCTGTCTGTTCAGGCTTCAGATTTTGTTAGCAAAGTAAACTTATTTTTAGAAACTGGAGGGAGGGGAAAAAGTAATGGAATCAAGCTTTCTTTTAAAATAAAAGGATAGGAGACGTGCTGGTGTTCTCCTAATGGCATTGTGATTAGATTTGCTAGCCAAAATATTGACAGTCTGAGTTCAATTCCCCTAATTCCCTGCTGCAGTTGTGGCACTGAAACCTACTACTCCCAGAGACTGTATCGAGACAAAATGTTGGCCACACCTGTAGGAATCATGATCAGAATGAGGGAAATAAATATTTGCTTGCCCACACAGTAGTGGTGAATGACTCTTTAGCCTGGTGCCTGACACAGCTGCCCAAGGAACGAGTAACTGATTGCAGTTCTTAGTCCATGAGCCAGAACAATGAAATATTTACAGTTCTCAGACTCATTCACTCTTCAGAAGACTTAGGGTTCTTCTGGGGACAGAAGCAAATAAAAATTTTAAGGCTGAGAGCTGAGTCAGGAATGTGCAATTTCATTGTGTTTAATAGGTGGTGGAGTTTGTTGTTGGGAACCTGGGAGATTGCCATTTGACTGGGACACACGGTGTTGGTTTGCAGTGAATCCCATCTGCCATACATTGGTTAGATTTGAAAGCAGCCTTGGCGTGCATGGATTAGATTTCTTTTGAAGTAAAGTAAACTGGAAGCTCTGCTTACAGTCTGTACCAAATGTGCTGTAACCTGCAGTGGGGACAAAAGGATCTGAACTTATTAGTCCTTTGAATAGCCTCAAACTACTTTCAGGGTAATAACATTTTGTCTGAGGCAACAAACTGGATCCAGTCTGTGGTAAAACATATTGATCACATGCTTAAATATAAGGACCTCCACACCAGATGCTTTGATCTACTGCTCTGCTCCTATTGTGCTGAATCGGTTGCTAATATAGACAAAAACATCCAAGTCACATTTTCTGCTGCCTAAAAACCTTTACAGAGCTGTAAGTCTCTGTGTGGATTTTGCTCTCGTTCATCACAGATACTTGTTAATGAAAACTTCAAATTTCCCCCTCTTTTTTTTCTCCCTAGGGTAAATAAAATAACTTTTCAATAATTAAGTAAGAAGGGATAATTAGGGAAATGAAACAAAGGACAAGATGGAAATTAAGAACTGAAATAAAATAAATATGAGGAACAAAATGCAGGAAGAAAGTGTCACAGAAGTTAAGGAAATGTTAAGTAATGACTAAGGGGGAACAAACTAGAAAGGAGAACAGGTGGTAATGAATCAGGAGGAAAATACCATTTTGAAGTAACACTTTGTAGAAAGCTTAAAAAAATATACATACAATATATAGAGAGAGAGATCATCTTGTATACATTCAAATATATTCATACCAGTAGATAGCTAGCTAGACTGATTAGAGACTGTCTTCTCAAGTCTATACCAGCCTTTACTTGTTGCTGGTGAAATGGCCTATGATTATCACATATTACCTCCCCTTCATGGCATCAAAATTGTTGCCCATATTTTGGGGAAAATCTGTGCTAAATCAATTTTGTACTATGTGAGGAGGGTTGGCTGGAGCTGGGGAGTGGGAGCTTAGAGCCTTGGCTTCCATTTGTAGCTGTGCATCCCTGACCTCCAGGGAGGGATAATTCTGGAGTAGTTTTTTTCTACTTACCTGAAAACTGTAGATAATCCATAACCATTACACAGCATTAAGCACTTACAAAAACAGGGCACAAACATCAAAATTACTTATTCTATAACAAGCCAGTGAAAGGAACAAATATCTGCATAGTAATGTGAGCAAAAAGAATTACAAATTAGGCCACTCCAACAAAGTTCAAGGAAAGAAAGATCACTTCGTAAATCCACCACAGCAAATTGCTCTATTGGGAAAAAAATCCCAAAACCGCTGAGTTTCAGGGAGGAGGATTTTAACCAGGTAGGGTGTCTGAGGAGATCAGCTGCTATTGTGTACCAGGAAGAACAGAAGTATATATTTGTGTGTATGTACATATATATATATATTTATATATATGCGTATTCCTTTATAAGTGTGTATATGTGTATATATATACTAAAGAATTATATACATGCATATATATGTGTGCACACATACACACACATATATATATACAGACTAATTATACGGTTAAGACACAGGGATTCTGTTCATCAGATTAGACTACTGCTGTTAAATGCCTTAACACAGAAAGCTGCAGGTTTTCCCAGTAACATCTAATACGATATGATACACTTCCTGTAGATCTACTGCTGCATGAAATTTTTTTTCAGGGAAGAATAAAAGGCAGCTTGATATTTTTACACCAAAAAACCTCTTGGAATTGTGCAAATTTCAAGAAAAATGGTTTTGAAAGAAGTATATTTTTCAAGTTTCTCTTCTGAAATACCTTTCCACTGCAGGGTCTTTTCCATCATAAAGAAGTAAAAATTGGTTTGGTTTTATCATAATCAATCTTTTAAATTTATCCACCACTAAGTTGACCTAAAGCAGAATTACTGACTTTAAAAAGATCCACTTCTTAAACATTCAATTTATGCTCTTGTTCTTTTGGAGAACTGGTGAAACTGTAAAATTTCCATAAATTAAATAATGTTTTCATATGGCTGAGCGCTTCATTGACAACATAACAGACTTCTACTTCTCTCCTTTTATTGAGTTGAGTTGATTCATTCATACTGTAGTTTGCATGTACACACACATAGCAGCCATCTTCCTATTTATTTCATTGATTGCATGAAATTAAATTATTTTCAAGCTCATGCTGGATATTATCAACAGTATAAAAATTCTCAGCCTTGAGTTTCATAGCAATGCTGCTGTGTTTCACTCCAGCTCAAGCAGTTTGGAGTTCCTTCCCATCGAATATTGGCACCACTTCCCATGCTAGGCTTAAACATCTATTGTCTGGAAAGACCTGTAAACCAGATGTAATTCTTGCTGTTAACTTTTTTTTGTTGTTGTTGTTGTTATGATTGTTTTAAAAATACAGATGCTCTCATCTTTTTGCACTTGCCTTCCCTGGGACGTCTGTGGAAAGAAGACATTTCATCTCAACGGGGCCTTAAGGAAACACACTTCTAGCTATATGCATTTTAACTGCCAAAATATTTTAAATGTCATTTTGAAAGTTTCGCATTGCTTTCTCTTTAAATATTCTTTAGTTTGAATTTCAAATGCTGTCAGCTTGCTGGAGGTGGGCATGCAGGCCAGTGCTGGAGGTCCAGCAGGTCAGGAAGCTATGTACAGAGTATCGAGGCTCGGCGAGGTCAAATAATTGGAAATTTTGGCTGTGTTCCCCAGGAAGCTCTGCTGGGGAGGCAGCTGGTCACTCCTTTGCTCCCCAGGCAGGCTGCCCAGAAAGGGTGGCAGGTAAGCATCTGTAGGGAAGGCATGGAGACCATCCAAGCAGGGAAGGTCAATCCCTTCCCTGAGCTCCTACCTTCCAACCCTAATACAAGTCCTAGTACTGAATGTAGGACATCAGCTGCCTCTTAGTGTAGCTGGTTGAGGTGAATGTTGTTTGTGGCCAACATTCTCACTGGAAAGTCTCCTAATTATTTCAAGTTCTAGAATTAGCAAGCTTGTTATGTTCCCAAATGGCATTTGTTGGATACTACTGCATTTTCTTTCATCATTCATCTAAATGAGGTTGCTTAAAAACTCTTTTTTAAGTCTGGTAGTTGCAAGAAACTAATTAGCATTTGTGTCAGAGCAATCTAACTTCATTATGCTTAAACATTGGCCTTTAAACTACGGGTGTTTCGAACTGCTGAATAAGAGTCTTAAGCAGCTAGTTTGTGAAAATCTTCTATTGTCAGCTTAAATAAATCATAAAATCAGTATAGCCTAGGTTGATAGCCTTGACTGATAAATTTTATTCCAAACATAACATACAGGCAATAACTTGATTGCTTTCTAAGTGTAGTTGGGTGTCCTCTCATTCCATTTAAATGCAATACTCAGCAGTAGTGGCCATAAAATATTTCCCATTTCAAATTCCAAATTGCAATACTTTATGTTTTTCAAGTTAAATTAGTGGTCTTCTGTTACTGACCCACAATAATGCCAATTCTAATTTCAAAGCATGAACTATTTCCATTGAAAAATAATCTTGATGGAGAATTCCAGATCAAGTTCTACCCTCTTCCTCTAAGACAAGATTTTCACTGCTTTGCCAAACAGCAAGGTCTCAATTCTGACAGAGTACTTGTCACATGAGTAACTTGATGTTCACAATCAGTCAATTTAGTGGAGTATGCACACTCCCCAAGCTCTGCATCTACACAAACAATTTCGGGATTGGTGTCTTCATTCACCACAACCTTAATTTTAAGGAAGGCATTTCTTCTCTAGTTTAAGCCAAGGAAGAAACTTTACTGAAATCCTATTCTGTCAGATTTTGAGTTCTACTCATTTTGCCTCCCAAAACTGAAATAATTTTGCTGGTTTTAGTTTGAAAGAAAAACCTCAAAATAAGAAATATTTAAATTGTTTCTGATATGCTGGTATGTGTATTACAATATTGTACCTTTCAGTCTATCCAAAATGTTTTGGTGAAGAAATCGTTTTTTGAGGACTTCTAAATCTGTGTCTTTCATTTCAAAAGGAGATATTTGAAATTTGAAATGTCACGCTGATAAACAGAGAAAACTGTTTTTGTTGCTTTGTGAGCCTGCTTCACCCTATGGTGTCTGGCATGGTCTCCTTGCCACCTGCATCCATCTGTCCTTGGTTTGTAATCTGCTCTGGGTACTGCTGTTGGTACCTGACTTCACGAGATGTGGTGACTCATTTGAAGAAAGTCTTTGAATATACAGGGAGTTAATGCTGCTTAATTATAAAAATAAAAGCTCTCGACAAATACAAATTGCCCCTCCCCCTGCAATATTCCATATTTAAAAAGCCCATGCTCACTGCCTCAATGAGAAAAATAATTTTGAAGAAAGCATATATTTTATGTCATGGTGACCTTCAAAGTTTAGACCTTGTGGATCCCTGCCTCTCACCTCCATTCTAATACTGGAAGGGGGAAACAGTCTTTCTTGCAATTTGAGCTCTAACACACTTTCTCGGTTTGAAATTCTTGTAGTAGCTGTCCTGGATAAACTAAGAGGAAGAAAAAAATCTGTAGAGAAGACAGGAGACCTTTGAACAGCTGGATTATCAATTAAATATTCATTTTCAGTGTTGGTGGCTTTCCTTAATTCAGTAGCATTATTTACATGGTAGGTTTGCACTGTAGCATAAAACAATTACAATAATTTTAAGCTGATTTTTTTTTCCAAAAGTGTACTAGGCTTAAATTAGACAAAATAAGCCATTTTTACATAAAAATCAGTGATAAATAACAGATGTGTATTTAGTCTACACTTGTTTTTACATTTACATATTTATTTGATCTTTTAGTGGCAGATATGGGGGAAAAAACACAACACCCCAAACATTAGTATTGGAATGTTTCAATTTAGCCAGGTATGGGAGTGTATCATTGTTAAATCATTGTCTACCGTCAGATGAAAAATGCATCATCATGGGATAAAGAAACACAAATCTATGAGGTTGTTTGCTCACAGATTATATATGTATACCAGAATCAAATATCTGGCATTAACAGTCTTGTCTACAAAATAAAAAAATAAAATAAAATAAACAAAACAAACAAACAAACAAAACCCAAACAAAAAAGAACCCCAAACCCCCAAGCAAATTAAAAAAAAAAAAAACCTAACCAAAAAGACCCCCCAAAAATATCTGTGAAAGCACTTTTTAGAACAAAAGAAAAATATTTGTGTGCTGTTAATTCATTTCTCTCTACCCCAGTTTCCGAAATACAAATAAGTATTTCCAGTAAGATATCCTTGAAGAACTAAATGTCTAAGGGGACTGGTAATCACATTTTTGGAGCCTTTCACCTCTAGTTCACTGATTCAAATACAGCCAACATGCAGTAGTGACGGAAAATCATTGAGATTTGAAAGCTGGTTTGTGGCCTGTGTGAAATGAACTGGTATTTCACTCCATTTCTTAGAGGACCTTGAGAAGGCTCTTGGCACTTCTGAAAGCGCTGATGCTGCGCTCCTTGCAGGATCCAGTCAGGTCCCCACGGAGTCACAACCGGGGCCGGTTTCTTTGAGGATGACAGAGGCTGAGGTTATCAACTAAAATCCCATTCCAGACAAATTTCCTCAGTACACCGATCACTTGGAGCAAATTGGTCCTTAGCCACCTGGAAGACCTCGGTGGGCAAACGTTTTCTCCATGTCAAGAAGCCAGCTGAGCCAGGCTGAAATGGCAGATCATTCTGGGGTCACTGCTCTGTGCTGTTGCTTCCTGTGCTCCACAAAGGCTGGGTGAAAACGGTTTCATTTTCCATTTCTGATAATCTAGCACTTTTCATTGGCATTAAATATACTTAATGTAGGAAGAAAACAAAAAACAGCAGAAAAATGTTTCTTTCTGCAGAAAGAAGCTACTCTATTTTTGAGGGCAAGGGTTTAGTTCTTAGTTTCTTTCTTTAGACAGAGGTTCATCCATAGTTAGGAACAGTTAATAAAATGTCCTTTGTTGAGATCATACCTACCATATTCTAGAAAATTTGTCGGATAATAATTTTTTCTCATCAGCCAGTTCTGTTTCCCAGTGAAGGTTTTAAATTATCTCTTAAATGATTTCATCTCCTTTACATTTGGGACTTATCTTCACAAAACTTACGTGTATTTTTATGAAGATACAGTCTTTTTTTTTTTTGAACATTTAATATGTTGTATTAGGAGTTTCCTCAGAGGAAAGAAGGAAAGTCTATCTTCATTAACAACTAAATATAACGTGGGGAAATTAAAACATTCGGATGTCATGTCAACTATATACATTATCTTCTATGATGTCACATTTGATTTTCTTTTTTTATGGCTTTGACAGCATCATATTAAAAATTTGATTGCACTATGACAGTACAGGCTTTGAATTATTCAGCTTATGAGTGCAGTCTTGCAGGAAGACTGTTTTGTATTTCTTTCCATTTCTGAAAAACTGACATTTAAAAAAATGCAAAAAGAAAGGGAAAATGGTTACTAATAACTAATTAATAACTTGAGATTGGCAAAGGCAACCTCATTTTAATAGAATATCACACAAATTAAAACCAGATTAACTATAGCATGCAGCGTATTTCAAAAGTCACTTGGAACATTATTCTCAGGTTGACATTTTGGCCCAGAGAAATAGATGGCAAGCCTCCAATTCATTTTCAGTGAAGTCAGGACTTCCTTCTAACTGAAGAAAGCCCATACATTTCTAATCTGATTTCAGTAACTATCACTCTGAATTCTTGTGGTACTTAGTTGAATTACCCATCTCTTCCCTTAGCGTGCACTTGAGCCATTAATGCTTACTGAAGTCAATGGGGCTTTTTCCATTTGACTCCCATAAGGGAGTCAAACACTTAAAAGTTGGAATCTCTTGGGTAATTTTTGCCAGTCTTTCAGGGTTTATACTCTATTTTTTCCCATGATGATTTGTTTTTGCCAGCTTTCTTTTTTGTTCCGTTTTACCTGTCTCATGTTAAATAACTGCAATCTGTTGGTTCATTTGTATCGAATAACTTCATTTGTAACCCTTTTCAGAGTGTCCAAATTTGTCTTTTCTTCATTACAACTTAGGGTTATTTTTAAATCGCTAAGGATATTTTTAATCACTAAAGATAGAAACAACTACCCTCCATCTTGATTAAATTAATCTAGTCCTTTCATATCAGAACCTTAAAGCAAATAATGCCATTTTAAGAAACATGTTATTCCCACTCTCTAATATGAAATTTTAGTGGTATCAGATACGAAAATATCATTCAAAGTCAAACCTTTTTCCAGTAGACATGACTGTTATTTGGTCACAATAAAGCTGCCCCTAGAAATACATGTATTATTCTTTCCCACAAGAATTATCTCGGCTGAGCTGTCTGGGCAGGTAAGAACTTTAGGCCTGAGTACTGCTTAGGAGGGTAAAGTGTGGAATATTCCGTACGAGACATAAAATAAACCCTTCCAGATATGATAATGGGGAAAATTACAAATGATCTTTTCATGTCCCGGTTCCTCAAAAATGGATAGCAGGGATGTCTTTGATTCTGCTCACAGCAGTGCCTGGGGAGAATCTCATACTGATTTAGCTGGGATCAGATTCATGACCAAAGTTATACTAAGAAATGTGCTTGCATTCCCTCAGAAATATCTGATGTTTATTCAAGGGTTTAGTCTGTCATTAAATATATGTATTTTGCTGTTCTTCATCTCTCCTCCAGCATCTCTAAATTCCAACTCGAAGATAACAAGAGTGCCCGTTTTCATTATAAGCAGTGAAAATTAGTTACGGATCACTTACACTACATTATTTTAGTTCACTTATTTAACCTGAATCTAGCCTGTTTCTACACATGAATCATCCTGGGATAGCATTTTTTCATCCTTATATAAACATTTACACATTTGTGTTGCTTTCCTACTGATAAGCCAAACTTATTTCAAAATGTACAATTGGAAACGAGATATCACAGTTCAACAACATTTCATTCTGCAATATCAATATCAGTCTTCAAATATTCCGGCAGAAATAAAAATGCAGGAGCTACCAGGACAAAATCCTCTGTCCTTATCATTTACTGCTCAATCTGTACACAAGCAAACTCTGGTCAAAGACAATAAATGGTATCTATAAAAGTGCAGAGTAAAAATGGCAAAGCAGTATAGCCCTCTACCAATTTTACGTGGTTTTAACATCCATCCTTCCCAATGGTTTCAGGGTTTAAACAGTGTTTCCAAAAACCTGACTAAATTGAAATCAGAATCAATGTTTCCCTTAGAACTATGTATGTTTTGACTGAGAACAGGCTGACCGTTAAAGATGACAGAGAAACTTACTTCCATAATAACCTTTAAATCTTGTTATTGTTTCAGACTGCCACCAGCTGTGGCAGGTAAGATGTGCTGAAACCATTCTGATGAGTCTCATAGAGATTCCTCTCTGCATTGCAAGAAGAAAACTATCATCCTGTGACTTGTACAGAAAAGCAAAATCTACAGAATTGCAAGATTTTTGCAAATGTTATGCTTTACTTTTACGTGAGACCACTTGAATCCCTTTACCCTTTAGTGTAATGCGGGAGGAAGGGATCCTCTGTAAGTAAGAAACAACAGTATGAAAAAGTATCAGTGAAGCACATGAAAAAGCACAAGGCGCAACCAAGGAAAAATTCAGACTAAATTTAGCAAAAAACAGGGATTAGGTGTGGAGGGAAAGACATTTTCCCCCAGACTCCTCCAGTCATAATTGTTATCACAGCACCAGCTTCTGGAGAAAGGAGTGAAGATAGAGAGTGAATCTTAGATTTGTACTTGTTGGCTATTTGGCAAAGAGGCAAGAGGCCGCCTTTTTTTTNTGCTTTTTTTTTTTTTTTTTTTTTTTGTTAATTAAGGCAGTTTCCAGGTCTTTAACACTACTCTGTGCCAGAGATAAAAAATGAAAGAAGCGGGGAGCGCTGCTGCCATAACAACCCTTCGACAGGGAACTATTGGGATACAGATAGTTACTATACTAGCTACCACCAGCCGTGTGCATCATGACACATAAAAACCAGAAAACCCTTTTCAGACACAGCATCCCGTCGTTTGCACTCGCAGCTCTGGGCAGCGAAAGCAGAGCAAGCACAGACTTCTAGCCGCTCCCCCCACCCACCCCCCCGTCA